>JASVEL010003824.1:0-28125 GCA_032618575.1 Nicotiana noctiflora | reverse complement strand
GCGAATGCAGGCAGTCACCTTTCTACTCCTATAGCTCTACCTCTAATTAGACAAAAGCCGCTATCGGGTGAACAAAATGCCTTCTTCTACACGCGAGATAAAGGGAGTAAAGTGAGTACTCCAGCTCAGTGAGTAATAAGGGTAATAACAACTGAGCAGTACGAAATCACGTAAAGCAAATCATCATGCCATATAGGAGCAGTGAAAAGCCCTTTGAGAGAAAACAGTGAAACTGTAAAACCTTTAAGAAATATCTTAGCTCAGTGTAAAACCTCTTTTTGAAAATGACTTTTTCAACAGTTATGCAATTAAATGCAAAAACAAATAGTGCAGATAAGCACAGAAATCTGCCTCTCGGGCAACACACTTGGTTATTAGATAATACCAGAACAACATGTGAATATTGCAAGAAGGAGCACAAATAACATATAATGGCATACACACGAAATAAGGCAAACACATCAAACAGTACCGGTACTACTGCGCCGTGCAGCTCGATCCTTATATCGCTACGACATGCAGCCAAGTCCGAATTCCAATTCTGAAATTTTGCACACACATCCCAAATGACCCAACGGGGTTACTGTAACTCTCAAAATTCTATTTTGACCATCGAATAAAAATATCACTATCAAATCGGAAATTTTAAAAATTTAACTTTCGGCATTTCAAGCCAAAACTAGCTACAGACTTCCAAAACACCACCCGAACACGCCCCTAAGCCTGAATCACCTAAATGAGTCAGTAGAACCATCTTATTTCCATTTTGAGGCCGTCTTCACACGGTTCTGACTACAATCAACTTTCCAACACTTAATGTCTCATTTAGGGACTGAGTGTCCCTAAACTCTCTAAAACATAAAATCGAATATCACGGCAATTTAAAATAGCATAAATAAACATGGGGAAAGAAGTTAATAGGGGATTGAGGCATTATTCCTTAATATGGCCAACTGGGTCTTCATAGATGAAACCTGAAGCAGAACCCACTCTCCAACCATATACAAAACATCGCGAACCTTCTTGTTCGCATAGCTCTTCTGTCTGGACTGGGATGTACGGAGTCTATCCTAAATCACCTTAACTTTCTCCAAAGTATCCTGAACTAAATTTGTGCCCAATAATCTATCCTTACCCAGATCGAACCAACCCCCTAGGGATCTACATCGCCGACCATACAAAGCCTCACCCGGTGCCATCTAAATGTTGGACTAATAACTATTATTGTAAGCAAACTCCACCAATGGCAAGAAATGATCCCAAGACCCCCCAAACTTGATCACACACGCATGGAGCATATCTTCAAGAATCTGAATAGTGTGCTCGGACTGCCCGTTTGTCTAAGGGTGAAACGTTGTGCTCAACTCTACCCGAGTGCCCAACTGATGTTGCATGGCCCTCCAAAACAGTGATGTGAACTGAGTGCCTCTATTTAAAATGATGGAGACTAGAATACCATGCAGATGAGCAATCTCCCAGATATAAATTTCTGCCAACCGCTCTGAAGGATAAGTAGTACACATAGGAAGGAAATGAGCGGACTTAGTCAACCAATCCATAATCACCCAAACATCGTCAAAATTTATCAAAGTACGCGGGAGCCCAACTAGAAAATCCATGGTGATTCGCTCCAATTCCACTCCGAAATATCCATCCGCTGAAGCAATCCACCCGATCTTTAGTGCTCATACTTCACCTACTGACAGTTGAGGCACCGAGCTACAAACCCAACTATATCTTTATTCATCCGCCTCTACTAATAGTACAGTCTCAAGTGCTGGTACATCTTCGCAACATCCGAATGAATGGAATACCGTAAGCTGTGGGCCTCCTTTAGAATCAACTCCCGCAATCCATTAAAATTGGGTACACAAACCCGACCCTGCATCCTCAATACTCCGTCCTCGTCAATGGTCACAACTCTAGCATTACCATGCTGAACATTATCCTTGAGGACAAGAAAATGAGGTTCATCATACTTCCGCTCCATGAAACAATCAAATAAAGAAGACCGAGAAAACACACAAGCTAGAACTCTACTGGGCTCCGAAAGATCCAATCTCACAAATTGGTCGATTCCTAGGTGTAGTGCTTCTTCCCCTATGAAGGCATGTACATCCATCACCATAGGCCTCTCTAATGCTGGTAGATAATCCAAACTCCCTAAACTCTCTACCCGACAACTCAAAGCATCGGCAACCACATTAGCCTTGCCCGGGTGATACAGAATAGTGATATCATAGCCCTTCAGCAACTCTAACCACCTCTTCTGGCGCAAATTTAGATCTTTTTGCTTGAACAGGTGCTGAAAGCTCCGATGGTCAGTATAAATCTCACAAGACAGACCGTATAGATAATGGCACCAAATCTTCAGGGCGTGGACAATGGCCGCTAACTCAAGTTCATAAATAGGGTAATTCTTCTGATGTATCTTCAATTGTCTGGATGCGTAGGCAATCACCCTACCATCTTGCATCAACACCACTCTGAGGCTAACCCTCATTGCATCACAATAGACCGTATAAGACCTCAAACCTATAGGCAATATCAAAATTAGGGTCGCAATCAAAGATGTCTTGAGCTTCTGAAAGCCCGCCTCACACTCTTTCGTCCACTGGAACGGAGCACCTTTCTAGGTTAGCTTCGTCATAAGGGATACAATCTATGAATATCCCTCCACAAAATGATGGTAGTAACCCGCAAAATCGAGAAAACTGAGGATCTCTGTAGCTGAGGATGGTCTGGGACAACTTTGTACTGCCTTTTCCTTCTTCGGATCCACCTAAATACCCTCACTCGATTGCACGTGGCCTAAGAATGCCACAGAGTCCAACTAAAACTCACATTTTGATAACTTTGCATATAACTTCTTTTCCCACAGAGTCTGAAGCATTTTACTTAGGTGTTGCTCATGATATTCCCTCTCTAGGAATACACCAGAATGTCATCAATAAAGATAATGACAAAAGAGTCAAGATATGGTCGGAATACACTGTACATCAAATGCATATAAGCTACTGGGACATTGGTATACCCAAACAACATAACAATGAACTCGTAATGACCATACCGAGTCTTGAAAACAGTCTTTAGGATATCTGGATCCCGAATTTTCAACTGATGGTAGCCTGAGCACAAGTCAATCTAAGAAAACACTCGTGCGCCCTGAAGCCAGTCAAATAGATTGCCAATACGAGGGAAAGAATAACGATTCTTCACTATAACCTTGTTCAACTGGTGATAATCATTACAAATACGCATAGATCCATCCTTTTTCTTCATAAACAAGACACGAGCACCCCAATGTGATAAATTGGGTTGAATAAAACCTTTATCAAGCAATTCCTGTAACTGATCACTCACTCCTTCAACTTAGGATGAACCATACGATACAGAGGAATGTAAATGGGTTGAGTGCCCTGCAACATTTCAATGTCAAAATCAATATCTCTATCAGGTGGCATGCCAGGAAGATCGGATGGAAACACATTGCAAAAATCTTGTACTACTGGAACTGAATCAACTAAAGGGGTATCAATACTAACATCTCTCATATAGGCTAGATACGCGTCACACCCCTTCTCAACCATACATTGAGCTTTAAGGAAAGAAATAACTAAAGTGGGAGTATGATCTAAAGCACCCCTCCACTCAACACGTGGTACACCTGGCATAGTCAGCGTCACAGTCTTGGCGTGACAATCAAGAATAATACGATGGGGCGACAACCAATCCATGCCCCAGATAATATCCAAATCAACCGTGCTCAGCAAGAATAAATTGGCTCTAGTCTCAAAACCACTAAGAGCAACCAAACATGAGCAATAAACGCGGTCCACAATATTGAGTATTTGTAGCAGTATTGAGTATATTCAATTTGGTGACCATACCAATTTGCATTGCGGAAACCATGGCAACCAGTCCTTGGGCAGAATTTTCCATTACGTTTGCTTTTTCAAAATTTTCTGATTTCTAAATCGTTCCAGACTTTTCGGTATTGCCTGCATTAAAATTTATTCCTGCCTTTCTATATCTACAATTCTGAATCATATGTCCTTTCTTTCCATAATAATGACAACTAAAGTTCTTTTTTTTAAAAGAAGTAATTTTGAAAACTTTTAGATTTACGTGCTCACTTCCTGAATCATTCTGACTGACATAATTGATTGTGGAACTCGAGGACTGACTAATAGCATCACGAGCACGAATCTAACTTTCAATTTGAATGTGAGTACGAAATTATTCCACAGTCACTTTATCCATTGAATATAGGATTCTCTTTCTATAGTCATTCCAGGAGGAAGGCAATTTCGAAACAAAGGCACATATTTGAAGTGCATCAGGAATTTTAACTTCAAGATCACTTTATTTTGATACTAAGATTTACAGTTCATGAATCTGATGCGTTATTGGCCTAGTATCAAGTATTTTAAATTTAAAGTACTGCGGATCCAGGAATTTGTCGATACCTCATTTTTCATTCTGGTATGCAATTTGTAGAGCAGTCCACATCTTCCTTGGCGACTTCAGATTGCAGTAGAGATCATAGAGTCAATTCGTCAAGGTATTCAAAATATGGCCACGACACACCAGTTTATCATATTCTCATTTCTTCCTTAACTGCGTCAGAGTCTTCTGTTGCGGGCTCAGGCATCGCAGGCAAAGCAGAATCAAGAACATAGTAGATATGAGAGCAGACAACAAGAATATCATTTTATCTCTCCAACGGATAAAGTTCGTTTCATCAAAGAGATCATGTTTGATGAACTCCTTTGGATTCTCAATAACAGACATCAATTTCTCCGTAAAGAATAACTCTTTAAGATTGTTAAAGAATAATAAACAAAAGGGAAAAAGGCCAAAAAAGTACCTCTACATTGGTTATTTATCCAAATTTGTACCCCGTTATACTATCGGGCTAAAAACGTACCTACCGTTAATAAAGTAGGCAAAAAAGTACCCAGTTTTAACGGGCCTCCTACGTGGCCTAAAATTTTGCCAACTAAGATAAAATTTGCCATGTAGACAAATTAAACCCGCCCCAACAATTTGACCCGCCCCAGTAATGGGGCCAAAAAAGTACCTTTACTTTGGTTATTTATCCAAATTTGTACCCCGTTATACTATCGGGCTAAAAAAGTACCTACCGTTTTTTTAGTTTAACCCGCCCCAAATTTTAGTTAAACAAACAAAAAATTAAATAACAAAATACAATACATGTAGGACCACAAATTATAATAAATCTGATAAACAAACCAAAATCTGACCCTTTTTAGTTAAATACAATACATGTAGGACCACAAATTATAATCCCTAAACCGCAACAAAAAGAATATAACAGATGAGGATTATTCAATAACAAAATACAAACCCCACCAGTAACAAAGACCAAAAAACAATGGAATTTGCCGGATAGGGTTAAATCGACAAACCCAAAAAGCACCAGCAACAACCACAAAACAAATACAGGGTTAAATCGAGTATGAACACCACATGCAAACAAAAAAAACAAAGTCGGACACACCTCCAAATTCAAAAATACATATACATACAAATCAGTCAAAATCCTAGTCAAACAAAACAAAAAATCAAACTAAACCCAACAAAAATCAGACGATTTAGATGAATAATGTTGCGTTTAACTAAAATTTGGGGCGGGTTAAACATTAATGGTTAATCCTATCCGGCAAATTCCATTGTTTTTTGGTCTTTGTTACTGGTGGGGTTTGTATTTTGTTATTGAATAATCCCCATCTGTTATATTCTTTTTGTTGCGGTTTAGGGATTATAATTTGTGGTCCTACATGTATTGTATTTAACTAAAAAGGGTCAGATTTTCGTTTGTTTATCAGATTTATTATAATTTGTGGTCCTACATGTATTGTATTTTGTTATTTAATTTTTGTTTTGTTTAACTAAAATTTGGGGCGGGTTAAACTAAAAAAACGGTAGGTACTTTTTTAGCCCGATAGTATAACGGGGTACAAATTTGGATAAATAACCAAAATAGAGGTACTTTTTTGGCCCCATTACTGGGGCGGGTCAAATTGTTGGGGCGGGTTTAATTTGTCTACATGGCAAATTTTATCTTAGTTGGCAAAATTTTAGGCCACGTAGGAGGCCCGTTAAAACTGGGTACTTTTTTGCCTACTTTATTAACGGTAGGTACTTTTTTAGCCCGATAGTATAACGGGGTACAAATTTGGATAAATAACCAAAGTAAAGGTACTTTTTTGGCCTTTATCCCTAAACAAAAATGGTTTTGATGCATGAAAATCGACTGTCCTTAAAGAATTATTGTATGTATACTAGTTTAGGAAAAATACAAAACGATTCTCTTCAGGATACAACAAAGCCTGCAATAACACTTGTGATTTTCTGTGCCACTTCATTGGAATTCTTGTGTATTTATAGGCAACCAACGGACCCTTTCAGAAAAGATGTCTTGTTTCATAGACAGACATAATTGGTTGGACCCTTTCACGACAGACATAACTATTTATCGGAATATTGAATTTAAATTCAAATAAGTTTGATTTTTTCTGTGATAAAATAAAATAATTAACTTTATGGTCCGACCCGGCCCGTGCTCAAGCCCCAAGTGCAAATCCAAGTCTTTGATTATATAATATATAAATATATAGTGTACCTAATCGCACACACTTAAAAGTATGTGTCCTAAATCAAAGGCATAAAAGAACAAGTGCTTGAAAAGCTCCAAAAGAAACTTCTCTCTTTCTGTGCGGGAAGAATCCCACTTCCAACTTTTCAATAACAAACTAACTTACAAAAGGAATTGTCATCCATTATAGCCAACATATTTCATCCTGTTCCTGTCGGAAATTAGATTATCGTGTTCTATCTTTAGTCGATTGTTTTCCGTTTCAGAGTTATCTGTGGTTGTTTCAACATCAAGTTGCTATTCTAGTAATATATATATGAATTAGTCCAAACATAATGATTTTCTGATACTGCAAGGTAGATAAAAAGTCTTTCCCCAGTTTTAGGTTTGGCTAACAGTGGTGCATTTGCCAAATATGTCTTCAAGTTACTAAGTGTTTGTTGACATTATTCATTCCATTCAAAATGATCTTGCTTTTTTAGGGCTGAAAAAAATTTGAAACATTTTTCTGATGATTTTGAGATGAATCTCCCCAAAGTTGCAATCCTTCTTGTGAGCCTCTGAACTTCTTTTTTATTTGAAAGTGTCACGACCCAAACCCTGGTCGTGATGGCGCCCAACACAATGCTAGGCAAGCCCGACCATATTATCCCTTAAACCAGCCATTATTAATCAAATTAAACTTAAACAGTAAATGATCATATCAGGTGATAACCGAAACGTAAAACATACAAAATACGGTCCCAAACATATCGTGGTGTCACGAGACCGAGCCTCTACAGAATAGCATCCTAATACAATCAAGTCTAGGCAAGTAGGAAATCAACAAGATGATAGAGAAGGAGAGAAACAGGCTCTGCGGACGCTGGCAGCTACCTCGTAATCTCCGCAAAAGTAGACAAGGATCGGCAGCTACAATGTCTCAACTGCTCTCGGGCACCTGTAGATCTGCACAGAAAGTGCAGGGGAGTGGGGTGAGTATATTTCAACTCAGTGAGTAACAATAATAAATAATAACCGAAGGTAAGAAATCCTGTGCTATCACTTAGCAGTTCTAAGGCAACCCTCACAGGTACGTCATCACTATAGTAGTACTCTAACCTCCAATCTACGTTTATCTCTACAAGATTCCACTCTGAACCAATCCCTCACTCGTACCCCTACGGTGTACGGCCATCTCAACATATAAAGACACATACTTATGTCTATAATGTATAAGTATTTAAGTAGATAGTAGGTTATGATTAAGTATAATGCTGCGGCGTGCAGCCGCTCCAATACATATACCGCTGCGGCGCGCACCCCGCTCCATTTTACGTCGACGGCGCTCACTGGGGTGTATATAGACTTCGGAGGGGCTCCCTAGGCCCAAGCACTATAATACTGCGGCGTGCAGCACGATCCACACAAATATTACTGCGGCGTGCAGTCCGATCCAATATATATATATGTATATATCTCTATACTGCTGCGGCGTGCAGCCCGATCCCATCATATACACCAGTGCTCACTGAGAATGTGTGCAGACTCAGACTCCGAAGGGGCTCCTACAGCCCAAGCGCAATAATACTGCGGCGTGCAGTCCGTCCCATATGTATATTACATGTATATTACATGTATATTACTGCGGCGTGCAGTCCGATCCAATATATATACTGCTGCGGCGTGCATCCCGATCCAATATAGGTATATATATATAATACCTCATAATGGGTACTCGACCCTATCCCAGTCAATATGTGCTTGGCCTCTCAGGCCCAATATAATATATCACAGTGGGTCCTAGACCCTGTCTCAGTCAATATAGACTTGGCCTTTCAGGCCCACTCAGCTAGAACAGGAAATTCCACCCTAGATAATCTCTCTCAATGTACATATCTAGTACGGGCTCATATTATGCTATACAGCTAGAGCTACGGCTGAGTGTATGTTTCCAACACGATATAAAGGTCACCTAGCTCTATAGGTTCCCTAATGCTCTACAGATCGGCACAAGGCCCCAAACATGGCTATTAGCCCAATTGTACAGCTATAATCTCATTAACAGTCATACAATACAGTATTCTATTAGCCGGGAAGGACTAAGTCCGAACCCCCAATCACAATGTCACCACGCCCGTCATAGAACGCGTGTCTCATCTCAATATAGCACTGTGAAGTGCTAGTACGGGGTTTCAAACCCTCAGCACATTGTTTACTACTACCACTCACCTCGAACCGGTAGAAGCTTCAATCCGCCTTGCGCTTGCCTCGCAAATCAATCTCCTCGGGTGCCAAATCTGCTCAAAATCATAGAGAATGCATCAATATACGCTAATTTCACGAAATTCATTCGAAATAACCCAATTTATATCAAAACCCACAAGTTGTCAAAACCCGACTTTTGGTACACTTGTCGAAAAATTACAAAAATCACATATTCGGAATCCTCGTCTCGATACGAGTCTAGGCATATAAAATTTACCAAAATCGGACTCCATTTGCCCACTCAAATCAGTGTTTTTTCTTTAATTTAGGCCTAGGGCTCAAACCCACCTTTAATCTTCCATTTACAGGGATTTAACCACGGATTTCATGTTAAAATGATGTAATTAAGCCACAAAACTTACCTCCAACGAAACCCCGATGATTTCCCAGTAATCTCTCGCCCAAATCGCCTAATTCGCCTTCAAGAACCGAGCCCCAAATGTTTTGCAACTTATGAAATTTTAACCCTTCTGTTATTTTTAACACAAGCGCGATTTCCGCTTCTGCGGACCAAAATCCGCCTCTGCGAGGCCGCCTCTGCGACCAAATGGTCGCTTCTGCGAAAACACTCCAAGCCGCCCAGCTCCGCTTCTGCGGCCCAGGTCTCGCTCCTGCGAGACCGCTCCTGCGAATCCCCTTCCGCTCCTGCGAGCCTTACCGCTTCTGCGCATCAGAGTCCGCTCCTGCGGACTCGCTTAGGCGACAAGTCTTCCGCTTCTGCGGATTCTCCCATAACGAGCCCAGACCGCTTCTGCGGTCTTTCCTTCCGCACCTGCGGTGCCGCCCTTGCGGACCAGGATCCGCCTCGGTGAACCCCAGCGCTTCTGCGCTCATTTTTCCGCTTCTGCGGGCTCGCTCTTGCGCCCCCATTTCCGCAGGAGCGAAAACAACAGAACCAGAACTCTTCAAACCTGCAATTTCCATGTTTTTCTCCCGATTTACCATCCGAAAACACCCCGAGGCCCCCCGGACCTCATCCAAACACACCAACACATCTTAATACCTTATTCGAACTTGTTCCAATCCTCAAAACACGTCTAATAACATCAAAACCCATAATTCACATCGAATTCAAGCCTAAATTCCTTAAAACATTCCGAATTACACAATCAATCAAAAACCCGACTAAACGACGTCCGAATGACCTGAAATTTTGCGGACATATCCAAAATCACATAACGAAGCTACAAGAATTTGTCGGAATTCCATTCCGACCCCCGGATCAAAATATCACCTACCATCCGGTTTTCGCCAAAATTCAACCTTCGCCAATTCAAGCCTAAAACTACACCGGACCTCCGAATTCAATTCCGATTGTTCTCCTAAGTCATAAATGATCCCCCGAACTAGTCGAATCATCAGAATCCGGTTCCGAGCTCTCTAACTACATAGTCAACTCCGGGTTGACTTTCCTTATTCAAGTTTCCTTCAAAAAGGTTATATGCCTCATTTTCATTTCAATTCACTCCTAACTTCCCCGATAGACTCTAACACTGATATAAAAGCATGAATCATGTAATTACAACATAACGGGTGGTAATTCCCGTGACGACGGGCCGGGTCGTCACATTCTCCCCAACTTAAACAAACGCTCGTCCTCGAGCGGGTCAAGAAACATACCTGAAGTCTCAAATAGCTGAGGGTATCTGCTCCGCATTTCCTGCTCAACCTCCCAAGTAGCCTCCTCTACGGGTCGACCTCTCCACTGAACCTTAACTGATGCAATCTCCTTCGACCTCAACTTCCTTACTTGGCGACCCAAAATAGCAATAGGCTCCACATCATAGGATAGATCACCATCAAGTTGAATGGTACTGAAGTCTAATACATGGGACGGATCTCCGATGTACTTCCGGAGCATAGACACATGGAATACTGGATGAACGCTGGATAAGCTGGGTGGCAAGGCTAACTCATATGCCACCTCTCCAACTCTCCTGAGTATCTCAAAAGGACCAATGTACCTGGGACTCAACTTCCCTTTCCTCCCGAACCTCATGACACCCTTCATGGGTGAAACCTTCAGCAATACTCTATCACCAACCATGAAAGACAACTCTCGAACCCTACGGTCCGCATAACTCTTCTCGCGAGACTGTGCTGTGCGAAGCCTCTCCTGGATCAACTTTGCTCTATCCAGAGCATCCTGAACTAACTCAGTCCCTATCAATCTAACCTCACCAGGCTCAAACCATCCCACGGGAGATCTACACCGTCCGCCATACAATGCCTCGTACGGGGCCATCTGAATACTCGACTGGTAGCTGTTGTTGTAGGCAAACTCAGCAAGTGGTAAGAATTCATCCCACGAACCACCAAAGTCAATCACACATGCTCGCAACATATCCTCCAGGATCTGAATAGTACGCTCGGACTGCCCGTCTGTCTGGGGGTGAAATGCTGTACTCAACTCAACCCTCGTACCCATCTCTCGCTGAAATGCTCTCCAAAATTGAGAAGTGAACTGAGTGCCTCTGTCAGATATAATAGACACTGGGACCCCATGCAACCTGACAATCTCCCGAATAAAGATCGCCGCCAACCGCTCCGATGAGTAAGTAGTACTAACTGGGATGAAATGTGCGGACTTAGTCAGCCGATCAACAATCACCCATACAGAATCAAACTTCCTCGCTGTCCGAGGAAGCCCAGTAACAAAATCCATGGTGATCCTCTCCCATTTCCACTCGGGAATAACCATACGCCGAAGAACACCGCCCGGTCTCTGATGCTCATATTTGACCTGCTGGCAATTGAGGCACTTAGCTACACGCCTAACAATATCCATCTTCATTCTCCTCCACCAGTAGTGCTGTCTCAAGTCTTGGTACATCTTTGCGGCACTGGGTGAATAGAGTACCGCGAACTGTGTGCCTCCTCAAGTATCAACTCCCGTAAACCATCAACATTGGGCACGCATATACGGCCCTGCATCCTCAGAACACCATCACTGTCGATAGTCACATCTCTAACATCATTATGCTGCACTCTGTCCTTAAGGACAAGCAAATGTGGGTCATCATACTGTCGCTCCCCGATGCGATCATATAAGGAAGATCGAGAAACAACACAAGCCAACACCCGACTCGGCTCCGAAATATCTAATCTCACTAGCCGATTGGCTAGGGCCTCAACATCATAAGCAAATGGCCTCTCCCCAACTGGGATGAAAGCTAGGCTGCCCATGCTAACCGCCTTCCGACTCAAGGCATCGGCCACCACATTGGCCTTTCCCGGATGATACAAAATAGTGATATCATAGTCCTTAAGCAACTCCAACCACCTCCGCCGTCTCAAATTAAGGTCCTTCTGTCTGAATAAGTGCTGAAGGCTGCGATGATCCGTGAACACCTCACATGAGACACCATACAGGTAATGCCTCCAAATCTTCAAGGCATGAACTATGGCTGCTAGCTCTAAATCATGAACAGGGTAGTTCTTCTCGTGGGGCTTCAACTGACGAGAAGCATAAGCAATGACCCTACCCTCCTGCATCAACACACAACCAATGCCCACTCCTGAGGCATCACAATATACAGTATAAGAACCTGAAGCTGTCGGTAGAATCAAGACTGGTGTTGTGGTCAGTGCTGTCTTGAGCTTCTGAAAGCTCTCCTCGCACTCCTCGGACCATAAGAAAGGAACACCCTTCTGAGTCAATCTAGTCAAGGGTGAAGCAATAGAAGAGAACCCCTGAACGAATCGGCGATAATACCCTGCCAATCCCAGAAAGCTACGGATCTCAGTAACTGAGGTCGGTCTGGGCCAACTCTGCACTGCCTCGACCTTCCTCGGATCTACCCGAATACCATCACAGGACACCACGTGCCCTAAGAATGCCACGGACTCAAGCCAGAACTCACATTTGGAGAACTTGGCATACAGCTTCTCCTCTCTCAACCTCTTGCAACACAATACTCAAGTGCCGAGCATGCTCCTCCTGGCTACGAGAGTAGACAAGTATGTCATCAATGAATACGATTACAAATGAATCAAGATACGGCCTGAATACACTGTTCATCAGATGCATAAATGCTGCTCGGGCGTTGGTCAGCCCAAAAGACATCACAAGGAACTCATAGTGACCATATCTGGTCCGGAATGCAGTCTTCATAATGTCAGACTCTCTAATCTTCAGCTGATGGTAGCCTGAACGAAGATCAATCTTCGAGAACACCCTAGCTCCCTGGAGCTGATCAAATAAATCATCAATACGAGGAAGAGGATAATTATTCTTCATTGTTACTTTGTTTAGCTGCCTGTAGTCAATACACATCCTCATGGATACATCCTTCTTCTTAACAAACAGAACCGGTGCACCCCACGGCGACACACTCGGCCGAATGAACCCCTTATCTAGGAGTTCCTGGAGCTGCTCCTTCAATTCCTTCAACTCAGCTGGTGCCATCCGATACGGAGGAATAGAAATAGGCTGAGTGCCCGGCACCAAATCGATACCAAAATCAATATCCCTGTCCGGCGGCATGCCCGGCAGGTCTGAGGGAAACACATCAGGAAAGTCTCACACAATGGGAACAGAATCAATACTGGGAGTCTGGGCCTCGACCTCCCGCACAAATGCTAAATAAGAGAGACATCCTTTCCCAACCATTCGTCGGGCCTTGAGGAAAGATATTACCCTGCTAGGTACATACTCAGTCGTGCCTCGCCACTCGATCCTCTGAATGCCCGGCATAGCCAACGTGACTGTCTTAGCATGACAGTCCAGAATAGCATGACATGGAGATAGCCAGTCCATGCCCAATATAACATCAAAATCAATCACGTTGAGAAGCAACAGGTCTACTCGGGTCTCCAGAGCTCCAATAGTGACCAAACAGGACCAGTATACGTGGTCCACAACAATAGTATCCCCTACCGGGGTAGATACATGCACTGGCAGCTCAAGACTCCCTCGGGTCGTGCCCAAATGAGGAGCAAAATATGTAGACACATAAGAATAAGTAGAACCGGGATCAAACAATACCGAGGCATCTCCGTGGCAGATTGAAATAATACCTGTAATGACAGCATCAGAAGTAACAGCCTCAGATCGGCCCTGAAAAGCATAGCATCTAGCCTGTCCGCCTGATCGGCCTCCCCCTCGAGAGCGACCCCTAGCTGTCTGACCCTCACCCCTAGCCGGCGGGGCGGGTGCTGAAGTAGAAGGACCAGATGACGAGGGCTGCCCCCTCTGCTGATAAGATCTGGAAACAAGACGGGGACACTCCCCACGGTGGTGCCCAAACTCTCCGCACTCGTAGCAACTCCCCGGTGCTGGGTACTGAGACTGATAAGGACCTCTGGCGCTGGAGTGGCCAGCTGATGAACTAGGCTGAGACGAACCCTGAGCGGATGGGGCCTGTGAAGAACTCTGAGCTGGCATGGCACTGAGAGATGGTTGGCTCTGGTGCGAACCCTGATAACCCTGTCTAGGAGACCATCAGCGACGATCCGAGCGACCCGACTGCGAAGACCTGAAAGAGCGACCTCGGCTCTGCTGACTCTGGCCTCTGGTCTGAGTGCCACTGGAACTAGCTGCTCCTCGAGGCCTCTTGGCCTCCCTCTCATCCCGCTCTCTGCGATGATTAGTCTCTATGTCACGAGCAATATCCATAGCATCCTCAAATGTACGACTCAAAACCCTCTCCCGAGTCATCGGAATACGAATGGGATAAATGAGGCCGTCCACGAAGCGCCCAATCCTCTCTCTGTCGGAATGAACCAACCACGGTGCATATCCGGACAACTCTGTAAACCTGATCTCATACTCTGACACTGACATGTCCCCCTGACGGAGACCCTCAAACTGCCTACGCATCTCCTCTCTCCGAGATCGAGGCACCCATTTCTCCAAAAACATAGTGGAGAACTCCGGCCATGATAGTGGTGCTGCTCCGGCTGGCCTGCGGCGTTCATAAGCCTCCCACCAAGCGAAGGCTGGTCCCTGAAACTGAAAGGTAGTGAAAGATACCCCACTAGACTCCAATATCCCTGCCGTACAAAGCATCCGACGACACTTATCCAGAAAACCTTGGGCGTCCTTGCCCGGAGCACCAGTGAACACTGGAGGAGATAACCTGGTGAACCTCTCGAGACGACGCTTCTCATCGTCTGTCATAGCTGGGACCCTGTCCCCCTGAATCTGATCTGCTGGCTGAACCGGTACCACAGGCTGAACTGGAGGAGTCTCTGGTGTCTGTAATCCCTGCACCGCCGGCTCTGGAGCGCGTACCGCGGGGTCCGATGACCACCCCCGATCCCCGATGCACGCTGCCGCGTAGTAACCGAAACCGCTCGTGCTTGGCCGCGCAGCATCGCTAGTATCCGAGCCGTGGTCTCCCGTAGACCCGAATAACAACGGGCACAGCCGGTGCCTGTTCTGGTGCTGCTGGCACCTCTGCAACTGGGGGCTGTGGGTCAGCTGGCACTGCCTCAGCTGCCCAAACTCCGCCACAACCACGGCCGCGTCCTCAGCCTCTAGCAGGTGGTAGCGGTGGTTGTCCTCCATGTCCGGAAGCTCGAGTTCTCGCCATCTGCGAGAGAATAGAATGTCAAAGTTCAGTTCAAGTCAAAAGTAATCACACGACAAGAATTCCAAGAATTGAAACTTTTCCTAAAAAGGTTTGCAGCCTCCCGAGGATAAGTACAAGCGTCCCCGTACCGATCCACGAGACTCTACTAAACCGGCTCACGACTCGCGAGACCTGTTAACCTAGGCTCTGATACCAACTTGTCACGACCCAAACCCTGGTCGTGATGGCGCCCAACATAGTGCCAGGCAAGCCCGACCATATTATCCCTTAAACCAGCCCGTTATTAATCAAATTAATCTTAAACAGTAAATGATCATATCAGGTGATAACCGAAACATAAAACATACAAAATACGGTCCCAAGCATATTGTGGTGTCACGAGACTGAGCCTCTACATAATAGCATCCTAATACAATCAAGTCTAGGCAAGTAGGAAATCAACAAGATGATAAAGAAGGAGAAACAAGCTCTGCGGATGCTGGCAGCTACCTCGTAATCTCCGCAAAAGTAGACAAGGATCGGCAGCTACAATGTCTCAACTGCTCTCGGGCACCTGTGGATCTGCACAGAAAGTGCAGGGGAGTGGGGTGAGTATATTTCAACTCAGTGAGTAACAATAATAAATAATAACCGAAGGTAAGAAATCCTGTGCTATCACTTAGCAGTTCTAAGGCAACCCTCACAGGTACGTCATCACTATAGTAGTACTCTAACCTCCAATCTACGTTTATCTCTACAAGATTCCACACCGAACCAACCCTCACTCGTACCCCTACGGTGTACGGCCATCTCAACATATAAAGACACATACTTATGTCTATAATGTATAAGTATTTAAGTAGATAGGGGTATGATATAATGTTGCGCGCGTGCAGCCCGCTCCAATACATACACCGCGGCGGCGCGCGCCGCCCGCTCCATTTTACGTCGACGACGCTCACCGGGGTGTATACGGACTCCGGAGGGCTCCTAGGCCCAAGCACTATAATACGGCGGGTGCCGCACGATCCACACAAATATTACGCGCGTGCGGTCCGATCCAATATATATATGTATATATCTCTATACCGCCGCGCGTGCAGCCCGATCCCATAACATACACCGTGCTCACCGAGAACGTGTGCAGACTCAGACTCCGGACGGGCTCCTGCAGCCCAAGCGCAACAATACCGCGGCGTGCAGTCCGTCCCACACGTATATTACATGTATATTACTGCAGCGTGCAGTCCGATCCAATATATATACTGCTGCGGCGTGCACCCCGATCCAATATAGGTATATGTATATAATACCTCATAACGGGTCCTCGACCCTATCCCAGTCAATATGTGCTTGGCCTCTCAGGCCCAATATAATATATCACAGTGGGTCCTAGACCTTGTCTCAGAATCAGTATAGACTTGGCCTTTCAGGCCCACTCAGCTAGAACAGGAATTCCACCCTAGATAATCTCTCTCAATGTACATATCTAGTGCGGGCTCATATTATGCTATACAGCCTAGAGCTATGGTTGAGTGTATGTTTCCAACATGATATAAGGGGTCACCTAGCTTTATAGGTTCCCTAATGCTCTACGGATCGCGGCACAAGGCCCCAAACATAGCTATTAGCCCAATTGTACAATTATAATCTCAGTAGTCATACAACACAGTATTCTATTAGCCGTGAAGGACTAAGTCCGAACCCCCAATCACAATGTCACCACGCCCGTCATAGAACGTGTGTCTCATCTCAATATAGCACTGTGAAGTGCTAGTACGGGGTTTCAAACCCTCAGTACATTGTTTACTACCGCCACTCACCTCGAACCGGTAGAAGCTTCAATCCGCCTTGCGCTTGCCTCGCAAATCAATCTCCTCGAGTGCCAAATCTGCTCAAAATCATAGAGAATGCATCAATATACGCTAATTTCACGAAATTCATTCGAAATAACCCAATTTATATCAAAACCCACAAGTTGTCAAAACCCGACTTTTGGTACACTTGTCGAAAAATTACGAAAATCACATATTCGAAATCCTCGTCTCGATACGAGTCTAGGCATATAAAATTTACCAAAATCGGACTCCATTTGCCCACTCAAATCAGTGTTTTTCTTTAATTTAGGCCTAGTGGCTCAAACCCACCTTTAATCTTCCATTTACAGGGATTTAACCAAGGATTTCATGTTAAAATGATGTAATTAAGCCACAAAACTTACCTCCAACGATAATCCGATGTTCTCCCAAGCAATAACTCGCCCAAATCGCCCAATTCGCCTTCAAGAACCGAGCCCCAAATGTTTTGCAACTTATGAAATTTTAACCCTTCGGTTATTTTTAACACAGGCGCGATTTCCGCTTCTGCGGACCAAAATCCGCCTCTGCGAGGCCGCCTCCGCGACCAAATGGTCGCTTATGCGGAAATACTCCTAGCCGCCTAGCTTCGCTCGCGGCCCGTGTCTCGCTCCTCGCGAGACCGCTCCTCGCGAAACCCCTTCCGCTCCTCGCGAGCCTTACCGCTTCGCGCATCGCAGTCCGCTCCCGCGACTCGCTAGGCGACAAGTCTTCCGCTTCGCGGATTCTCCCCTAACGAGCCCGGACCGCTTCGCGGTCTTTCCTTCCGCGCCTGCGGTACCGCCCATGCGGACCAAGGATCCGCCTCGCCGAACCCCGCCGCTCGCGCTCGTTTTCCGCTCCTCGCGGCTCGCTCCTCGCGCCCCCATTTCCGCAGAGCGAAAACAATGCAACCGTAACTCTTCAAACCTCGGAATTTCCATGTTTTTCTCCCGATTTACCATACGAAAACACCCCGAGGCCCCCGGACCTCATCCAAACACACCAACACATCTTAATACCTTATTCGAACTTGTTCCAATCCTAAAAACACGTCTAATAACATCAAAACCCATAATTCACATCGAATTCAAGCCTAAATTCCTTAAAACATTCCGAATTACACAATCAATCAAAAACCCAACTAAACGACGTCCGAATGACCTGAAATTTTGCAGACACATCCAAAATCACATAACGAAGCTACAGTAATTGTCGGAATTCCATTCTGACCTCCGGATCAAAATATCACCTACCATCCGGTTTTCGCCAAATTTCAACCTTCGCCAATTCAAGCCTAAAACTACACCGGACCTCCGAATTCAATTCCGATTATTCTCCTAAGTCATAAATGATCCCACGGAACTAGTCGAATCATCAGAATCCGATTCCGAGCTCTCTAACTACATAGTCAACTCCGGGTTGACTTTCCTTATTCAAGTTTCCTTCAAAAAGGTTATATGCCTCATTTTCATTTCAATTCACTCCTAACTTCCCCGATAGACTCTAACACTGATATAAAAGCATGAATTATGTAATTACAATATAACGGGGTGGTAATTCCCGTGACGACGGGCCGGGTCGTCACAGAAAGTACATCCAAAATTTCTTCAATAGCCTTAATCTGAGCTGGATTTACTTCAATACCACGTTTAGAAGCAAGAAAACCTAAAAACTTTTCTGATGCTACACCAAATACACATTTTTCGGATTTACTTTCATATTATACGTGCGTAAAATTTTAAATGTTATAGATAAATGAGGAATATGATCCCTTAAATGCAAAGTTTTAACTAATATGTCATATATATATATACCTTCATGGTTTTACCTAAATATTCTTGACACATTCTAGTAACCAATCTTTGATATGTTGTACTTGCATTTTTAAGACCAAATGGCATTACCTTATTATAGTAAGTTCCCCTGTCTGTTATAAAAGAAGTTTTTTCTTTGTCTCCTCGATCCATTTTGATTTTATTATAACCTGAGTACGCATTTAAAAAACTCAACAATTCATGGCATACGGTTGCATCAATTAATTGGTCTATATGTGGCAAAGGAAAAGAATCTTTTGGACATGCTTTATTAAGGTCTGTGTAATCCACACAAACACGCCACTTACCATTTTTATTGGGAACCACAACAGTATTAGCCAAATAATTGGGGTATTTTACCTCACATATTGAACCTATTTTGAGAAACGTCTAAACTTCTTCTTGAATTACCTCATTCTTGAAGGCTCCTTGTTTCCGCTTCTTTTGCTTGACCGAGGGATATGTTGGGTCTTCATTTAATTTATGATCATAACCTCCGGTGGTATTCCTGTCATGTCAGAATGGGACCAAGAAAAACAATCTAAGTTAGCTTTTAAAAATTCAATTAACTCACGTTTTATATCTAGTCTGAGATTGGCCCCTATATACACCTTCCTTTCAAGTCGGTGTGCAGATAACACCACAACTTCGAGTTCTTCTATTGTGGTTTTGATGTTCTCATTTTCCTCTAGTTCTTGAATAGTATCTAGTCTTGAATCCACATATGTTTTTCCTTCCTCAGCTAAGGTTGAAGCAGCTCTGTCCTTAACTGAATCTTGTAGTTGCTATTTGGCTTCATCATGAATAGTTGAATCTACAACAGAGTTTATACTCCTAGACGTTTGCTGATCGCCCCTAATTTGGAAAATTCCCTATGGTGAGAGAAATTTAATAACTTGATGCAAGGTTGACGGAACAACATCCATATCATGGATCCATGGCCTTCCAAGGATTATGTTGTAAGCCATCTCCATATCTACCACCTGAAACTTAGTATCTTTGACAACACCTTCTGCAAAGGTGGTGAGGTTCGCTTCACCCTTGTTTAAAATGTTAGAATTATCAAACCCTGATAAAGTATGTGCCTTTGGAACCAATTTGTCCTCAGTTTGCATTTCACATAAAACTCGTACCAAAATAATATTTACTGAACTTCCTGGATCAATTATAACATGTTTAACGTTAGTATCATGTACAAGTAATGATATTACGTCAGTCATTATGTGGGGTCATGAGGACTTCTGCATCTGTATCGTTGAATGTGATATTCTTCTCATCCAGCACGTGTCGTAGTCGCTTTCCATGAGTGATCGTCATTTTGGGTATTTTATTGGTTGTAGTATATGAGACACCACTGATATCGTCCCCTCCACTTATAACATTGACTATCCGTTTATGAAAGGGCGGCTTCGGGGGCTCCTGTCTATTTTTCATACATGCTTGTTTGACTTTCTCACTGAATAACTCAGTGAGGTATCCTTGGTTTAACAAATGGTCCACCTCACTTTGTAAAAATCAGCAATCTACGATTTTATGTCCGTGATCATTATGGAATTCACACCAGTGATTAGGGTTTCTTACGATTTTATGTCCGTGATCATTATGGAATTCACACCAGTGATTAGGGTTTCTTATACTCGGGGATCTTATCTTCTTCGGCCACCGTACCTTATCTCCCATGCCTCTTAAAATAGCCACGAGCTCGGAAGTAGTTACGTTAAAATTTTAACCACCAAACCTTGCCTTCAAACCCCCATCATCATCTCGCTGTCCGTGTGTTCCTCATTCATTGTTAAATCTTAATGAAGAGCATGATTCCATATTCATAGGTTTATGATCGTACCTCTCTTGTTTTGACGTTGAGTCTTTTCCTGCAGGTCCCATGTACGGATGGTACCTATTTTTACCGGATCTCCTTTCATTATATACACGCCTTAAACTTGTACTTGTTTTCTCATCTATTTTTGGTTGCAAGATAATATCTTCCTCGATCATCATCTTTGTGCTATATCTGCTGTAGACATCGTTCCACGTTGTTGCTGGAAATTCTCGAAGGCTTTCTTTGAGTTTCCTCATGGCTTCTGAACTTTTCTCATTCAAACTACTAGCAAAAGCTATGGTTGCCCAGTTGTCAGGCACTCGCGGTAGCAACATTGTTTCTCGTTGAAATCTATCTACAAATTCTCTTAATAACTCGGAATTTCCTTGCTTAATTTTAAAGATGTCCTCCATTCCTTTCTCAACTTTTTGAGCTCCCGAGTGTGCTTTAATAAACAAATCTACAAGCTCATCAAAAGAATTTATAGAATTTTCAGGTAAAAGAGAATACAAGGTTAAAGCTCCTTTGGTGATTGTTTCGCCAAATGTTTTGACCAGGACAGATTCAATTTCTTGCTTGGTCAAATCATTCCCTTTAACTCCTGTGTGAAGGCTGTAACGTGATATCGCGGGTCCGATATTCCATCAAACTTAGGAATATCAGGCATTTTGACTTTTTCAGAATTGGGAGGGGGGTTGCACTTGGCTTCCATTGCTGTTGTGAGTATTTGTCTATGTCCACCCCTTTAATTACGGGTGGTACCCCAGGTATTTGTTCTATGCGTTCATTTTGCTCCTTAAGCTGTCTCGGTTAGTACAAGATTTTGTAAATCAAAATTAGCTTGCTAGGAGTTCCACCACTACCTGAATTAACCAGTCAAGAACGAGGGTTCTCTAAAGTATTATTGTTTGGAGTTGGTGTGGGCGGAGCAACAAGTAACTAGTTAACAAAGGCTTGAAGAGCTTTGCTCACTTGAGATGCAATTATTTTCTGTAATGCCTCATTCATATCTTTGACATTGTTGAATTGATCTTGTTCCTTTGCCTGATATCCTTCGGGAGTGCCTTCATGAGATCGTCGTGGAGAGCCTCGTGGAGAATCCTGTGGTGAATCTCGAGGAGAATCTCCTTGAATTTGTTGGTTTGTCTGAATTTCTGGAAGTCCTGTGGTGTTGTCGTTGTTGTTTGACATGATTGATGTGAACAATAAAATCAAATAGAAATAACGTTGATTATCAAATTCCCGGCAACGAAACCAATTTGTTAACCAAAAAATAGATTTTCAATCAAATCTAGAATATAGAAGAATTGGGTTACTGATAATCGAAAAATAATTAAAGAAAAGAATTTTTAAGTACTCAGATATGAAAGCTTGTAAATCACAAATATATTCTAGTAGTATCTCATGTTTTCATTGATTATATGTTTCTCCTTTTGTAGGTCTTTTGGAGAATCTTTGAAAATGTACGTTACATCCAAGCTATAATGAGGTCATTATGAATATTTAATGATATTAAATGGTACGTTACACAATCATCATATTGAATGCAAATATTTCTTAACGGCTTCAGTACTTGTTTCTCTTGTAATGACATGCATCTTCATTCTTTTATGTGTCCTAGTTCATTGTCTTTTCGTATCTCTTACATAATTGCGCTTTAAATATGTACGAATCTCCCGTGCCTTTTAACTCGTACATTCTCTTTGTTCCCGTATCTCTCTTTCACCCCACTGTCTCGTACTTCTTTTTATCCATATCAGCTTAGATTTTTTGATTCAATCATAACCTATAAGTAATTCCACGTGTCATGTCGTATCATTACTCATTCATGTATTTAATTTTTTTCAATACAATGATTAGGGGGAAAAGTCTGATGGACTTGTTTTACGTGATTATCTAACATTTTAAGCTAATGATATTATTCGAATGATTTTTATTAATCGAAGTAAATACTAAAACGTCTTTTCAGTATAAAAGAGTACTCGGATATTGTCAATTATCTTACCCTAAACTATGAAATTCCTCCTCTTACTTTTTTTATGCAATATTTTTTAATTAGTTTGAGATTACTAGGACTCTCTTGAAGTTCTACGATCTATTAAAGCATTCATATTCAGAGAAATATATTTTTTATCTTGTGAACATAAAAGTACACATTTTGATCGTTAGAAAAGTGTAACAACATCCTATCCATTTATCACAATGCGATTTATTATTAGTGTTGCATTTAGTGGACCCTTCAATAAAATAAAATTATTGGATTCATGAGTGGATTTTTTCCACACAAAATCTAACTCAATCCACTCACAAATTGCATTGTCTTCGTAACGTAGAAGGGAATATTGACTTAGAAATAAAGGTGTTTAACTTCGGTATATAGTTTAGTATGTACTTAGTTTCTTATGCCTTCGGATTATATTGGCTTATAACAATATATAATTGTTTAAATCAAATTCGAAGTAATTATTTACAAAAGTTAGAATAGATAACTTACCATAATAACAAAATTGACAAATTTGACACAATTCGGTGAATATCAATGTCGTCCAAAAAACATGATTTTGATGCTTAACTATAGTAATTTAATATTATTTTATTCTCTTTTAATGTCAGTTTATGTATTTATTAGGGTAAATTGCACTAACCTCTTTTCTAAATTGTATGGAAAGATTGAAGAGACCTTTTTCTAATTATAAAAATTACAAGAACTTCTAAAAAAAATATCATTGTTGAGACCTATGGAGGAAATACCAAATACACCTATTCTTTGCACACCTTCGTAAAAGAAACTTGTGTTTTCCATGACAGGATTTATGTGGGATCCAATAATCAATAATTGCAAGCGTGATAAAGATTCTTTTTAAGTCAAAACAACTTTCTTCTTTTGTTTATCCTTTTAAATTTTTTTCTATAATTCTTGTTTTCTCTTATCTTTTTAGACATTAGCAACAATATATTTAATCCATAACATGCCAATGACTAATGAGTTAAAACTGCCTTTTGTCTAAAAAAAATATTTTTTTTAATGTGAGGGTAAAAGTATTTCCTTCTTTTGACTATTCACAAGTCATGCGCATTGAACAGTCAAAATAATAATTCAATAATTAAACAGAAGGCAGTAAGATTATATTCTAAATTTACTGTTTGGTTACCTTTTGTATTTTACATAAAATGTTTGGCTTTTATTATTTATTTATAAATTCAAACGGAAGTGAAGTTTTATTAAAGAATACTATATGAATAACCACACTTCTCACAAACTTGGGACGGAGGTGAGTTATTACGTTGCCACTTAGATCAACTTTTAGTACTCCATTCCGTCTGTTTTAATTAAAAAAATTGGTCTTTTGTGATTTACAATATTTAGTTTTTCAGATATGAAGATTAAATCAACTTCTTTTTAAAATTTCCCAAGGATTAAAGAGTTTTGGAATATCTGTTATATTCGTAAAGATTAATATAATCAATTTTATAATTAACTAACGTCAAAAATTGAACTTCTTAATATGTGTGAAAATAATCAAATATCAATTAAAATGGACTTGAGGAAGTAATAAATAGGATGAAGTATGTTAGAACATAATAAATCATAGATATTATTTGGATACTTTGAAAATATTTTTGTATTCATATTGGATCCTCCAAATTTTACATTATTTTTAAAGGATTCAGCATACATTTAATGATAATTTCGAATAGAATGTTTTCTTGATTCTGAAATTGGCATACCATCAATTGGCATGAGAAATCTGTTTAATTAATACATAAAACTAAGATAATAAAATTCAAACTCTGTCATGGTCAAAAATTAGATAATCGTAATCAATTATGATAAGTAGGATCTTATTGATTGAGTGCTACTTTTAATAATTGAAAGGACTTACACTTCATTTTGCTTTAGCTTTCTTTTTCCCCCTTTAATATTTATCTCCTATTTCTCTTAATTTTGGGAAAGCATTATTATGGTGATAATGGGTGGGGCTTTCTATGCAAAACAAAAGAAAATTAAGAGGTTAAGACCAAATATTGTCTTATAGCATGCCATTGTACAGTTGTTATGTCATATTCCACCATGACATTCTTTTTTTTTCTCAGCAAAAAAATAAGACAAATGATTGATGATGGCCCCTCAAAGAACAAATTTCCTTTTTTTCCCCTACCGTTTATTAGACGAGTTTTTTTAAGGATAGAAATACTTGATTATAAAAATAACTCTTTCGAGCAAAATATAAAACTTATAACCATAGTCAGTGATAAAAGTTTATATGCGAGAGTCTTGAATTCATTTATTTGATGTAAACATTAGCAGTGGATAAATTTTTAAATGTCACAAATAATAAATTTTTGATATATATTCAATGTCACAACCAAGAAAAACAAATAAGTTTAGGAACTTTGGGGTAACAATGCAGAAGGAAACTAACATTCTATGCAAACTCCGGTACGGTCAACCCAACCATGGTGGATATAGTCAAAGGTAATCGAGCTTAGCACTTAGGGCAGAAACTTAATTACTTTCCCCCACCCTTAAAGATGGAATTAAAATTGTCACCTAAGTGCCAATGCCATAGAACTGCAAAATCAAAAATGTAGGTTGGCCCTAATTGGTTATATTATTGGGGGTAACCCTACATTTAAATACACGCTTAAGTTTGTCTATGGGGTATGAAATGCTATCACAACTCCTCAAGTTTATTTCCACAACGAAGGTCTAGATTAAGACGTCTGAATCTGAATACACATCTGAATATTAAGATGTGTATTAAGATTAAGACATATGAATTTGGATATACATCTGAATATATTAAGATGTGTATTAAGATTTGAATAGAAATAATTAAGACTGTTTGATTTTTAACATCTGAATATATGAAATTTATTTATTTGAAAATTATTCAACATAAATTTTAAGTGGAGTACTAACTAATCTAATATTCTATCAATAAAATATATAATTTTTAAAAATATGATAGTTATTGGTGGTTATGGCTAACGGATGAATGCCAACTAGAAGCGGTGGTTGGTGGTAGTTTTGGTTGATGATGGTGGTTCATGCTAGTAGCTAGTAGTGATTGGTATGGTGGCAATTATGATTGAAGATGGTGGTGGTAGGTGGTGATAGTTAATAATGTCAGGTGGGGATAGTAGTTGCGATTGAGGAAGGTGGTGGGTGAATGGTGGTAGGTTATATTTATGGGTTGTGCCGGATGTGGTTGTAAATGGTGATGAGGTGGTCAGTTGTGGTAGTGGAGGCGGATGACCGTTGATTGGGCGAGAATCGTGGTGGTCGGAGTGGTGGGGATAGTAGGTGATGATGGTCGATAATGGAGGCTATGATTAAGCATAATGGTGGCATGGTAGTTGTGGAGGTGATGGTGGTAATGGTGATGGTGGTGGTGGGAGTGGTGGTGGTGGTGATGGTTAAATATGGGGGTGTTGGTGGTACCATGGTGGTAGTTGATAATGGTATACGGTGGCGACAGTTAGTAATGAATATAGGGCAAAGGTCCTAAAATGCCCCTCTACTATACAAAATAGGACACCAAAGCCCCTCGTTAAAACTTAGCTCCTAAT
Source organism: Nicotiana noctiflora (assembly GCA_032618575.1). Taxonomy (NCBI): domain Eukaryota; kingdom Viridiplantae; phylum Streptophyta; class Magnoliopsida; order Solanales; family Solanaceae; genus Nicotiana; species Nicotiana noctiflora. Next base: position 1,696 of record JASVEL010003824.1, on the reverse strand, counting down.
CTGCCCTTACCGTCCAAAAAGGGGCTCACAAATACCCCTAGTTACTAACGGTGGACAATTAATTCCACCTGGAATTATATTTTTCTTTTGTTAAATGCCACATGGATTTTCTTTTGCCACATGGAATTTAAGGGTATTTTAGGACCTTTTCGGAATATAAAAGGTCATTTCCGATCAGTTCTAGTAGTGAATTCCGCAGAACTTCACAGCAAATGAATGAGAATAGCTTCACTCAATTCTTGCCTAAAAACATAACATTTCATTACATAATAAGCAGTTCAACAACTAGCCACAATAACACTAACATTACATATCATTTTCCCCTAATCCAAGAACATAAACATCCCAATTACATATCATTTCCCCCTAATCCAAAGAACATAAAAAAACATCCCAAAATCACACAAAGGAAAATCCACATCTTCTTCCGAAATTTAGCATCCCGTAGAGCTGAGTACTCAAGATTGGCAACTTTCCTTTGGAGTTCATTTCTTTCACGGATTAGAACTTCTTTTTCCTTCTTTAAATTGCATATAAGATTTGAAATTCTAGGAGGAAGCTCCTCATCTTGTCATTCCCAATATGAACATTTTTCATCCTAAAACCAAAAAAAGAAAAGAATTTACAGTCAAATTAAAATTAGTAAAAGAACCCATCTATAGATTTACATACCTCATGCTTAGGGCACTTGAAAAATCTTCTCTCGGCATTTAAAGGAGTCCACGCCATGAAATTATTAGCAGCAAGTCCACAACGACACCTCCTAATCGACAAGCTACTCGAACTTTGACATTAGAGAAATCTCCAAAATAAACTGATAAAGATAAAAACGAATTAAACCTAAACTATAACCCAACTCGAAATCTTCAAGGTCACCCAATTAGTCTGAGAAACCAGAGATTAATGAAGGTAAATTTTTTTGAGGGAGAAGCTTCTTTGGATGAAAATGAGAAGAAAATGGTCTGATAATTGAGGGAGAAGGTAACGGCTACATTAAGTTAATATTGGGGGTGGGCCCGGGGTGTAGGGTAGGGAAATAATCAGGGATTGGGGTATTTTAAATTCCATGTGGCAAAAAAATCCATGTGGCATTTTAAAAAGACAAAATGTAATTCCAGGTGGAATTAGTTGTCCACAGTTAGTATTAGGGTTATTTATGAGCCCCTTTTTGGAGGTAAGGGCAGATTAGGAGCTAAGTTTTAACGAGGGGCTTTGGTGTCCTATTCTGTATAGTATAGGGGCATTTTAGAACCTTTTTCGTTTATTAAATGAAGGAATTAAGAGAGTGGGCCCGGAATAAAATACATGTGGCATTTAAGAAAAGGAAAATGTAATTCCAGGTGGAATTAATTGTCCACCGTTAGTAAGTAAGGGTATTTATGAGCCACTTTTTGGACGGTAAGGGTAGATTAGATGCTAAGTTTTAACGAGGGGCTTTGGTGTCCTATTTTGGATAGTAGAAGGGCATTTTAGGCCCTTTGCCGATGAATATATGATAGCATCTTAATGAAATTAAGTATCTGTTATAAATCTTAATCATATAGACCTATTCAGACCCATTAAGTGGTGCGAAGTAAAAAAAACAAACACACTTAATGATTAAGATCTGAATAATTAAGATTTAGACTTTAAAAACAAACGCACTTAATATCTAAGATCCGAATGATTAAGATTGAGACCTCCATTAAGTGCAAAC
>JASVEL010003823.1:197500-207500 GCA_032618575.1 Nicotiana noctiflora | reverse complement strand
CCAATATCAGGTACATATCTAATCATGTTTAAATGATAAGATGAATATATGAGAAAGATGAGAATTTTGTTGAAATTTTAAATAGTTTCTATTTCTATCTTCTTTTACAGATTATGTTTTAATAAATTCCATATTAATATTCTATAAGTTTTTGTGATAACTTTAAATAATTAAGCCTTCTTGTAGTAATAATAATTCACTTCTAAAAATGGTTATTAAATAGTATAATTATGAATCTGTTTATTAATGTTCAAATCATTTAGTAAATAAAAGGAAGAATGAATTACTCTTTTGTTAATCAAATTAATTAGAACTTCTTTAATATTGTCTTTAATAAATTAAGTTGTTAACATGTAGTTAAATTCAATAAAAATGTGAATTTTAATTATTTTTGCGTAAATTAGGCATTTAGGTACGATTTGAATTTTTCAATAACACAAGAATTGTTTCTTTTCAAGTTTAACCATCTCAAAATATAGGTGTAAATAATTAAGATTGATTTTGATTTTGGTAAATAGTTGTAAATAGTTAACAGTAAGGGTTTAATTCAAAAATAATAAAAAATTAAAAAAATTGAGTTTAAGTTAGTTGTAAGATAATTGGTTTAGTTTGTATATATATATATATTAGTTGTCGATTTTGCACTTTTATTTTTATATTTATTTAAGTAATGTTTATTTTATTAAACATTTATCTAAATATAACAAATAAAATATATTTTTTTTTAGTTTATAAAAAACGAATTTAAATAAAATTATAGTCAATTTATAATTGCTGTTTTTCTAAAAAATAAGCTTAGTTTTGAACAATTTGAAATAAAAAATGATTTTTACCATATAAGCTTTAATTGTTATAATTTTGATAGTTTTTGAATAAATGATTTTTATTGGTTTTTTTTCTTTTATTTATTCAAGTTTTTAATATTCTTCTAAATTAGCTTCTTTTATTATTAAGTTGTGAAATTTTGTATTTAACAAAATAATAAAATAATAATAATAATAATAAAATAATAAATAAAACAATTTCGAATTTTTTTTTTTTTTTTAAAATCTGTTTCATTAAGTTTTTTTGTCATAAATAAGATAAGTATTGCATTTTTAATTTCTAAATTAATTATGAGATTTCTTTATTTATAAAAAACTAAAAAATAGGAAATGTAGTCATTTTAGAATTATATTGTTAATAAAAGTGAGATGAGCCTCGCCGCACAAAAATACACAAATTGCGACAGGCCTGGAATGTTTGATGTTACGAAATCGATTAAGGCAAAAACAATATAGCAAATGTAGTACACACAAAGTAGGATTGGACTTTAATAAATTAAATTGGGACGAGCCTCGCCCGATTTAAAATAAGCGGGGCCCCCATTTAGTAATGGTTTAACATAACTAGACTCGGGAAGACTATATAGCTAATTCCATAGTCTTACCCAAAACAATTAAAAGCCGATAGACATCATTTAGGGCACGATTTTAATATACTTTCCATTGAACGAGTGTGCACTTGGTGCGACTCAAATCCAAATCTCGGTAAAGCCGAAATACATCAAAAGTCATAGGCGTACTGGTTGCGGTATGACTCGAGGCGTGTTTTCGCAATACCGCAAATTCCTAAAAATAATATTTAACGTAAAAACACATTATGTTGTTAAAACTTATAATTGAGTCAAACAAAAGTCAAGAACGACAGTGGAGCGACCGTGCTAAAACCACGGAATCCGGGAGTGCCTAACACCTTCTCCCGGGTTAACAGAGTTCCTTATCCGGACCTCTGCTTCGCGGACATTCATAAGAGTCAAAATTCCTCGGATTCGGGATTAACCGGTGACTTGGGACACCATTGTCATTCCCAAGTGGCGACTCCGATTAATCTCTAATAAAATCCCGAACCGATTGTCCTTAAATTGGAAAAACTCCTTCCCTTACGTTATTTTATCCGTCTCGGGTAATTGAGCGTCGGGGTATACCCTACAAGTGTATTTATACGCATTTAAGTGTGTTGGGGTAGTAAAAAGGGAGGTGTGACAGCTCTGGCGACTCTGCTGGGGAATCCAACCCTGAATTTCGATTTCAGGGTTTAAGAACTCGAGCTCCTTAGAACTGCCGTTTGCGTTTTTTTTGACTTCATTATATGATTTGAACAACATGCTATGTGCTTTATCGCTTTTGATATTATGTGAACTGTATATATAAAATTGTGCCGAAAACCCTTCTCTCTTCTCCCTCGGGGATGTGCTTACTGGTTGAGACTCCCCTTTCCGTTAAAGTCACCTTAAATTAAGAAAACAGAGGCCGGATAAGTTACAAAGCCGATTGACTCCGCGGGTCACCGGTACGTAGCCCCCTCCTCGATTCGAGTTGTCCGCTCGGGTACACGGTCTAGCAATCCATGAAACCATAAGATTTTGAACATAGGTCTAGGACTATTATTTGCATCATATTTGACTTAGGGGACTCAACACAGGGGTTGGGTCCGTCTAGGACAGGTGACCCGGTATTGAAAAGACCGAGCATGCTATGTGTTGCATTTTATTGTCCTTGATCGTTATGCGGACCGGCGAAAATCCCGAGATTGGAAAAATTATTGAAAAGGAAAAGAGAGAGAAGAAATTAAGGATTTATAGAAAATAGGTACCTGGAAAAATCGAAAATTTGAAAAATAGGAGGAACAGTTTTTGTTGAAAATAATTAGTCAAATAATCTGACCGAACTACGCAGGTTTGATTCTCGCCATTAGGTGGGATACGTAGGCAACCCTCATCGGGTCCAACCACCCCTTTAAAAAATCAAAAAAAAAATGTGTGTTTAATTTTTGTCAATAAAATCAAAGTGATGCCGTTTTTGCAAATAGCCGAATATTCCGAAAGGACGCCGGAAGGCTGTTTTGCAAAAATAGCCACTTTGAAACCTTTTTAATAATTTGCGGGCACAACCTTGAAATATTCCTTGTGGAAATGTTGCAAGGCTATAGCCGCAAAATCAAGTCGAGGTTCACACCCTTTTTGCAAAAATAACCAAAAATGTCAAATTTTTTATTTTTGTTATAAATAAGTCGGGTGATGTTATTCTTGCTTAAACTAAGCCGAATGTCCCTCAAAAAGACGCCGGAAGGCTGTTTTTGCAAAAATAGCCACTTTGAATCTTTTTTTTTAATTTGCGGGCATAGCCTTGAAATATTCCCTCGCGGAAATGTCGAAAGGCCGTATCCGCAAAATTAAGTTTGAGTCATTGCTCAACTTTTCAAAAATATTCACTTTATCAAATAAGCCATTACATGGCCCGTGTTTGCATAAATAGCCACATTTGGCATTTTAACTCCCTCAGTCTTGTGTTGGCTTGTGTCGGTGCTGAACGATGCCCCATAAGCCACCGGATGAGAAAATTTTTGAGTTTATTCTCTTAAACAAAATTTTGCAAAAATAGCCGCTTTGTCTAAATAAGCCATTATATGGCCAATTTATGAAAAATAGTCTTGTGTTGGTTTATGGTGATGCCGAACGATGCCCCATGAGCCACAGGATAAAAAAAAATTCAGTTTTATCTTTCTTAAATAAATTTCGCAAAAAATATTCATTTTGTCAAATAAGCCATTATGTGGCCAATTTTGTAGAAATAGTCATAATTGACACAAAAAATATATTCTTATAGAAATCTCCGGTACAAGGTGTGAGTTTGTAGTTGGGATCGGTTTTTACAATTTTTCTTCAAAAAAAAAAAAAAAAAAAAAAAAAAAACCACAAAAGGAAAAAAAAAAAAAAAATAATCAATAAATGGAATGCCTTAACGCTAACCCGGTGGTTTCGTTTTGTTAATCCAGAAAGTCGGGGTGGTTGGTTGTGGTAAATTGGAAAGCAAGATCCAAGGAAAATGACAACCGGCATCGAAGCTGTTACGGGTGCTCAAGAGACTCAGGGTCAGAAAATTCAACAAGGGTCTACTGTGGTTGAAGAAAACGGAGCATTGAAACAACAAATGACCAAAATGTGGGCCAATGGCCAAGGACAGCCTTCTCATGAGTCACAATCTGCTATACAACAAGAATAGTACCACTCTCCCGAGTACCACTCGTACTCGTTTGACCTTCCTGCAAACGTTGAGAAGCTTACCCGAGAGAATGTGCAGGAAGAAATGGCCCAAAGATTGAAGAGATTAGAACAACGGTTGAAAAACATGCAAGAAATGGCAGAGAATTTCAAGACTGAGTGGGTTGGTACCGGTTCCCGACAACAGCTGGTTGAACGGAACCACATGTTAGTAGAAGAAGGCAAAATATTAAGACAACACGTGGTTGAAATGTATCGGGCATGGATGAATGGAAAAGCACCACCCCCGCCACCACCTAGTTTCATGGACCCGGTCCTTACACTGAACCCGATGCCAAATATACCTGCCTATCGCAGCCTTTCTAGCCACTCGAGTAGCTCAATTACTCGTCCCCCAGCTATGCTTTCCAACCACTACTTCCATCCCCAACCCTACTACTCTCCCGGAGGCACCCAAAATCGTACTTCACCTTCCACGTACCTAATTCCACAAAAAGCCTACCGACCCCCACAAACATACCGGAAACCCCCTGGGTCAGGTTTCAGGCCAAACAAGGCGTTTAGGGAGGAGAGGTTGCTGAAACGGAAAAAGGCTTTCACCCCTATCGAAGAATCATATACCAGCCTTTATCATAGGTTGAAAGAGTTGGGGATGTTAAGACCAATCGCACCAAAAGTTCCAAACCCACCCCCGAAAAATCTTGATTCTTCTGTCAGATGTGAATACTGTTCGGGAACATTGGGTCACGATACTGAAAAGTGTTGGCAATTGAAGAATGCCATTCAAGATCTTATCGATGAGAGGAGAATTGAAGTACAGGCTCCCGAAGCCCCAAACATTACCCAGAATCCGTCTACCTGCATGTGACGTTGCGCATTTTGTGGGGACGATGCCCGATGACGAGGGTGAAGAGATTTTTCTTTGGAAGCCGAGAATATTGAAATAGAAAGCGATCTTAATGCAGAATACAGTGGCTAAGACGCCATGCTGGTCAATTGGGAAGGTGCTCAACTCTTGGAGTTTTGGTAGTTTTATTTTGGTGTCGTTTCTGTTACCCGGGTTATTTCAGGGTTGTAATCCGGATGTTGTCTTGAGAGTCAAAACCCTTCTATCTTTCCACTTTGCTTTGTTTAGTAATAAATTTGTTTAGTGCTGTCTAGGTTTGTAATTCTAGTCTAGTCTGTTCGTTTTGTTGTTCGTCTTGTTGTTTCAACCCATCAGTTTAATACAACTCTCTGTTTCCCATCATTCCTAGTCATTCCATTTCTGATCACTTTGTATTTCTTCTCATACTGACTTTAGCAACATGACGTGCACATAAGCCTGGTTTTTTTAAAGTTAATGAAACAATGTTGAAGATGTAATGATACTCGGAAGAAATAAAAACATATTGGAATACTGTGAAGCCGGAATCAAGTGAACATTGGGGAAAGCGTAACATAAAGAAATGCCTTGGAAATGCATCATGCTTCATCGGTTTAAAGCCAAAGGCAAAAGTACCCCAAGACTAAAGGAACCATCCGTGGTATCGAAATTGTTGCCCAATGGCATTGAGAATCGTCAAAAACAGAAGGCAAATATGTGATTTGGTCGAAAGATAGTTTGTACTTGGTAGGCTTTGAAGATTGGAATGACGAAGGCATTTTATTCGGCTATCCAAACACTTCGTCCATTGTTATCCCTTCGAGCCTTATTATATTTTCTTTCATACCCCTCTTTCGGAATCAACAACAAAAAATGAGGATTGAGCGGAGAAATCCAAATGGAGAAACAAAAAGAAAGAAGAAAAGAAAAAAAGAATAAAGAAGAAAAAAAAAAGAAAAAGAAAAGAAAAAAAGAAGAAAGAAAAAGAAAAGAAAAGAAAAAAAATCGGGAGAAGTCGAGATGCAACAATGAATACGGACGTAGTCCGAACTACGTTTGACTTGATCCCGAAAGGGTACGTAAGCAGCCTCACTGAGGTTCAGTCACAATAAAGGAAAATCTAAAAAAAATCCCCAAGAAGGAAACTGGGGCAGAAGTTATGGTTGTCGAATAAATAAGATTCCGAAGGTTGTAATTTTAACCCACGATGAAATATTTTTGAGCCTTTATATCCTTTTTCTTACCCCATCCAAAAGCCTCCATTACGATCCAAAGGAAGACCTTCCGATCAATCTTCAAGAAATGCCGAGTCAAGCGAACAAAGGTCAATCACATCAGGGGCAACACTCCAGTCCGAACAAAGAAGAATGAAGGACTCAAACCACCACGAGACTCCATGATGAGAGAAATCAAAATGAGAGAGTCTTATCGGTGAAAACCCTCATGGGCACCGTAAGGCGACGGTGAGTCGAGAGAAAGAAAGAGCAAATGAGAGAGGCTTGATGGTGAAAACCCGATGGGCACTACAAGTCGACTAAGGATCAGATCAAAGAAATGAAGTGTTGAAGACCGGTTTCACGGAAGTTGAACATCAGATTTGCTACACAAAGAAGGCTGAAGGTGCGTGTCAAGGTCGCTAGAGTCGGTATTCAAAATCCGTTAGGTCATTCGTCTGTAGGTTTCTTGTTAGGAATTGTATTTTCCTTTCTCTTCATTCTTCACACTTTGTTTTACCCTCCTTCTTATCGAGTCGGTCAGGTCATAACAAGTACAGAAATGATTTCGAAATTTGCCACCAAGCTCTCCAGATGGGATTTAGCCAACACGACAATTGTCGTAGGTCGGGGAATGACAAGGCCGGTGATTTAAGCCCACAAGAGCAACATGTGCAATGAAGATCATGCAAGACACAAGGGTCGGCAAGGTGCCAACTCAAGGAAAATATAGCAAATGGAAGTACGAGGTTCGAACAGAGAGGGGGTATATCTTCTGACAAGAGAAAGACCAAAGGTTGTCAAGTGGAGTCATCAAAGGAATCAAGATCGAAGTTTGTGGGATCCGTCAAGAAAGGAACAATATACATACCTAAAGAGAAGTGGATTTTGAACAAAGAAGAAGTAAAAATGGATAGTCGGTGAATAGGCAAGGCACCCGAGTGGAAAGCAGCCGCCATCAAGGTTCAAGGCCACAACCAACCACCGCATTTAAACTAACAGATTTTTCTTTGCTTTGAAACAGGGGCATAGATGTTATTGAACTGATAGAGCCAACAGTTTCCAATGGGCATAAGCTCATTTTGGTTGTGATGGGTTACTTTACCACATTGGGCCGAGGCAAAGGGCAAATTTGCACCAAATTGGCAGGGACCGTTCGTGGTATCACGGGTGTTGTCCAATGGAGCATTATATTTAACAGATGTTGAGGGAAAATGCGTAGAGACTGCTATCAATTCAGATGCAGTCAAAAGATACTATGTATGATTCCTTTTCAAATATGTGTTTTGTATTTTGTTGTGATTTTGGAATCGAAATGACGAAGGCATTTTATTCTCTATCCAAACACCTTATCCATTGTTAACCCCTTCGAGCCTTAATGAATGAATTCTTTCATATCCCTCTCTCGGAATCACTCTAGTGCAATAAGATCGAAATTGCCAGAATAAAAAATGAAATGATGGAAAAATGAAAAAAAAAAAAAAATGAAAAATGAAAAAAATGATGAAAAATGAAAAAAATTGAATAAATGAATGAAAAAGAGAAAAAGACAAAGAAATCGGGAAAAAGTCAAAAAGAAATCCATCTAACTTATGAAGTTGGATGAACTACGTCCGACTTGATCCCGAAAGGGTACGTAGGCAGCCTCTCTGAGGTTCAGTCACAATAAAGAAAAAATCCAAAAATTCCCCACATATTGAAACTGGGGCAGGAAGTTATGTTTAATAATTCCGAGAGTTGTAAATATTTTTAACCCTCGTTGAAATTTTGAGCCTTTATATCTTTCTTTCTTAACCCACCCGAAAGCCACGTTACAGTCCAAAGAAAGACCTTCCGATCAATTTTGAAATGATAACAAATACAGCGAAGGAGGAGCGAAGCATCGGATAATACCCGTGGTACAGAAAACAAAATACAAAAAGGAAAAATGGAAAAAATAAAAAAAAATGAGAGAGTCTCATCAGTGAAAACCTTAGCCGGCACTGTGAGGCGATTGTGAGGTTGAGAGAAATAAAATGAGAGAGTCTCATCAGTGAAAACCTTAATCGGCACCGTGAGATGATTGTGAGGTTGAGAGAATAAATGAGAGAGTCTTATTGGTGAAAACCTTTCGAGGCACCGTAAGGCGATCGTGAGGACTATCAGAGAAAAGAGAAAAGCAACAAAAAAGAGTATCGGTTTTGGGTCAAAGGCAATCCAGAGTCAGAATAATGATTGGAACGAACTGGGTCAGAGTTTAAATACATGGCATGGTCAGCGGAATCAGCCAGCAAATACCCAGATAAGTTCCGTCATCTCTCCAAAATACCCTTACCTTTCTTTCATTTTTCTGCATTTCATTGTTTACCTTTTTGAGAGCTAACTACCAGCTCCTGATAACGGAAGTTGAAACAACACTGGGACAGAAAGAAAGAAGATTTGGGGAGGAAATAAAGAAGCTTGGCAAACATGGCCAAAGGAGAAGAAAACAAAACAAAAATGGAAAAAATGAGAAAATACAAAAAGAGTCTGCAAGGGACAAGCAGTTGAAAGCTACACAACATGAGAAAAGCAAAAACAAAGGAAGCAATAAGAAGCGGGGACGGCAGATGCCAGTTGCCAGCAGTTTATATCTAATAAGTTTTGTTTCATGCAGGAACAAATTGTCACTAATCACTTTAAAATGAATGTGACCAATGTGGAAAATAGAAAACACCAAAAAGAGAAGTTCGCCAATAAGTGGAAAAATTCACAGGCAAGAGATAATTGGTAAAAGAAAATACCAAAAAGAGGAAGGTAACATCTTTTAAAATCCACTCCCCAGTCCTCAGGCTACGGGAATACTTTTCTGCATCGCATTGCACGTTTAATTTCTGTTAGGCGCCCACCTTCAAATACGGGAATATTTTCTGCATTTGCATTGCACGTTTAAATTCTGTTAGGCGCCCACCTTCAAATACGGGAATATTTTCTGCATTTGCATTGCACGTTTAAATTCTGTTAGGCGCCCACCTTCAAATACGGGAATATTTTCTGCATTCGCATTGCACGTTTAATTTCTGTTAGGCGCCCACCTTCAAATACGGGAATATTTTCCGCATCGCATTGCACGTTTAAATTCTGTTAGGCGCCCACCTTCAAATACGGGAATATTTTCTGCATTCGCATTGCACGTTTAAATTCTGTTAGGCGCCCACCTTCAAATACGGGAATATTTTCTCGCATTCGCATTGCACGTTTAAATTCCGGTAGGCGCCCACCTTCAAATACGGGAATATTTTCTGCATTCGCATTGCACGTTTAAATTCCGTTAGGCGCCCACCTTCAAATACGGGAATATTTTCTACATTCGCATTGCACGTTTAATTTCGTTAGGCGCCCACCTTCAAATACGGGAATATTTTCTCGCATTCACATTGCACGTTTAATTTCACGTTAGGCGCCCCGCTTCAAATACGGGAATATTTTCTCGCATCGCATTGCACGTTTTAATTTCGTTAGGCGCCCACCTTCAAATACGGGAATATATTCCGCATTCGCATTGCACGTTTAAATTTCGTTAGGCGCCCACCTTCAAATACGGGAATACTTTTCGCATCGCATTGCACGTTTAATTTCGTTAGGCGCCCACCTTCAAATACGGGAATATTTTCTGCATTCGCATTGCACGTTTAAATTACGTTAGGCGCCCACCTTCAAATACGGGAATATTTTCCGCATCGCATTGCACGTTTAAATTCATTAGGCGCCCACCTTCAAATACGGGAATATTTTCTGCATTTGCATTGCACGTTTAAATTCCGTTAGGCGCCCACCTTCAAATACGGGAATATTTTTCGCATTCGCATTGCACGTTTAAATTTCTGTTAGGCGCCCACCTTCAAATACGGGAATATTTTC
>JASVEL010003823.1:0-192500 GCA_032618575.1 Nicotiana noctiflora | reverse complement strand
TTAGGTACGATTTGAATTTTTCAATAACACAAGAATTGTTTCTTTTCAAGTTTAACCATCTCAAAATATAGGTGTAAATAATTAAGATTGATTTTGATTTTGGTAAATAGTTGTAAATAGTTAACAGTAAGGGTTTAATTCAAAAATAATAAAAAATTAAAAAAATTGAGTTTAAGTTAGTTGTAAGATAATTGGTTTAGTTTGTATATATATATATATTAGTTGTCGATTTTGCACTTTTATTTTTATATTTATTTAAGTAATGTTTATTTTATTAAACATTTATCTAAATATAACAAATAAAATATATTTTTTTTTAGTTTATAAAAAACGAATTTAAATAAAATTATAGTCAATTTATAATTGCTGTTTTTCTAAAAAATAAGCTTAGTTTTGAACAATTTGAAATAAAAAATGATTTTTACCATATAAGCTTTAATTGTTATAATTTTGATAGTTTTTGAATAAATGATTTTTATTGGTTTTTTTTTCTTTTATTTATTCAAGTTTTTAATATTCTTCTAAATTAGCTTCTTTTATTATTAAGTTGTGAAATTTTGTATTTAACAAAATAATAAAATAATAATAATAATAATAAAATAATAAATAAAACAATTTCGAATTTTTTTTTTTTTTTAAATCTGTTTCATTAAGTTTTTTTTGTCATAAATAAGATAAGTATTGCATTTTTAATTTCTAAATTAATTATGAGATTTCTTTATTTATAAAAAACTAAAAAATAGGAAATGTAGTCATTTTAGAATTATATTGTTAATAAAAGTGAGATGAGCCTCGCCGCACAAAAAATACACAAATTGCGACAGGCCTGGAATGTTTGATGTTACGAAATCGATTAAGGCAAAAACAATATAGCAAATGTAGTACACACAAAGTAGGATTGGACTTTAATAAATTAAATTGGGACGAGCCTCGCCCGATTTAAAATAAGCGGGGCCCCCATTTAGTAATGGTTTAACATAACTAGACTCGGGAAGACTATATAGCTAATTCCATAGTCTTACCCAAAACAATTAAAAGCCGATAGACATCATTTAGGGCACGATTTTAATATACTTTCCATTGAACGAGTGTGCACTTGGTGCGACTCAAATCCAAATCTCGGTAAAGCCGAAATACATCAAAAGTCATAGGCGTACTGGTTGCGGTATGACTCGAGGCGTGTTTTCGCAATACCGCAAATTCCTAAAAATAATATTTAACGTAAAAACACATTATGTTGTTAAAACTTATAATTGAGTCAAACAAAAGTCAAGAACGACAGTGGAGCGACCGTGCTAAAACCACGGAATCCGGGAGTGCCTAACACCTTCTCCCGGGTTAACAGAGTTCCTTATCCGGACCTCTGCTTCGCAGACATTCATAAGAGTCAAAATTCCTCGGATTCGGGATTAACCGGTGACTTGGGACACCATTGTCATTCCCAGGTGGCGACTCTGATTAATCTCTAATAAAATCCCGAACCGATTGTCCTTAAATTGGAAAAACTCCTTCCCTTACGTTATTTTATCCGTCTCGGGTAATTGAGCGTCGGGGTATACCCTACAAGTGTATTTATACGCATTTAAGTGTGTTGGGGTAGTAAAAAGGGAGGTGTGACAACTACAGGTCGACATAAGGCCCCAAACATGGCATATAGCCCACATATATACTCAACACAAGGTGAATTTCAATCGCCAATATAGTATTATTCTTGTTCGGGATGGAACAAGTCATAATCCCCAATCATAACTAATCTCGCACATGTCATGGGGTGCGAGTCAGGCCCTAAATAGCGTCACAATGTGATAAGCCGGGGTTTCAAACCCTCATGCTATCATATATACTAACTACTCACCTCTAACTGGTCGTGAACTTGTCCGCGATGCCTTTTCCTTTCGAATTTGCCTCCTCGCGTATTGAATCTAGTCAAAACCACTGCGAATACATAAATATGGGTCAAAGAAACATAACCCAATCAAAATTACTCGAAAAATATAACAATTCATGAAGTTGGTAAAACCCAAGCCCCGGGCCCACTTCTCGAAAAATTCTGAAAAATCATACCAACAGATTTCCAGTCTCGCCACGAGTCCGTGCATATAAAATTTATCAAAAACGGAGTTTGAATGGCTTTTCAAAATCCAAAAATTAGTTTTCATAACTTAAGCCCTAGTTCCTCACATTTCTACCCAATTTCATGAATTTTTGTGTTGATTCTTGCATAAAATCACATTTTCGAGTCAAAAGACTTACCTCCAAGCAATACCCGTTAAAAACTCTCTTCAAATTGCTCAAAACCCTCTCTTGGTGGAGTAAAAACGGTGTAAAATATGAGGGTTTGCGTCTGATATTTTAACTTAACTGTTCTGCCCAGTTATTTTACCTCACGCGATCGCATCCCAAGTCACGCGATCGCGAAGAACAAAATTTCAGCCCCTCGATTTTACCTTACGCGATCGCAGGAACCATTACGCGACTGCAGTGAACCAAACTTCCTCTCTATGCGATCGCACTACCCTTCACGCGATCGCACTGAACGATCAGCCAGGCCTACGCGATCGCAGGCAAGCCCATGCGAAGAGAGGAAATTGCTGCTCTGCAATTTCTGCTGTAACTTTCAACTCAAAAATCCCTGTTGGACATCCGAAATCAACCCAAGACCCTCGGGACCTCAACCAAATGCACATATATGTCACATTACTTCAATAAAACTTGCTCGCAACATAAAAACACCATCATAAATATCAAAATCATCGAATTCTCATGGATTCAAGCCTAAGTTTCACTAAAACTTCCGAAATTTGTATTTGATCTAAAACCCAACCTAAACACCTTCGAATGATCTAAAATTTTGTACGCATATCCAAAATCACCTTACTACAACTTTCGAAATTTTATTCCGAGCCTCGGATCAAAATCTCACCTACCATCCGAAATTCGCCAAACTTCAAACTTAGCCATTTCAAGCCTAAATCTACACCGGACCTCCGAATTCAATTCTGATAGCTTTCCTAAGTCATAAATCATCCCCTGAAACCAATCGAATCATCAGAAATCCATTCCGGGTTTTCTAACTCATCGGTCAATATTCGGTTGATGTTTCCAAACTAACCTTCCCAAAAAGAGGTTTATTGGCTTATTTCTAACCGAATTCTACCTGATTTACTTCAAACTCTCTAAACACATATAATGAAACATATGAAAGTATCAAAATGGGAAAAACGGGGCAGTAACTCCCGTAACGACGGGTCGGTTCATTACATTCTCCCCAACTTAAATAAACGCTCGTCCGCGAGCGGGTCAAGAAACATACATGGAGTCTCAAATAAGTGTGGATATTTGCTCTGCATCTCTTGCTCGGTCTCCCAAGTTGCTTCCTCCACGGGACGACCTCTCCACTGCACCTTCAGAGAAGCTATGTCTTTGGATCTCAACTTACGAACCTGTCGACCCAAAATGGCTACCGGCTCCACATCATAGGTCAAGTCCTCATCTAGTTGTATCGTGCTGAAGTCTAATACATGAGGCGGGTCTCCAACGTACTTCCAGAGCATATAAACTGTCACGACCCCAAACCCGGTCGTGATGGCGCCCAGCACACTGCTAGGCCAGCCCGACCAATCAACAGCACTCACGGAGCTATTAGCTCACTTTTAACCATTTTAGGGATAAACAAAGATGAAACAACAGTAATGGAATAACCAAGTACGGGGATCACGTCCCAAAACAACAACAACTCCCCAAAGACTAGGGGTCACGAGTCACGAGCCTCTATAGAGTATACAAAGTGTAATAGTGTCGACAATAGTACTCAAGCGCAGAAATAGATAACAACATGAATAAAAGTAAGCTGGAAAGAGAGTCAAGTCCTGCGGACGTGGCAACTACCTTGACTATCCAGAAAAGTAACTCCGAGCAACTACTGGGTCAAGGCTGATGTGACGTACCTGGATCTGCACATAAGGTGTAGGGAGTAAAGTGAGTACTTCCAGACTTAATGGTAATAAGCAGGGGTAAGATAGCGAAGGTAAGAAATCACAATATAGCACTAAGTAAAGCTATAATAAAATACCCTGCAAATTATCAACATGAACAGTATTTGTACCAACAATACCAGCGAAATAATATAACAGCTAATAGATGTAGCTAAATGCAATGTAATGCATGAATATGACCGCTACGGCACGTAGCCCGATCCATTTGGGTACCCGTGCTCACTGTGGGGGTTCAGACTTTGGAGGGCTCCTACAGCCCAAGCACAATATCATGATACGCTGCGGCGCGCAGCCTGATCCACTACCAGACAGCTAATATGCAATGCAGCCTCACAAGCTCAAGAGTAGTATTTGAAAACTCCTTTTTATCATTTTTCAGTAAAAACAGTATATCAGAAATTCCAGAGTTTGAAAAACCATTATGACAGTAATAGCTCAGGACCGGTAGTAAAATAGCATGTCAATATCACAGTGACAATGATAACGATCCTCGCAGGATCCCAATAACTGGCTCACAGCCCATAAATATACACAACCATCCGAGAAGGAGGTTCACCGGCTCAATAGTAGCCAAAAACATAGTATAGCAACAACTTGTCAGACTAAGCCATAGTCCCCAATCATATTGACCTCGCACTCACAAGAGAGTACATGTCTCACCTCAATACAGCGTCACAAAGTGGTATACCGGGATTTCGAACTCGTTGGTCATTACCCATACCCATTACTCACCTCGACTCGGCTCGACGACTAGTCCGCGATGCCCTTGCCACGAGAATCAACCTCCACAGGTGTAGAATCTGATCAAATTCAGTAGAAATACATCACAATAGGCCAATGGGGTGTTAGACAGTCAAAATAATTCAAATTACACCAAAAACTACAAAGTTGCCAAAACCCAACTTTCGATACACTTCTCGAAAAATTCAAATGACATATTCGGAATCCTTATCTCAACACGAGTCCATGCATATAAAATTTACCAATATCGTACTCCGTTTGCCCATTCAATTCATACATAACCCAGGCCTAGGGCTAAAATCCCCCCATTAATCTCCCATTAACAGTGAAATACTCGAAGATTCCATGATAAAATAACGTAATTAGGCCATAAAACTTACCTCCGATGATTACCCGGTGAAATTCCCTTCAATTCCCGTCAATATTTTCTCTTAGAACTCAAAAATGGAGGTTATGGGTATGAGGTTCGCGAATAGACTGTTCTGATATTTTAATATACTGACTGCCAGGCATCTTTATGTGATCGCAACCACTGGCTCGCGATCGCGATGAACAAACTCTCCAGGCTCCAAAAATGCTTTATATGATCCCTACATACCCTACGCCATCGCACTGCTTCCGACCTCAACCCTACGCGGTCACATGCATCTACCCGCGATCGCATTGGTTTAAATCCCAGACTTACGCGATCGCATACAAATCATCGCGATCGCGATGCATCCAACACAACCTTACGCGATCGCATGGGGACCTCCGCCATCGCAAAGAACAAAAATGTTCTCCACTTATCACAGCAGAAAACAGTAGTGCATTAGGCACAAAATGGTCCGTTTGGACCCCTGGATTCATCCCGAGGCCCCCGGGACTCCAACGAAAACCACCAACCTACTCAAAAACACGATACAAACTTGTTCCAATCATAAAAACACGCCCTTAAACACAAAAATCATCGAATTATAGCGGATTCAAGCCTATGATTCAACTCAAACTTTCGAAACTAACATTCAACCAAAAACCCGACCAAATGACGTCCGAATGACCTGAAAATTTACAGACATATCCAAAATCACATAACGAAGCTACAGGAATTGTCGGAATTCCATTCCGAATTCCGGATCAAAATCTCACCTATCGTTCGGATTTTGCCAAAATTCAACCTTAGCCAATTCAAGCCTATTTATACACCGGACCTCCAAATTCAATTTCGATCGCTCCCCTAAGTCACAAATCACCTCCCGGAACTAACCAAATCATCAGAATCCGATTACGAGCCCTCTAACTAGATAGTCAACTCCGGGTTGACTTTTCATAATCAAACTTCATTTCAAAAGGCTATTTGCCTCATTTTCAACCAGAATCACTCCTAACTCACCTGATAGACACTAACACCGATATAAAGGCATGAAACATATAAATGCAAGGTAACGAGGTGGTAATTCCCATCACGACGGGCCGGGTCATCACATTCTCCCTTACTTAAGCAAACGCTCGTCCTCGAGCGAGTCAAGAAACATACCTGAAGACTCAAACAAGTGAGGATATCTGCTCCGCATCTCCCACTCGATCTCCCAAGTGACCTCCTCCACGGGTCGACATCTCTACTGAACCTTAACTGATGCGATGTCCTTGGATCTCAATCTCCTCACCTGACTACCCAATATATCTACAGGCTTCACATCACAGGACAAGTCATCATCAAGTTGAATAGTGCTAAAGTCCAACACATGTGATGGGTCACCAACATATTTCCGGAGCATGGATACGTGAAACACTGGATGAACTCCTGATAGACTGGGCGGCAAAACAAGCATATATGCCACCTCTCCAATCCTCCCGAGGATGTCAAAAGGGCCAATAAATCTCGGACTAAGCTTTCCTTTCTTTCCGAATCTCATGACGCCTTTCATAGGCGAAACCTTCAGCAAGACTTTCTCACCCATAGAATAAGACACATCCCGAACCCTCCGGTCCGCATAACTCTTCTAGCACGACTGAGCTGTGCGAAGTCTCTCCTGAATAACCTTCACCCTATCCAAAGCATTCTGAACTAAATCTGTCTCCAATAACCTCGCCTCACTGGGCTCAAACCAACCAACTGTAGATCTACAATGTCTCTCATATAAGGCCTTGTACGACGCCATATGAATACTGGATTTGTAGTTGTTGTTATAGGCAAACTCTGCGAGAGGCAAACAATCAACCCATGAACCACCGAAGTAAATAACACAAGCTCTCAACATATCCTCTAAGATCTGGATAGTACGCTCGGACTGTCCGTCAGTTTGAGGATGGAATGCAGTACTCAACTCAACCTGGGAGCCCAACTCCCGCTGAAATGTCCTCCATAACTGCGAAGTAAACTAAGTACCTCTATCTGATATAATAGAAACGGGGACTCCATGCAATCTAACGATCTCCCAAATGAATATCTCAGCCAACCGCTCCGAGGAGTACGTAGTACACACAGGAATAAAGTGAGCTGACTTGGTCAGCCTATCCACAATCACCCAAATAGAATCAAACTTCCTCGCTATCCGAGGGAGTCCAGTAACAAAGTCCATAGTGATCCTTTCCCACTTCCATTCGGGAATATCAATGCGCTGAAATACGCCACCGAGCCTCTGATGCTCATACTTAACCTACTGACAGTTGAGGCACCGTGCTACATGTCTAACAATATCCATCTTCATCTTTCTCCACCAATAATGTTGTTTCAAGTCTTGGTACATCTTCGCGGCTCCTAGATGAATAGAATACCGCGAGATATGGGCCTCCTCCATTATCAACTCACGAAGGCCATCAATATTGGGTACACATATACGGCCTTGCATCCTCAATACACCGTCACTATCAATGGTGACATCTCTAGAACCGCCATGCTGAACTCTGTCCTTAAGGACAAACAAGTGTGGATCATCATACTGGCGCTCACAAATACGATCATATAAAGAAGACCGAGATACGACACAAGCCAACACTCAGCTGGGCTCTGAAATGTCTAACCTCACTAGTCGATTGGCTAGCGCATGAACATCATAAGCAAATGATCTCTCCTCATCTAGAATATATGCCAAGCTGCCCATACCGACCGCCTTCCGGCTCAAAGCATCGGCCACCATATTGGCCTTTTCTGGATGATATAGAATAGTAATATCATAATCCTTGAGCAACTCAAGCCATCTCCGCTATCTTAAATTAAGATCTATCTGTTTGAACAAATGCTGGAGACTACGATGATCGGTATACACCTCACAGGACACGCCATACAAATAGTGCCTCCAAATATTCAATGCATGAACTATGACAACTAGCTCTAAATCATAAACAGGGTAATTCTTCTCATGTGGCTTCAACTGCCGAGAAGCATAAGCAATCACTCTACCCTCCTGCATCAATAAACAACCTATCCCCACTCTCGAGGCATCACAATATACAGTATATGAACTTGAAGCTGATGACAACACTAACGCTGGAGCTGTGGTCAAAGCTGTCTTGAGCTTCTGAAAGCTCTCATCGCACTCATCCAAACACACGAATGGTGCACCGTTCTGAGTCAACTTAGTCAAAGAAGAAGCAATAGATGAAAATTCCTGAACAAACCGGCGATAATATCCCACCAAGCCAAGAAAACTCCTGATATATGTAGCCGAGGACGGTCTAGTCCAACTCTGCACAGCCTCTACCTTCTTCGGATCAACCTGAATACCATCACGAGACACTATATGACCCAGAAATGCTATTGACTCGACCCAAAACTCACACATGGAGAATTTAGCATACAGCTTCTCCTCCATCAATCTCTGCAACACAATACTCAAATGTTGAGCATGCTCATCCTGACTACGGGAGTAGACTAGAATGTCATCAATGAACACGATCACGAATGAATCCAAATACGGCTTGAACACGCTGTTCATCAGATGCATGAATGCTGCTGGGGCATTGGTCAGCCCAAAAGACATCACAAGGAACTCATAGTGGCCATATCTAGTCCTGAATGCATTCTTCATAATATCAGAGTCCCTGATCTTCAGTTGATGATAGCCTTAACGAAGATCAATCTTAGAAAACACTCTTGCACCCTGTAACTGATCAAACAAATCATCAATGCGCGGTAGAGGGTACTTGTTCTTCACTGTTACCTTGTTCAATTGTCTATAATCAATACACATCCGCATGGAACCATCTTTCTTCTTAACAAATAACACCGGTGCACCCCACGAGGACACACTAGGGCGAATGAATCCCTTATCTAAGAGCTCCTAAAGTTGTTCTTTCAATTCCTTCAGCTCAGCTGGTGCCATCCGATAAGGAGGAATAGAAATGGGCTGGGTGCCCGGCACCAAGTCAATGTCAAAATCAATATCCATGTCCGGTGGCATACCCGACAGGTCTGAGGGGAAAACATCTGGAAAGTCCATCACAACAGGTACAAAATCAATGCTAGGAGACTCAGCTCCAACATCCCTCACCAATGCTAAATACGACAAACACTAATTTTCAACCATTCTCTGAGCCTTTAAGAATGAAATGACACGGCTAGGGACGAAAAGTCGAACCCCGCCACTCAATCTGAGGAACACCAGGAATAGCCAACGTAACTGTCTTAGCATGACAGCCCAATATAGCATGGCACGGAGACAACCAGTCCATGCCTAATATCACATCAAAGTCTACCATCCTTAACAATAATAGATCCACCTGGGTCTCCAAACCCCCAATAAAAATAACACAGGATCTATAAACATGATCCACAACAATCGTATCACCCACGGGGGTGGATACACGAACATGCAAATCAAGGCTACCACGGGTCGCACCCAAGTGATGTGCAAAATAAGAAGACACGTACAAACATGTGGACCCGGGATCAAATAGAACAGAGGCATCTCTGTGACAGACATAAATGATACGTGTAATCACTACATCGGAGGCAAGTGCATCACGCCTGTCAGGAAGTACATAGAATCGTGCCTGGCCTCCACTGGATCGCTCCTCGCCTCTAGGGCGACTACAAGAAGACATACCTCCACCTCTACTAGCCTGAGATGGTGCTGAAGAGGAGGGCTGGTCCCTCTGCTGAGCCCTGTCCCTACAAAGTCGAGGGCACTACCTTCTCATGTGGCCAAACTCACTACACTCAAAACAGCTACCTGGTGTTGGAGAAGGGGACTGAAGGGAACCCCTCGCCGCAGATGAACCCTGGGCTGAAGAAGTAGTAGGTGTTGTACTTTGGGTTAGGAGGGCACTAAGTGAAGATTGGCTTTGCTGGAATCCCTGTCGACCATGACCAGAAGAAGCTCCGTTCTGCTCAAGGCGGCCTGAATAAGAAGGTCTAGATGAGCGACCTTTGCCCTGCTGAAAATGGCCTCTAGATGGAGCACCACTGAAGCTACCAGAACCTCGAGGCCTCTTGGCCTCCCTCTCCTCCCGCTCCCGACGACGATCCGCCTCAATGGAGCATGCCATATCCACAACCTGTTCAAAAGATGATGATAGAACTCTCTCTCTCTGGTCATAAGAATGCGAATGGAGTAGTTGAGGCCATCAATGAACCTCCTAATCCTCTCTCGATCAGTCGGGATCATCCATGTGGCATGCCTAGCCAACTATGTATATCTCAGCTCATACTAGGTCACTGACATGTCGCCCTGAACCAACCACTCAAACTGGGGATAAAGCTCCTCTCGACGGGACTTAGGCACATAGTTCTCTAAAAAGAGAGTGGAAAACTGCTGCCAGGTAAGAGGTCCTGCTCCTGCAGGCCTACGCCTCTCAAACTCCTCCCACCAATCGAACGCCGGACTAGTAAACTGAAAAGTAGCGAATGAAACCCCGTTGGACTCAAGAATACCAGCTGTATGTAGCATCCTCTGGCACTTATCCAAGAAACCCTGGGCATCCTTGCCCTCAGTACCACTAAAATGGGGTAGCTGGAGTCTACCAAATCTCTCTAGACGACGCTGCTCGTCATCGGGCATAACCTGAACCACTTGCTCTAGAGTTGGTGCAGCTGGAGGAATAACTGGTCGATGGAAAAATAAAATATTTGGAGAAATATACCAAGTTATAAAATTTAATGGAGATAGTTTTTTCTCAACATGGCAAAGAAGGATGAAAGATCTACTCATCCAACAAGGATTATACAAGGTGATCGACAACGATGCCAAGAAGCCTAATACCATAAAATTGAGGATTGGGCTCACTTGGATGAAAAAGTTGCTAGTGCAATCAGGCTAAACTTATCAAATATGAAAGCAATAAATGTTAGAATGGCCTCGGGCTAATAAGAATAAGTAGTTTTAGAAAGAAAAGGGAGAGAGAGATATTATTGCACTTATGGAGAATAGTGGGAGCAACATCAAATCGTCACAAAGTGGTGCGGGCTTCCTTTATATATGAGGGGAACCCGACTATAGTACGACATGCATTAATTGTAAAGTGTGGATATGAGACGGCCAGACGCGACGCATTGACGTAAGCTCTGGGTAGGTCGGCTCTGTCAGACTTAGGCGTGTACCTTGGGAATCTATCTTTCTGCTCTAGCCACAACCTTCGTCTTATTTGAATCGGGCTTCGACGAGACCCGAGAGAGGGGACTAAGTCGTGGTTCCGCATCATCAGGGTCTCGAGGAATTCTTTCGAAATGTCTTGATAGCAAAAGTCCTATAATTTTGCCGCGTACAATACTATGTGAGGAAAAATACAGAGAGTTCGAGCGGTATTGTAGTGATGTAGAAAAATCAAAAGAGGGTTATTACCTTTGAGTGTGTAGTGGTTTTGGAGTATTTTACTTGGTACCACAAATTATAAAATTCTTACTGTAGTAAACTGAGTTGCTCCTCCCAGGCTGTAATTTTTTCTAGGGTTTCCACGTAAAAATCTTGATGTCCTTGTTTCTTTTATCATTGTAGTTGGTTACAGTATTTTTAATAATTCGCATTTATTACAATTATATACTGTGAATATTATTTCTATGGGGTTTATTTTTTTCCCAATAACTCTATAGCGTGTTTTCTTGCATTTTTTTCTCTACTTTGTCGTGCA
The DNA here is from genome assembly GCA_032618575.1 of Nicotiana noctiflora. NCBI lineage: Eukaryota > Viridiplantae > Streptophyta > Magnoliopsida > Solanales > Solanaceae > Nicotiana > Nicotiana noctiflora. The sequence goes on along the minus strand of JASVEL010003823.1, from coordinate 180,717 downwards.
ATAATTAGCTCTGTACACCGTTAATAAGGAAGCTACTTTTGTATTTACGTATAGTCCTGTAATCACCACTCACTTGATACTCAACAATAATAACTACCCAGTAAAATCCCACATAGTGGGGTCTGGGGAGGGTAATGTGTACGCAGACCTTACCCTTGCCCTGATAGGGGCATAAAGGCTGTTTCCGATAACCCTCTGGTAAGGAAGACGAAAATAAAGTAAGAAAAGTAAGAGGAGAGAATTCATTAGTAACTCCAGTAGAAATCGTAATAGTAACAGAAACATAAAAACCGAAAGATGAATGATATGCAATAACACTAACCATAATCTAAGGTTCGGGACTAAGACAAACAACAAGAATAGTGTGGTCCCACATAAACTGTAAGCCATCTAAGACCAATCCTAATCCAATCCCGCCTCACCCTCGAAGTGAAGTAAGAAAATCTTTACTCCCCCTATCCTACAACCCTAACCTCCAAGCCTTCCTATCAAGGGCCATGTCCTCGGAAATGAGCAGTCGTTCCATGTCATGCCTGATAACCTCTCCCCAGTTCTTCTTAGGTCTCCCTCTACCTCTCTTCGTACCCACCACGACCAACCGCTCACACCTCCTCACTGGTGCATCGGGGCTTCTCCTCTGCATGTGTCCGAACCATCTGAGCCTTGCTTCCCGCATCTTGTCATCCACAAGGGTGACGCCCACCTTCTTCCGAATATCTTCATTCCTAATCTTGTCTATCCTAGTGTGCCCGCACATCCACCTCAGGATCCGCATCTCTACTACATTTATCCTCTAGATACGGGGCTCTTAACCAGCTAACACTCTACCCTATACAACATGACCGATCTAACTACATCTCTATAAAAGTTTCCTTTGAGTACCAGTGGCACTTCCTTGTCACACAAGACTCCAGATGCAAGCCTCCATCTCATCTAGCCCACCCCTATGCGGTGAGTGACCTCCTCGTCGATCTCTCTGTCCCCCTGAATAATCGACCCAGGGTACTTGAAGCTATCTCTCTTGGGGATGACTTGTGGCCCAAGCCTCACGTCCCCGTTTACATCCCTTGACTCAGTGCTAAACTTGCATTCTAGGTACACTGTCTTAGACCTGCTCAATTTGAAACCCTTAGACTCGAGAGTCTGTCTCCAAATGTCCAATCTCTCGTTAACACCGGCCCTCGTCTCGTCAATTAGAACTATGTCGTCAGCAAATAACATACACCATGGCACCTCCCTTTGAATATGGTGTGTCAAAGCATCCACCACCAAGGCAAATAAGAACGGGCTAAGCGCTGAGCCTTGGTGTAATCCCATAACAACTGGGAAATGCTCTTAGTCGCCTCCTACCATCCTAACTTTAGTCTTAGCTCCATCATACATGTCCTTGATCGCTCGTATGTAGGCTACCGGCATGCCCTTCGCCTCAAGACATCTCCAGAGCACTTCCATAGGAACCTTATCATACACTTTCTCCAAGTCAATAAACACCATGTGCAGATCCTTCTTCTTATCCATGTACTATTCCACCAACCTCCTAATAAGGTGGATAGCTTTCGTAGTAGAGCGGCCCGATATGAACCCAAACTGATTGTCGGATATAGACATCATCTTTCTTACCCTCACCTCTGTCACACCTCCCTTTTTACTACCCCAACATGCGTAAGGTGTATAATTACACTTGTAGGGTATACCCCGACGCTCAATTACCCGAAACGGATAAAATAACGTAAGGGAAAGAGTTTTTCCAATTTAAGGACAATCGGTTCGGGATTTTATTAGAGATTAATCGAGTCGCCACTTGGGAATGACAATGGTGTCCCAAGTCACCGGTTGATCCCGAATCCGAGGAATTCTGACTCTTTAAAATGTCTGCGAAGCAGAGGTCCGGATAAGGAACTCTGTTAACCCGGGAGAAGGTGTTAGGCACTCCCGGATTCCGTGGTTTTAGCACGGTCGCTCCACCGGCGTTCTTGACTTTTGTTTGACTCGGTTATAGATTTTAATAACACAATATGCTTTTACGTTTAAATATTATTTTTAGGAATTTGCGGTATCGCAAAAACACGTCTCAAGTCATACCGCAACCAGTACGCCTATGACCTTTGGTGTATTTCAGCTTTACCGAGATTTGGATTTGAGTCGCACCAAGTGCACACTCATTCATAGGAAGATATATTAAAACCGTGCCCTAAAATAATGTCTATCGGCTTTTCAATATTTTGGGAGAAGCTATGGAATTGGCTATTAGCTTTCCCGGATCTATTTGTGTTTATATCATTACTAAATGGGGGCCCCGGTGTTATTCGGGCAAGGCTCGTCCCAATTTTCATTAAAGGATACTAATATTTAACTATGTTTTCTATATTTGTTTTTTCCTTAATCGTATGCTATTACTATAATAATACCAGGCCCGTTGAGTTTTTTTACTATTTAATTGGGCCTGGTTCTTCAGCCTTGTACTGGATGCAGACTTCTGATTTGTATTTTGGGGCAGCCCAGTCGAATGAAACCATAGTTCAGGCCCACGATATGTTTGGACCCAAACCAAAGCATAATGATAAGATATAACACAGATCATGTAATAAAACAAATACTCAAACGAAATTGATCATTTTCATTTATTATCAAAGATCAGTACACAAAGAGAACTTAAACAATGGCTATACATATATTCATAGCTAGAAATCCAGATTAATTATTTGCTAAAAGATACATTTGGGATACTGTCTTCTTCACCTAAAGGATTGAGTTAACAGAAGATGATTCCATTAATTTATTCAAAGTATTAAAAGAGAACAGAAGATTAAGAGCAAATGCTAAATATATTGCTGATCTTATTATGAGTTATACCCTTCATCACCAATCCATTCATCCTAATGAAATTGCTTCCCATTCATATTCGAACTTTTGAGACGAGTTAATGGAACAAATTAGCTAGGTGAATTTATTGTTCTAAAACATGCAGGTGAGTTGATTCCGATTTTTCAACGTGATTCCTATTTCACTAGATGATAAGTGATCTACAATCAAGCTATTATTACACTACTGATTTCTTCATGAAGTTCATTATTAGATTATTAATATTGCAGGTATTACTAATTGACTTATGTTTTAAGTTTTCCTAATTAAACTAAGTGACAAGCTATCTACACTATATTACTACTTAACTACTGCTAGTACTACATTATTACAACATTTTTGTTTTTTGTTTTCATACTACTACATTCTTCACTACAAGTTGAAAAATGAAATTAAACTAACTACTCGACAGCACACAGAATCTGAAGCTCCATTCTATTTCAATTAAACCAGCATTACATCTTCAAGTGTAAGAGTAATGTACCTGAATCAAAGCCAATAAACCGATGAGTTCTAGGGATAGGCAAGTAAGTAACAGCAGTCAACTCAGAGCAATGCAACAGTGAGATCCAAAGAGCCAAGTATCACAGCAACAACAGGAACAAATCAACAAGGTAACAGAAGAATCCAATCCAATTTCGAGCAGAAGAACACGGCAAAAACCAATGGAAACCAGTGAGTTCTACTGAGAAATTCCAGAAAAATCCTATTGTTCTATTGCTCTTTTATCTCTCAATGCTTTTGTATGAATTTCAGCTTAAGTGTTTTCAGATTATTCTCCCATGGAACCCCAAATATTAGCTCAGATTGTTCTCCAGTGGAATCCCCATTTTCAGCCCCTTTTAAGAGATATTTATAGCTAACCTTTAGGGCTGAATACTTGGGGAGGAAGTATGGGATTAATCCCACTTCCCCCTCCTAAAATTATCCATTCTACACTTTAGTCCATATTTCAGTTACCAGAAACCCTTCCAGCATGTGCTGGAAGGTTCTAAAGATTCTCTTTTATGACCTTTTACTAGTATGACCTTAGGGGTTTGAGATTTTTACAGATTTCCCATTTTTAGGAGACCATTATACCCCTAAATCTCTGCAAAATTGCAGAAATCGGGAGCATGAATGTCCCTATTACCCTCCTAAGTTCTTACTAGTTACTATTTTACCTTTTCAATACCCAATTGTGCCCCTAAGGGCACTGCTGATTTACTAGCTTGCCTAGGGCAGATTTTAGCTTATTTTGAACCTATTTAACTAGTAGCCAGCCCTGGCATTAGTATTTAAGGGCTGGCCAGTTTTATTTTTAAGAACTATTTCAATTTTAGCCACTTTTAAACTAATTCCAGTCAATTAAAACCAATTTATTCCTAATTAAAGCTAATTGCAGGCATAGCCTGTTTTGTTATTATGTTTAACCTATTTAAAAGTTAGCCAATCTCAAGTTGAGACTTAGCTTGAGCTATTAAAGCCATATACTGAACAGCTAGGCCCAAAACCTTTACAGGTTTGGCCACTTTGCTGTTCAGGGCTCAATATAGAGCCTGGGCTAGTCTGCATTTGCAGACATAGCCCTTTGCACAACCAGCCACTGTTTTAAGGTGGACTGTGTGTTAGGGCTTACAGAATTGGTCAACCCTTTGCAAGGTTGACCATTCTTAGGCCAATTATTTACTGACAACCTATTTATGTTCATTTTCAGTTTATACCTATTTAAAAACTAACCACCTTCATAGAACCTAATGCTAACAACTATAACCAATTCACCTAGGGTTCAAACAGTGTTAATCAAACACTTACACTCAACCAGAACCAGTAAACTAAATCAGTTTCAAACATGGATTGCATATTAAGACACATAAGATCAAACAAAATGTAATAATCAACCAAAACTCAGAGAAGGCAATTGATATGGTTGAATTTCAGTTGATTAATTCACATTATCTAATTTTATGAGACAAAGTATGAAATCATGCTAATTAAGACTTAATAACTACCAGTTCCAGTCACATGAAAGTTTAAACAATTCAGAATCACCAAGGGTTCAAGGCACAATCACATATAAGCGTAGATTCTCATGAAACAGTCAACATGGTTCAACTAACCTAAGCAGGGTAATTAGAATTCATTTTTAAGTGCTACCCTAGCTTGATATATGCATGTTAAGAGTGGGGATGAAGAACAGGGAAGCCATGAAGAAGCAAAGAATAACATTCCTCAATCTAGCACAAGTGCATGACAAATGAGATGAAGATGATGACAAGAAGAACATGGAGAAACAGTGAAAAGAGAAACCTAAGTCTATCATATGAGGGTAACATGAAGAGAAACAGACCCCAAATTGGCATACTCATTCATCAAATAAAACATATAAGAGATGATATGACAAGAATACTAGACTTGCACTAAAAATGAACACAAATAAGACCACCAGAATGTGAGCAAAGAAGTGAACCCCAGATTAAACACAGGATAACTTCAATAAAGATTGCCAAGCTTTACTAAGACTAGACATGTGAAGATACAGAAAGAGAAACAATTGAGATATTGCAAGCCAACAAAAAGTAATCTAATACAAATCTGAGTGACAATGAAAGACAAACCATTGAACATAGTATCAGGATCCAAACATGTAAGTTGACAGAAGAGCTATTGAAAACTAACAAGATAAAAACCCTAACAGAATAGAAGAGAGAACATGAATATCAAAATCTAATTTTGAACTCGAGAGACAAACCAAACACTTCATAACCCTAAAACATGTATTAGACTAAACATGACTAAACATGGAAGAAACAGAACATGAAAATAAACAAACAGGAGAATATGCATATGAAGATGAATGAGATGAAAATCAACATTAGTATTAAACTAAACCTAAAACAGTCAGAACAGGGTAAGAACAAAGGAGGTGAGTAAGATAATTATAGAACCCTAATACTAAACAGGTTAAAACATACGAAATTAAGCAAAGAAAGGCATGAAACAAAGAAGAAGCTAATGTGATAATCTATGTCTATCCGAGAAGCATGCAAAGAAGAATAACATGATGAACAGAAACAAAATAAACACTCATAAGCATGCAAATCAAACAAAAATAACAGAGTAGGCATGAAGAGACATAACAAACATAAAAAGTCCCTAATCTAAACATACGAGTAATAAAATGAAAAGATATGAAATGAAGAAAAAGTAAAAATCAGACGAATGAACAAGATTTTCTCAAAATAAACCCTTATATTAAACATGCAGTCCAATAACACAAGAGATAACATACGAAGATTAACAAGAAAAAGAAGAATAGATCTTTTAAACAGAAAAACAAACAAATAAACTAAAACTCTTCAAAGACTAATAAAAATCCTAGTTCATGCGACTAACTGATCAAAAGCATGCTGAACACACAGAAATAACAAGAAAATAGCAGGCAAAACAGGTAAACAAAGCAAACAGAAGAGGGGAGGTACTTAGCTTGCGGGGACTGTCCCCCGAGCTTCATATTCCTTTCACTCCTCACCCTCTCTCGAACTCTCTGACTCCTTTTTATTCTTGCTTGTTTTCTTTTTCTTTATTCGTTCATGTTTCTCTATTCTTTTTCAGAACCCTTTTCTTCCAATTTTTCTCTGATTCTTCTTTCAGGCCTAAAGACGAGGCCTTTTTTGAGTTTTGACTGCAGAGGGGTGTTTTGGGGATGGTAAAGGTGAGGTCTTGATTGGGGGTTGAATTTGGGAGTCGCCGGAGTTAGGTTTCCGGCGACATTCTCTTGGATATTCGAAGCGTTCTGGGTAGATTCGAGGGGAAAGGCTAGTATGATTGGGTAGATCGCATGAAAAGGAATCGATTGGTATTGGTTTCAGGCAGTGGTTCATTGTTTGGCGATCACCGGCGAGGATTCCGGTGACCGGAACTTCGGATAAGGGTTGGTTTCTTAGGGTTTCTGGGTGTTTTAAGGTGAAGAAGAAAGAAAAGAAGGCAAGGGAGTGAAGGGAATGGCCGGCGACCACCGTATAAGGTGGTGGCCGCCATGGCCGCCTATGGTAAAGATGATGAAGAAGATGAGAGAATTGGGGAGGATTAAGGGCGGCTAGGGTTAAGCAAAAGAAGGAATGAGGCGGCCGCTTCAGACAAGCCCTTTTTATAGGCCAAATATCCGATGAAATCTCGGCCGTTCGTTTGATCAAGATCGACGGCTCTGAATGAGCGTTACTTAAACGCCGTCGTTTGTCACTTATGAGACTAAGGTCTCACACCCTTGGATCACATTGAATGAACGACTGCGATTAAATCTCAGCATTAATTAAACCAAATAACTCCCCTAATATTCTCGGCCGTTAGATATACCAAAATGAACGGCCATGATCAAAACAAATAGAAGGCCAGGCGGGCCAAATTACTGGGCTAATTCACTGGGCCAGACACACGAATTTCAACTGGCCCAGTTTTATTAAACTTATGTATTTTTTGTATTTTTCTGATGTTAATCAATTTTTATGTATTTTCTTTTTTATACTTTTTTTTTCTTTTCTTTTTATGAAAAATTATAAATCCTAATTTACTACCTACTCTAATTTCCTAGTATTTTTTGGTAATTTTCTGCTATTTTTTCTAATTTCTACTACTTAAGCTATTTTATTAATTTCCTAATTAACTAAATTAACAAATTAATTACCACTATTTTTTTTTTGATTTTTCTAATTTCTTACTTATTCAAACACACAAAAAATATAACTAATTTCAAGCAAAGCAAGTAATTGCACTCAAAAACATATTTATTTTAATTTTGGAATTATTTGCCCGGTGCAAAAATCATGTGCTCACAACTGCCCCTCTTTGCTCGGGAACACGAAGAGTTTCAGTGCAAAGATAAGTGAGAAGTAATGAGAGATTTTTGCGCATCGGCATATTCCGTGAAAGCATTTTTGAAAACCTTTTGACCGCACCCTCCTTTAGAGGTTGCCTACATATCCTGGGCTAAACAGGAATCAGGTCAGTGTAGTTCGGGAAGGTCTGGCAGTTTAAAAACTACCAGACTCACTGTTGCATTGACACTGTTGAGACTTGCCGACTTACTCCTTATTACACCGGGGGGGGGGGGAATGTAAAATGAAGAAGCTATTCTAAGTTATGATCCTACAATTACAATTGTTCCTAATCTAGCTTTTGCTCTTCTTCCCTTTCCGGTGATGCAGAATCTTCCTTTTTTGTTGATTTTCTTGTTTTTTCTTCTTTTTTGTTGATTTTCTTGTTTTTTTCTTGTTGTCTCTCTTTTTTGTTGATTTTCTTGATCTCGAAATGAACCTGCTTAAAACAAAACAAAACAAAAAACTACCTCTCTTTTTTTCTTTTTCTGCCCCAGTGTGGGCTTTTTACTGTATAAACCAATGCGATGCAGAAAATATTCCCGTATTAGAAGGTGGGCGCCTAACGGAAATTAAACGTGCAATGCGATGCAGAAAATATTCCCGTATTAGAAGGTGGGCGCCTAACAGAAATTAAAACGTGCAATGCGATGCAGAAAATATTCCCGTATTTGAAGGTGGGCGCCTAACAGAAATTTAAACGTGCAATGCGATGCGGAAAATATTCCCGTATTTGAAGGTGGGCGCCTAACTAGAATTTAAACGTGCAATGCAAATGCGGAAAATATTCCCGTATTTGAAGGTGGGCGCCTAACGGAATTTAAACGTGCAATGCGATGCAGAAAATATTCCCGTATTAGAAGGTGGGCGCCTAACAGAAATTAAACGTGCAATGCGATGCGAAAAATATTCCCGTATTAGAAGGTGGGCGCCTAACGGAATTTAAACGTGCAATGCAAATGCAGAAAATATTCCCGTATTAGAAGGTGGGCGCCTAACGGAAATTTAAACGTGCAATGCGATGCGAGAAAATATTCCCGTATTTGAAGGTGGGCGCCTAACGAATTTAAACGTGCAATGCGGATGCGGAAAATATTCCCGTATTTGAAGGTGGGCGCCTAACAGGAATTTAAACGTGCAATGCGATGCGAAAAATATTCCCGTATTTGAAGGTGGGCGCCTAACGAATTTAAACGTGCAATGCGGATGCGGAAAATATTCCCGTATTTGAAGGTGGGCGCCTAACGGAATTTAAACGTGCAATGCGATGCGAGAAAATATTCCCGTATTTGAAGGTGGGCGCCTAACAGAATTGAAACGTGCAATGCGAATGCATAAAATATTCCCGTATTTGAAGGTGGGCGCCTAACAGAAATTAAACGTGCAATGCGATGCAGAAAATATTCCCGTATTTGAAGGTGGGCGCCAGAATTTAAACGTTCAATGCGATGCAGAAAAGTATTCCCTCAGCCTGAGGACCGGGGAGTGGATTTTAAAAGATGTTACCTTCCTCTTTTTGGTATTTTCTTTTTACCAACTTATCTCTTGCCTGTGAATTTCTCCACTTATTCGACGGACTTTCTCTTTTTGGTATTTTAAATTTTCCACATTGGTCACATTCACTTTAAAGTGATTAGTGACAATTTGTTCCTGCATGAAACAAAATTTATTAGATATAAACTGCTGGCAACTGGCATCTGCCGTCCCCACTTCTTATTGCTTCCTTTGTTTTTGCTTTCTCATGTTGCATGGCTTTCAACTTCTTGTCCCTTGCAGACTCTTTTTTGTATTTTTCTCATTTCTTCATTTTTGTTTTGTTTTCTTTTCTTTGGCCATGTTTGCCAAGCTTCTTTATTCCTTTCCCCAATCTTCCATTCTTTCTGATCCAGTGTTATTTCAACTTCCGTTATCAGGAGCTGGTAGTTAGCTCTCAAAAGGGTAAACAATGAAATGCAGAAAAAATGAAAGAAAGGTAATGGTATTTTGGAGTGATGACAGAACTTATCTGGGTATTTGCTGGCTGATTCCGCCGACCATGCCATGTATTTAAACTCTGACCCAGTTCGTTCCAATCATTATTCTGACTCTGAATTGCCTTTGACCCAAACCAATACTCTTTTTTGTTGCCTTTTTCTCTTTTGATAGTCCTCACGATCGCCTTACGGTGCCCCGAAAGGTTTTCACCAATAAGACTCTCTCATTTATTCTCTCAACCTCACAATCGTCTCACAGTGCCGATTAAGGTTTTCACAAATGAGACTCTCTCATTTTATTTCTCTCAACCTCACAATCGTCTCACGGTGCCGGCTAAGGTTTTCACCGATGAGACTCTCTCATTTTTTATATTTTCTTTTTTTTCATTTTTTCCTTTTGTATTTTGTTTTCTGTACCACGGGTATTATCCGATACTTCGCTCCTCCTTCGTTGTATTCGTTGTCATTTCAGAATCGATCAGAAGGTCTTTCTTTGGACTGTAACGTGGCTTTTGGACGGGTTAAGAAAGAAAGATAAAAAGGCTCAAAATTTCAACGAGGGTTAAAAATATTTACAACTCTCGGAATTATTAAAACATAACTTCTGCCCCAGTTTCAATATGTGGGGAATTTTTGGATTTTTTCTTTATTGTGACTGAACCTCAGAGAGGCTGCCTACGTACCCTTTCGGGATCAAGTCAGACGTAGTTCATCCAACTTTATAAGTTAGATGGATTTCTTTTTGACTTTTTCCCGATTTTCGTCTTTCTCTTTTTTTTTCATCATCATTTTTTTTCATTTTTTTTTTCATTTTTTGTCATTTTTCCATCATTTCATTTTTCATTCTGGCAATTTCGATCTTATTGCACTAGATCAGTTCCGAGAGAGGGATATGAAAGAATTCATTCATTAAGGCTCAAAGGGGTTAACAATTGATAAAGTGTTTGGATAGAGAACAAAATGCCTTCGTCATTTCAATCCCAAAATCACAACAAAATACAAAACATACAATTGAAAAGGAATCATACATAGTATCTTTTGACTGCATCTGAATTGATAGCAGTCTCTACGCACTTTCCTTCAACATCGGTTAAGTATAATGCTCCATTGGACAACACCCGTGATACCACGAACGGTCCCTGCCAATTCGGTGCAAACTTGCCTTTTGCCTCTGCCCAATGTGGTAAGATACGCCTCAATACCACTTGTCCAACTTCAAACTTTCGAGGTCGTACCTTCTTATTATATGCTCGGGCCATTCTCCGCTGATACAACTGCCCATGGCAGACTGCGGCCAATCTCTTCTCATCAATCAAATTCAACTGTTCTAACCGGGCCTTCACCCATTCATCGTCATCTATCTCAGATTCGGCTATAATTCGCAATGACGGTACTTCTATTTCTGCGGGTATAACGGCCTCTGTTCCATACACCAGGGTATAAGGTGTGGTTCCGATGGAAGTACGTACCATCGTGCGGTAACCCATGAGAGCAAAGGGTAACTTTTCATGCCACTGTCTGGATCCCTCCACCATTTTCCGAAGAATCTTCTTGATGTTCTTATTTGCCGCTTCTACTGCACCATTTGCCTTTGGCCTGTAAGGTGTGGAATTACGGTGCGTGATCTTAAACCTTTCACAAACTTCCGCCATGAGATGACTGTTTAAATTGGCTCCATTGTCTGTGATAATCACTTTGGGGATTCCAAATCGGCATATGATATTCTCGTGCACAAAATCCACCACCCCTTTCTTCGTCACCGCCTTGAATGTCTTAGCTTCGACCCACTTGGTGAAATAATCAATTGCAACCAGGATAAACCTGTGCCCATTAGAAGCGGCTGGATCTATCGGGCCGATGACATCCATGCCCCAAGCAACAAAGGGCCATGGTGCTGACATTGTGTGCAACTCATAAGGCGGGGAGTGGATCAGATCCCCATGTACCTGGCATTGATGGCATTTCTTTACATACCCGATACAATCACGCTCCATCGTGAGCCAGTAGTACCCAGCTCTCAAGATCTTCTTTGCTAACACATATCCGCTCATGTGGGGTCCGCATACTCCAACATGTACTTCAATCATAATTTCATTTGCTTGTTGTGCATCTATACACCGCAATAAACCTAGATCTGGTGTTCTTTTGTATACCACTCCTCCACTGAAGAAAAATCCATTGGCTAGACGCCTGATGGCTCTCTTCTGGTCTCCAGTGGCTTGCTCCGGGTATTTGCCGGCTTTCAAGTATTCTCTAATATCATGATACCACGGCTCTCCATCCGACTCTTCTTCCACAGCGAAGCAATAAGCATTCTGATCTCGGACTTGGATCTGGAGCGGATCTATATATGTCTTGTCCGGATGATGCAACATAGAGGACAATGTGGCCAAAGCATCTGCAATCTCATTGTGCATTCTTGGGATGTGCTTGAACTCTATAGACCGGAATCTTTGAGACAACTCGTGCAAACAATACCGATAAGGTATCAATTTCAAATCTCGTGTCTCCCATTCCCCTTGAATTTGGTGTACCAAGAGATCCGAGTCACCCATGACCAAAATCTCTCGAATACCCATGTCAATTGCCATCCTTAATCCCAAGATGCACGCCTCATATTCGGCCATATTGTTGGTACAGAAAAATCGAAGCTGAGCTGTGACGGGATAGTGTTGACCCGTACTTGAAATGAGTACCGCTCCGATACCAACGCCCCTACTGTTGACGGCTCCGTCAAAGTACATTTTCCATCCCGATCTCTCCTCTTGCTCCGTCTCCTCAACAAGCATTGCCTCTTCATCCGAGAAGTATGTCTCCAATGGCTCATATTCATCATCCACCGGATTCTCAGCTAAGTGGTCCGCAATAGCTTGTGCCTTCATTGCCGTACGAGTTACATAGACAATGTCGAATTCTGTGAGCAGAATCTGCCATTTGGCCAGTCTTCCCGTAGGCATAGGCTTCTGAAATATATACTTGAGAGGATCCAATCGTGATATCAAGTACGTAGTGTATGCCGACAAATAATGCTTTAGCTTCTGAGCCACCCAAATCAATGCACAACAAGTTCTCTCCAGTTGGGTATACTTCACCTCGTAAGATGTAAACCTTTTGCTGAGGTAGTAGATGGCTTGTTCTTTCTTGCCTGTCTTATTATGTTGACCCAGTACACAACCAAAAGAGTTATCTAGCACCGTCAAATACAAAATCAGAGGTCGCCCTGGTTCTGGAGGTACTAAAACCGGAGGATTAGCCAAATATTCTTTGATCTTGTCAAAGGCTTCCTGACACTCGTCGGTCCACTTCACTGCTGCATCTTTCTTTAGCAACTTGAAGATCGGCTCGCATGTTGATGTCAACTGAGCAATGAACCTACTAATGTAATTCAACCTTCCTAATAAGCTCATGACCTCCTTCTTGTTCTTCGGCGGAGGTAGACTTTGAATAGCCTTGATCTTTGATGGATCCAATTCAATACCTCGCCGGCTCACAATAAACCCCAGTAGTTTCCCTGAAGGCACTCCAAAAGCACACTTCGCCGGATTGAGTTTTAGATTGTACCTCCGGAGTCTTTGGAAAAACTTCCTCAAATCTTTCACATGATCAGGTTGTTTTCTGGACTTTATGATGACATCGTCCACATATACCTCAATTTCTCTATGCATCATATCATGAAACATAGTGGTCATTGCCCTCATGTAAGTTGCTCCGGCATTCTTTAATCCAAACGGCATTACTCTGTAACAGTACGTTCCCCAAGGTGTAATGAAGGCAGTTTTCTCAGCGTCTTCTTCGTCCATCAGGATCTGGTGATAACCGGCATAACAGTCCACAAACAAACCGATTTCATGCTTGGCGCAATTGTCGATCAATATGTGGATGTTTGGCAATGGGAAGTCATCCTTCGGACTGGCTTTGTTGAGGTCTCTATAGTCTACACACACTCTGGTTTTGCCATCTTTCTTTGGGACCGGCACAACATTTGCCAACCAAGTGGGGTATTTGGTAACTCTTATGACCTTTGCCTCAAACTGCTTATTCACCTCTTCCTTTATCTTCACGCTAATGTCCGTTTTGAATTTTCTCAGCTTTTGTTTTACTGGCCGGCATTCCGAGTAGATAGGCAACTTGTGTACCACTAAATCTGTGCTAAGCCCGGGCATGTCATCATAGGACCAGGCAAAGATGTCCTTAAATTCATGTAACAACCCTATCAATTCATCCCTGAGGGGTGCCTCCAAATGCACACTAATCTTTGTTTCTCGGACATCATCTTCGCTCCCCAAGTTTACAGATTCCGTATCACTCAGATTTGGCTTGGGTTTTTCCTCGTATTGTTTCATGTCCTTACTTATTTCCTCCAGGGCTTCCTCATCCTCACATTCTATTTCACTATCTTCCACGATTTCTTGTATAGTAGCGTGATTATCAGAACTGGGTCTAGAATCCTTCACGCATGACATGGCATTGGAATCAACACATGCAAAGCTGTACAAAAGGAAAAATAAAGAAAAATAAGGCAAAAGTGAAGAAAAAGGAAAAACCGCATTTCATTAATAAAAGAAACGAACAATGTTCGGGATACATGGTGATGATTTTCTCATGAGGGGAATGGGGAAATTATAACAACTTTGGGGAAACAATGATGAAATTTTGAGCTAACTACCAAGACTCCTTCGGATAAGGAAAGGAGTAGCTTCCCAATTGTTCAATGTGACTCTGGGCCCCACAAATTGCACGTCCATTCTGCTCGTGCCTTCCCCTGCTTCAATCGTATTCACCTCCCATAACATTTTCTTAAAACCAAGCATTTCTTCATCAAGTTGGGTCTCAATGCACTTTGCTGCAGCAGATGGTTGATATTTTGTACCAGGCCTGATAAAGATGTCGGATAATTTGGGTATGGGTTTGGGCAAGGTCCAGTTTCTCTTGGCTTTAGAGGCTCTTTGGATATCGGCAAAGGTGGGTTTGAACCCTAAGCCGAATGTACCTTTATTCTCCGAAAGCTGAACTGGTTGAGTGACTCCCTGCAGTGTTTTACCTAATCCCCTCCCCGGTGCAAATCCATTTCTCAGCATTTCTCTGGCCACCATTATAGCAGTTGGTGCCAACATCGGGGTTGATAACTTTTCTCCTTCAGCAACTCTATTCACCTCCACAGCATCCGTCACTTGGTAAACCCAAGGACCCCGATCCCCATCACTACCGTCGAAAGGTGCTACCACATTACAAGCATTTTCCTCTCCGTGTACAACAATCTCTTGCTGCTCCCATTCAAACTTGACCATCTGGTGTAGAGAAGATGGTACCGCTTTGGCCGCATGAATCCAGGGTCGACCCAACAGCAAGTTATATGACACGGCGATGTCGAGCACTTGGAACTCCATCGTAAAATCAACGGGACCAATGGTCACTTCCAAAATAATATCCCCCAACGTGTTCTTACCTCCGCCGTCAAATCCTCTCACATTGATACTGTTTCTCCGGATTCTATCCGGGCTAATGTTCAGCTTCCCTAGAGTTGACAGCGGGCAGATGTTCGCGCTCGATCCATTGTCAATCAATACCCTAGTCACGACTGACTCTTCACTCTTTACCGTGAGGTACAATGCTTTATTGTGTTCAGTTCCTTCCACCGGCAACTCCCTATCAGAGAAGGTGATTCTGTTGGACTCGAAAATTTTGCTGGTAATCTTCTCCAAATGACACACTGAAATCTTCTCCGGAACATGAGCCTCATTTAGAATCTTCATAAGAGCCTTCCGGTGCTCCTCCGAATGTATCAACAAAGATAACAAAGAAATCTGGGCCGGGGTCTTTCTTAACTGCTCAACCACTGAGTACTCTTGCGACTTCATTTTCTTAAGAAATTCTTCTGCTTCCTCCTCCGACACTGGCTTCTTCAGTTGACTTTCTTTTACCGTTTTCATCTTTCTCAGTTCCTCTGAAGCAAAACACCTTCCGGATCGAGTAAGTCCATGCGTTTCATTAATTTCACCAGAAATCTCTTTTCCCTTGTAAACTACTGTTACCTTATTATAGTTCCAAGGCACAGTCTTTGTCTTCACCACTGGCATTTGCACTACTGGTTTTATGATTACTGGCTCTGCACTTGCTCCTTTCACAGTCACGATTGTCTTTGCACCTGGAACTACTACCTTTAAACCTCCCATCACTACTGGCTTTGGTTTCTCAACAATTGCTTTCTCTTTCACAATTTCTTTCTCTAACTTGTCACTCGACTTTATCATCATGACGGCCTGAGATGGTTTTTGATTGCCATCACCCTGCACCAGTTCTATCATATTCGTTTCGTGGTGATTCGGCAATGGATTCTGGGTAATGTTTGGGGCCTCGGGAGCCTGCACTTCAATTCTCCTCTCATCGATAAGATCTTGAATGGCATTCTTTAATTGCCAACACTTCTCAGTATCGTGGCCCAATGTTCCCGAACAATATTCACATCTGACAGAAGAATCAAGATTTTTCGGGGGTGGGTTCGGATTTTTGGTGCGATTGGTCTCAACATCCCCAATTCTTTCAACCTGTGGAAAAGAATGGTATATGACTCTCCGAGAGGAGTGAATGTCTTTCTCGCTTTGTTTCTCCAATCAGCGTCCGGCCTGGGTCTATTCTGGTTTTGGTAAGGTTTAGGGGTTGGGTATGTGTTTTGGGTATGGTACACATTGTGTGGAGCTTGAGCTCTCCACACGTGGGGTGGTGGTGGTGGATAAACTTGGGTTTGAGGGTGATGGTAATGTGGTACAGTCGGTGGGTATGGTGGTGGTGGTGGGTTATATGGGCTTGGTGCATTGTAAGGATTTGGCGGGTAGGATGGTGGTGGTGGATTATATGGAGTTGCTGGGCTTGGCGGGTGTTGGCGATAGGGTCTTGGTAGGTTATAATGTGGGTTGCGACTCCAGGACCTACTTTCAATGGTTGCTACTTCTTCTTTCTTCTTCTTTCCCATCACTCCTCCGCTTCCACTCTGTATAGCTTGGTTGGTGGCTTTGATAGCCGAAAAACTCATAATTTTGTTTGTCTTCAAACCCTCTTCTACAAAACTTCCCATTTTCACAACTTCGTTGAAACTTTTTCCAATCGCTGACACTAGATGGCCGTAGTATGTTGGATCCAAAGCTTGCAGAAAACAATCCACCATCTCTCCTTCTTTCATCGGTGGATCCACTCTGGCGGCCTGTTCCCTCCATCTAAAACCGTATTCTCTAAAGCTCTCACCTGGCTTCTTTTCCATCTTGGTAAGGGATAACCTGTCGGGTATGATCTCCAGATTGTACTGAAAATGACTAGCGAAAGCTTGTGCTAAATCATCCCAAACGAACCATCTTGTATGGTCCTGTCGAGTATACCATTCCAGCGCTGATCCACTCAAACTTTGGCTGAAATATGCCATCAACAATTCATCTCTACCTCCCGCGCCTCTCATCTTGCTACAATATCCTCTTAGATGAGCTACCGGATCCCCGTGTCCGTTGTACATGTCGAACTTGGGCAACTTAAATCTTGCAGGAAGCTGCACCTCGGGGAACAAACACAGGTCTTTGTAGGCTACACTTACTTGCCCTCCCAGGCCCTTGCATATTACGGAAAGCATTCTCAAGACTCTTCACTTTCCGAGCCATCTCCTCCTGCCCGGCACTTGCTTCTATCATGGGAGCGTGAGACTCGTGTTGTCTGAAAGTAGGCTCCGGGGGTAGTAGTGAGGATCCTGGATATGGAATATTGGTTCACTAGAAGATTTGTGGATAACAGCGGGAGGAGGTGCCACATATACAGGAGCGACTTGTGGTATAGGAGGTGGTGCTTGCTTGGTTGGAGGTGGTGGCATTTGGGAGGTGGAAGCATAGTAGTGAGGGTAGTCGGGGTAGGTGGAGGACGAGTTCATTGTTGGTGGCTCGGGGTTAGGATTGGCTGGAGGGACATATGCAGGGTTAGCAGGGTAGGCTGGTAGTGGTTGACCTCTCGACCAAGCTTGGTACATTTCAGCCATCTGTTGTCTTAACTTGTACATTTCTTCTTTCATCCCTGCCACGTCCACGATCTCTTCTTCGTGAGCAGGGTCTACAATGGTTGCCTCGATCTCCTGGGACACGGCCTTTGTCATCTTTTTAGATCTGGTGTTGTATGGATGGGTAGCCAGAATGCCAGTTGCCTAGAAAATCTGGACTCACAAACATCAACACTTGTTAGTTGTCAGCGCATAAATAGATGTAACGACTTTAAAAACAAACACATTCGCTCGAGTCGTTATGCATCATCCCGGCCGCTGCTCACTTCAATCATCTTTTCTTTTTCCGCTCTTTTGTTTTCTTTCTTTCTTTTTTTCTTTTCTTTTCTTTTTTTTTTTTTTTTTGCTTTTTCTCTTCTCTCTTTTTTCTTTTCTTGCTTTTTCTTCTCTCTCTTTTTCCTTGCCGTTTTTATAATCACGCTCCTATTTATTTGCCTAGCGAATATAAAGGAAATGACATAAAGCAAAAGAATTGGTAACAACACTTTGTTTTCTCATTGATAATTCAAAACCTTGATTACAAAGTGATGTTTTAAAAAGAAAAATAAAAGATGATGCATGACCTAAGAGTACATTAATGCACCTAGTGCCCGCGAGGCATCGTTCGGCCTTGCCGCGGGCCTATATGCTAAACCCCTTTGAAGCCTATCCAGGTCGGCCATGACTTGTTGTACAAAAAACTTCACTGCAGATACAAAAGTCCTCCGAGTCATATCTTCACAAAGTTGAGTCTTTCGGGTGATATACTGGGCGATGCGAACAATCTTTTCTCTGATGACCCCTTTTTCTTGCAATAGTCGACTTATTTGCTGAGCGCGAGCATCCAAGGTGTGTTGGTTGTCCTTTTGCACTTGTTGTAGCTTCAATTCTAATCTAGCCATAGTCGTGTAGCAATGCTCTCTTTCTTCTTCAAGATCTTTGATAATCTTGTTACTCTTGACTGTGGCTGAGGTTATTTTCTTTCTAAGCTGAGTTATTTCAACATCGTGCTTGCTTTGTAGCTGTTGGACTAACTTGGCTCTTTCCTCGGCGTCTTTGCCCATTTGCTTCCGAGCCTTGACTAACTCTTTTTCAGCTATGTCCAAATCAAAGCTATAGTCATTCACTTTCCGCCGGAGAATCTCAATTAACTTTTCATCTCGGGCTGAACGAACTGGGGTCTCGGATGCAATTTTCATTTGAGCTATTTGAGCCTTCAACGTATCATTTTCTTTCTTCAGCTGTTTCTTTTCCACTTCATCGGATGTTGCTTGTAAGCCGCTTTCGAAATGAAGATTTCTCAATTTATCTTCCAACAGACTGATTTTGGCCTTATATTCTTTTTCCTTGGCCGCCCATTTCAGATTTTCCTCGGATTGCTCTATCAGGACTTGCAAGTGAGGTCTCTTTGAAAGACGTTCGTGTTCAACCCCTCGTCGGTACCATGTGGAGTACCCAGGTGATATCTCCCCCTTTGCTCTATTCGGCACACAAGTATCAATCCTCAAATTTTGGCACTCGTTCCAGATTTGCCGGATTTTTGCTTCCGGGAATTGCCCGTCTGGACCAATCTCCACAGCTTGCACACTGAGATCCCCATCTCTCGGAATAATCTGACACCGACCCAACTGTCGCAGGGCTCTGTATGGTGCATAGGGTTGTATACTCTTCAAACCCATGATCAAAAACGGCGATCCCTCCGTTGGCATGTATATCACCTCGTCAAGAGGTAACCAGTCATACGTCCAATCGATTTGACCGTCAGTTAGTGATCGAAGATACACAATCCAGCCTTGGACTCCCTGGGGCAACTTTACTTCTTTTGTCCTCGCATTGAACTCTTCCAAACATGTCCGATCGGCCGAACCATAGCTCGAGAATGAAGGGTGGTGGTACAGATGCTCAATTAGCCAGATTTGCAAGATCAAGTTACACCCTTCGAAGAAAGTAGCCCCCGCTTTGCACGCAGTCAGAGCACGATAGATATCCGCAACAATCATCGGGGCCAGAGTACAGTTTTCTTGTACTATCAGTGTGGTAGCTACCCCGGTGACTTTTATATTGATATGTCCATCTTTCCTCGGGAATACAACAACTCCAAGAAATGCCACCAAAAATGCGAACCTCCGGTGTTCTTCCCATTTCGCCCGGTTGGACTTGCAACATAGCTTGTTGGTAAGATCATTGAAACCCCCAACGTGTCCAAACCTATTGTAGATGAAGCTTAAAGAACAAAACCCGTTGGCCAGATCTTCATTATGAACATTCCGGGCAATTTTCAAAGAGTCGAGGAAGCGATGTACCGTCACCGTCCTCGGAGATACCGGGTATTTTCCTTTCAGCGGAACCTCGGTCTTCCCAATGTAAAAGGCAATCTCCTCCAAAGTTGGGGTAAGTTCAAAATCTGGGAAATGAAATACGTTGTGTGCCGAATCCCAAAACGTGACCAACGCTCTAACCACATCACCCCGAGGAACTATTTCGAGTAACCCTGTAAGGCCTTTCAAGTACCTTTTGACCCAGTCTTGACCATCGGATCCCATGTCCTGCCACCATAACCTCGGCTCCAAAGGGATTTTATTTAGGGAAAATTGTTCATTCATCATCGTGCTCGTCCTGCACATTTATTAAGGTGATTTTATTTAGAAAAGGAAAAATCTTTTTCAATGCAAGTTTTCAATTTTTGAATGAAAGAAAAGGAAAATAATTTTCGAAGTGGCCATTTTTGCAAAAACAGCCTTCCGTCGTCCTTTCGGAACATTCGGCCATTTCCAAAAATAGCAATCACCTCGATTATTTGAAAAGAAAATCTTTTTGGTCTTTTTTAAAAGTGTGGTTGGACCCGTTTAAGGGTTGCCTACGTATCCCACCTAATGGCGAGAATCAAACCTGCGTAGTTCGGTCAGATTATTTGACCAATTATTTCAAAAATTTTCCACCTATTTTTTCAAATTTTCAAATTCTTCCAAGTACCTATTTTCTACAAATCATTATTTTCCTCTCTCTCAACAATTTTCCAATCTCGGGATTTTCGCCGGTCCGCATAACGATCAAGGACAATAAAATGCAACACATAGCATGCTCGGTCTTTTCAATACCGGGTCACATGTCCTAGACGGACCCAACCCCTGTGTTGAGTCCCCTAAGTCAAATATGATGCAAATAATCGTCCTAGACCTATGTTCAAAATCTTACGGTTTCATAGATTGCTAGATCGTGTACCCGAGCGGACAACTCGAATCGATGAGGGGGCCTGCGTACCGGTGACCCGCGGAGTCAATCGGCTTTGTAACTTATCCGGCCTCGTTTTCTTATTTTTGGAATTGACACTAACAGAAAGGGGAGTCTCAACCAGTAAGCACATCCCCGGAGGTAAGAAGAGAAGGGTTTTCGGCACAGTTTTATATATATACAGTTCACGCAATATCAAAGCGATAAAGCACATAGCATGTTGTTCAAATCATATAATGAAGTCAAATAAAAATGCGAACGGCAGTTCTAAGGAGCTCGAGTTCTTAAACCCCGAAATCGAAATTCAGGGTTGGATCCCCAGCAGAGTCGCCAGAGCTGTCACACCTCCCTTTTTACTACCCCAACATGCGTAAGGTGTATAATTACACTTGTAAGGTATACCCCGACGCTCAATTACCCGAAACGGATAAAATAACGTAAGGGAAAGAGTTTTTCCAATTTAAGGACAATCGGTTCGGGATTTTATTAGAGATTAATCAGAGTCGCCACTTGGGAATGACAATGGTGTCCCAAGTCACCGGTTGATCCCGAATCCGAGGAATTCTGACTCTTTAAAATGTCTGCGAAGTAGAGGTCCGGATAAGGAACTCTGTTAACTCGGGAGAAGGTGTTAGGCACTCCCGGATTCCGTGGTTTTAGCACGGTCGCTCCACTGGCGTTCTTGACTTTTGTTTGACTCGGTTATAGATTTTAATAACACAATATGCTTTTATGTTTAAATATTATTTTTAGGAATTTGCGGTATCGCAAAAACACGCCTCAAGTCATACCGCAACCAGTACGCCTATGACCTTTGGTGTATTTCGGCTTTACCGAGATTTGGATTTGAGTCGCACCAAGTGCACACTCATTCATAGGAAGATATATTAAAACCGTGCCCTAAAATAATGTCTATCGGCTTTTCAATATTTTGGGAGAAGCTATGGAATTGGCTATTAGCTTTCCCGGATCTATTTGTGTTTATATCATTACTAAATGGGGGCCCCGGTGTTATTCGGGCAAGGCTCGTCCCAATTTTCATTAAAGGATACTAATATTTAACTATGTTTTCTATATTTGTTTTTTCCTTAATCGTATGCTATTACTATAATAATACCAGGCCCGTTGAGTTTTTTTTACTATTTAATTGGGCCTGGTTCTTCAGCCTTATACTGGATGTGCTTAAGCAGACTTCTGATTTGTATTTTGGGGCAGCCCAGTCGAATGAAACCATAGTTCAGGCCCACGATATGTTTGGACCCAAACCAAAGCATAATGATAAGATATAACACAGATCATGTAATAAAACAAATACTCAAACGAAATTGATCATTTTCATTTATTATCAAAGATCAGTACACAAAGAGAACTTAAACAATGGCTATACATATATTCATAGCTAGAAATCCAGATTAATTATTTGCTAAAAGATACATTTGGGATACTGTCTTCTTCACCTAAAGGATTGAGTTAACAGAAGATGATTCCATTAATTTATTCAAAGTATTAAAAGAGAACAGAAGATTAAGAGCAAATGCTAAATATATTGCTGATCTTATTATGAGTTATACCCTTCATCACCAATCCATTCATCCTAATGAAATTGCTTCCCATTCATATTCGAACTTTTGAGACGAGTTAATGGAACAAATTAGCTAGGTGAATTTATTGTTCTAAAACATGCAGGTGAGTTGATTCCGATTTTTCAACGTGATTCCTATTTCACTAGATGATAAGTGATCTACAATCAAGCTATTATTACACTACTGATTTCTTCATGAAGTTCATTATTAGATTATTAATATTGCAGGTATTACTAATTGACTTATGTTTTAAGTTTTCCTAATTAAACTAAGTGACAAGCTATCTACACTATATTACTACTTAACTACTGCTAGTACTACATTATTACAGCATTTTTGTTTTTTTGTTTTCATACTACTACATTCTTCACTACAAGTTGAAAAATGAAATTAAACTAACTACTCGACAGCACACAGAATCCGAAGCTCCATTTCTATTTCAATTAAACCAGCATTACATCTTCAAGTGTAAGAGTAATGTACCTGAATCAAAGCCAATAAACCGATGAGTTCTAGGGATAGGCAAGTAAGTAACAGCAGTCAACTCAGAGCAATGCAACAGTGAGATCCAAAGAGCCAAGTATCACAGCAACAACAGGAACAAATCAACAAGGTAACAGAAGAATCCAATCCAATTTCGAGCAGAAGAACACGGCAAAAACCAATGGAAACCAGTGAGTTCTACTGAGAAATTCCAGAAAAATCCTATTGTTCTATTGCTCTTTTATCTCTCAATGCTTTTGTATGAATTTCAGCTTAAGTGTTTTCAGATTATTCTCCCATGGAACCCCAAATATTAGCTCAGATTGTTCTCCAGTGGAATCCCCCTTTTTAGCCCCTTTTAAGAGATATTTATAGCTAACCTTTAGGGCTGAATACTTGGGGAGGAAGTATGGGATTAATCCCACTTCCCCCCTCCTAAAATTATCCATTCTACACTTTAGTCCATATTTCAGTTACCAGAAACCCTTCCAGCATGTGCTGGAAGGTTCTAAAGATTCTCTTTTATGACCTTTTACTAGTATGACCTTAGGGGTTTGAGATTTTTACAGATTTCCCATTTTTAGGAGACCATTATACCCCTAAATCTCTGCAAAATTGCAGAAATCGGGAGCATGAATGTCCCTATTACCCTCCTAAGTTCTTACTAGTTACTATTTTACCTTTTCAATACCCAATTATGCCCCTAAGGGCACTGCTGATTTACTAGCTTGCCTAGGGCAGATTTTCAGCTTGTTTTGAACTATTTAACTAATAGCCAGCCCTAGCATTAGTATTTAAGGGCTGGCCAGTTTCATTTTTAAGAACTATTTCAATTTTAGCCACTTTTAAACTAATTCCAATCAATTAAAACCAATTTATTCTTAATTAAAGCTAATTGCAGGCATAGCCTGTTTTATTGTTATGTTTAAACTATTTAAAAGTTAGCCAGTCTCAAGTTGAGACTTAGCTTGGGCTATTAAAGCCATATACTGAACAGCTGGGCCCAAAACCTTTACAGGTTTGGCCACTTTGCTGTTCAGGGCTCAATATAGAGCCTGGGCCAGTCTGCATTTGCAGACATAACCCTTTGCACAACCAGCCACTGTTTTAAGGTGGACTGTGTGTTAGGGCTTACAGAATTGGTCAACCCTTTGCAAGGTTGACCATTCTTAGGCCAATTATTTACTGACAACCTATTTATGTTCATTTTCAGTTTATACCTATTTAAAAACTAACCACCTTCATAGAACCTAATGCTAACAACTATAACCAATTCACCTAGGGTTCAAACAGTGTTAATCAAACACTTACACTCAACCAGAACCAGTAAACTAAATCAGTTTCAAACATGGATTGCATATTAAGACACATAAGATCAAACAAAATGTAATAATCAACCAAAACTCAGAGAAGGCAATTGATATGGTTGAATTTCAGTTGATTAATTCACATTATCTAATTTTATGAGACAAAGTATGAAATCATGCTAATTAAGACTTAATAACTACCAGTTCCAGTCACATGAAAGTTTAAACAATTCAGAATCACCAAGGGTTCAAGGCACATTCACATATAAGCGTAGAGTCTCATGAAACAGTCAACATGGTTCAACTAACCTAAGCAGGGTAATTAGAATTCATTTTTAAGTGCTACCCTAGCTTGATATATGCATGTTAAGAGTGGGGATGAAGAACAGGGAAGCCATGAAGAAGCAAAGAATAACATTCCTCAATCTAGCACAAGTGCATGACAAATGAGATGAAGATGATGACAAGAAGAACATGGAGAAACAGTGAAAAGAGAAACCTAAGTCTATCATATGAGGGTAACATGAAGAGAAACCGACCCCAAATTGGCATACTCATTCATCAAATAAAACATATAAGAGATGATATGACAAGAATACTAGACTTGCACTAAAAATGAACACAAATAAGACCACCAGAATGTGAGCAAAGAAGTGAACCCCAGATTAAACACAGGATAACTTCAATAAAGATTGCCAAGCTTTACTAAGACTAGACATGTGAAGATACAGAAAGAGAAACAATTGAGATATTGCAAGCCAACAAAAAGTAATCTAATACAAATCTGAGTGACAATGAAAGACAAACCATTGAACATAGTATCAGGATCCAAACATGTAAGTTGACAGAAGAGCTATTGAAAACTAACAAGATAAAAACCCTAACAGAATAGAAGAGAGAACATGAATATCAAAATCTAATTTTGAACTCGAGAGACAAACCAAACACTTCATAACCCTAAAACATGTATTAGACTAAACATGACTAAACATGGAAGAAACAGAACATGAAAATAAACAAACAGGAGAATATGCATATGAAGATGAATGAGATGAAAATCAACATTAGTATTAAACTAAACCTAAAACAGTCGGAACAGGGTAAGAACAAAGGAGGTGAGTAAGATAATTATAGAACCCTAATACTAAACAGGTTAAAACATACGAAATTAAGCAAAGAAAGGCATGAAACAAAGAAGAAGCTAAGGTGATAATCTATGTCTATCCGAGAAGCATGCAAAGAAGAATAACATGATGAACAGAAACAAAATAAACACTCATAAGCATGCAAATCAAACAAAAATAACAGAGTAGGCATGAAGAGACATAACAAACATAAAAAGTCCCTAATCTAAACATACGAGTAATAAAATGAAAAGATATGAAATGAAGAAAAAGTAAAAATCAGACGAATGAACAAGATTTTCTCAAAATAAACCCTTATATTAAACATGCAGTCCAATAACACAAGAGATAACATACGAAGATTAACAAGATAAAGAAGAATAGATCTTTTAAACAGAAAAACAAACAAATAAACTAAAACTCTTCAAAGACTAATAAAAATCCTAGTTCATGCGACTAACTGATCAAAAGCATGCTGAACACACAGAAATAACAAGAAAATAGCAGGCAAAACAGGTAAACAAAGCAAACAGAAGAGGGGAGGTACTTAGCTTGCGGGGACTGTCCCCCGAGCTTCATATTCCTTTCACTCCTCACCCTCTCTCGAACTCTCTGACTCCTTTTTATTCTTGCTTGTTTTCTTTTTCTTTATTCGTTCATGTTTCTCTATCCTTTTTCAGAACCCTTTTCTTCCAATTTTTCTCTGATTCTTCTTTCAGGCCTAAAGACGAGGCCTTTTTTGAGTTTTGACTGCAGAGGGGTGTTTTGGGGATGGTAAAGGTGAGGTCTTGATTGGGGGTTGAATTTGGGAGTAGCCGGAGTTAGTTTTCCGGCGATATTCTCTTGGATATTCGAAGCGTTCTGGGTAGATTCGAGGGGAAAGGCTATTATGATTGGGTAGATCTCATGAAAAGGAATCGATTGGTATTGGTTTCAGGCAGTGGTTCATTGTTTGGCGATCACCGGCGAGGATTCCGGTGACCGGAACTTCGGATAAGGGTTGGTTTCTTAGGGTTTCTGGGTGTTTTAAGGTGAAGAAGAAAGAAAAGAAGGCAAGGGAGTGAAGGGAATGGCCGGCGACCACCGTATAAGGTGGTGGCCGCCATGGCCGCCTAGGGTAAAGATGATGAAGAAGATGAGAGAATTGGGGAGGATTAAGGGCGGCTAGGGTTAAGCAAAAGAAGGAATGAGGCGGCCGCTTCAGACAAGCCCTTTTTATAGGCCAAATATCCGATGAAATCTCGGCCGTTCGTTTGATCAAGATCGACGGCTCTGAATGAGCGTTACTTAAACGCCGTCGTTTGTCACTTATGAGACTAAGGTCTCACACCCTTGGATCACATTGAATGAACGACTGCGATTAAATCTCAGCATTAATTAAACCAAATAACTCCCCTAATATTCTCGGCCGTTAGATATACCAAAATGAACGGCCATGATCAAAACAAATAGAAGGCCGGCGGGCCAAATTACTGGGCTAATTCGCTGGGCCAACGATTTGGACCACAGTTTTATTAAACTTATGTATTTTTTGTATTTTTCTGATGTTAATCAATTTTTATGTATTTTCTTTTTTATACTTTTTTTTTCTTTTCTTTTTATGAAAAATTATAAATCCTAATTTACTACCTACTCTAATTTCCTAGTATTTTTTGGTAATTTTCTGCTATTTTTTCTAATTTCTACTACTTAAGTTATTTTATTAATTTCCTAATTAACTAAATTAACAAATTAATTACCACTATTTTTTTTTGATTTTTCTAATTTCTTACTTATTCAAACACACAAAAAATATAACTAATTTCAAGCAAAGCAAGTAATTGCACTCAAAAACATATTTATTTTAATTTTGGAATTATTTGCCTGGTGCAAAAATCATGTGCTCACAACCTCCACCACCCTCTCCCAGACTTTCATGGTATGGCTAAGTAACTTGATATCCCTATAATTACTACAACACTGGATATCACCTTTGTTCTCTTACAACGATGCCACTGTACTCGACCTCCATTCATCCGGCATCTTCTTCGTCCTAAAAATGTCACTGAACAACCTAGTCAACCATTCCAATCATGCACTACCCGCACACTTCCAAAACTCAATCGGAATCTCATCTGGCCCGGTCGCTCTACCCCTACTCATCTTACGCAACGCCCCAACAACCTCAACTACCTTAATGCGCCTCAAATACCTAAAATCTTGGAGACTCTCCAAATGCCCCAAATCCCCTAGCGTTATATTCCGGTCCCCTTCCTCGTTCAAAAGACCATAAAAGTACGTCTACCATCTCTACTTGATCTGGGGCTCTCCCATCAATACCCTACCATCCCCGTCTTTGATGCACCTTACTCGGTCCAGATCCTGAGCCTTCCTCTCCCTTGCTTTAGCCAACCGAAATAATTTTCTTTCCCCGCCTTTCTCTCTTAATTCCTTTTATAGGCGGCTAAACGCTGCATTCTTAGCCTCTGTGACCACCAACTTTGCCTCCTTCCTAGCCACTTTGTACCTCTCTCTATTCGCACTCATATCCTCCTCACTTGTGCTCCCTGCTAACTTCGCGTACACTACATTCTTCGCCTCCACTTTACCTTGGACTGTGTCATTCCACCACCAGTCTCCTTGATGCCTGCCAGAAAAACCCTTCGATACACCTAGCACCTCTCTCGCCACCTTCCTTACAAGGTTCGCCGTTGTCGACCACATAGTGCTCGCGTCTCCACTACTCCTCCAAGCACCCATAGCGGATAACTTACCCTCCAACTCCTAGGCTTTATCCTTGGTTAAAACTCCCTATCTAATTCTCGGTCGGCCACGAGCATACCTCTTCTTCTTCCTTCTCATAATGCCGATATCCATCACTAAGAGTCTATGTTGAGTCGCGAGGGTCTCTCTCAGTATAACCTTGCAATCCTTGCACAACCCTCTATCACACCTTCTGAGGAGAAGGTAATCGATGTGAGTCTTCACCGCCGAACTTCGCCCAGAAAGTAACCAAATGCTCCTCCCTCTTCGGAAAATTCGAGTTCGCAATCACCAGATCGAAAGCCTTAGCAAAGTCTAACATCAAAGTACCTCCTCCGTTCTTATCCCCAAAGCCAAAGCCACCATGCACCTTGCCATAACTATTAGCAGCCTCTCATATATGGCCAATAAAATCCCCTCCAATAAATAGCCTTTCAGTAGGTGGAATATTACGCCCAATCTCGTCCAAGCCCTCCCAGAAGCGCCTCTTAACCTCCTCATCCAAGCCCGCTTGTGGCGCATAAGTGCTAACAACATTGAGGGTGCACTCAACGATCACCGGCTTAATAAACATTAGCCTATCATTCACTCGCCTAACCTCAACCACAAACTCTCTAAGATTCATATCCACCAAGATACCTGCTCCATACTTACCACTCACGACTCCAAAGTATCACAACATATACCTATCCGTATTCCTCGTCTTCGTCCCTGCCCACCTAGTCTCATTGACACAAGCTATATTAACCTTTCTCTTCTGGAGAATCTTTGCCAACTCAATAGACTTACCCGTCAGTGCGCCTATGTTCCACGACCCGATCCTCAATCTACAAGCTCCCTTTTTCCCCTTACCCTTCTTTCCACTCGTCCCAACTCCTGACCCCCTCACCACCCCCTACTTTCCCCCGGTATCCTTTGAGGATATGACTTTACTCTATCATCGCACACCACAACCATTATACCTACGAGAATATCCGAAAAACACTACCACAGACCCCAACTAGAAAATAACCAGTTGCAACTACAAAAATTCTAATAGTCTGATTAAAGTGATGCTAACTAAATAGCCACAAATTAACTAACATAGATAAAGAGACAAGAAAATGAGAGGTACTAGCTCCCGATGGAAAGAACATGGAAATAAGACTTGATGGGCCTGGTGATGCTCCGTTCTACTCGCCCGTACCTCCAGCCCTTTGTGACTGCCAATGGCCTGCTCTGCTTTTCCCTTGCATCTCTCACTCGTCACCAAACAACCACCAAACGTGCTACCTGATACACACACAACACATCACGGGACCTAGAAAAAGAGGTGGCTATCACCGAAGCGGTTGCCAAAAAATAGTGCCGGTCCGAGACAGAGGAGGGTGATCTAGTTGTGTCGGGAAAACAGAAAAAAGATGAAACGGCACCAGTGGGTCGCCTGCCTAGCTGCTACTTACCTGGACGAGTGCCGGCAGTGCTGTGGGTTTGCCAGAGAAAATGGTGAAGGTGTTACCGTTATTGTAAATAGAGAAAAGAAAAGAGAGAAGAGATGTTCATCTTCACTCTCCTGATATCCAATATGGATAAAATGATCTTTCGAAAAAGATTGATGAGCTCCAAAAAGTCCTAAAGCGAGGCAAAGTTACTTTTAGATGAAAACGAATTTTTTTTTTTCAAATTATTAATGAATTTTGGCAATAAAAGAATTTTTTTATCTGTTTCATTTGATATTTTTAATTTGGTGGATCCGATGATTAATAATGTAAAATAGGGCAAATTACGTTCAGGAGGAGAAAGAAAACTTTAAATACAAATATTAGTGTAATAATACTCCTAAAGTTAGTTTATGATGATTATAATGAGTTTTACAAAGAAGGAAAACGACTCTTCTATTCGTAAATGAAAATCCTATCCAAGGTAGCTTTTATGCCCTTGAATTTCGTACCTCAATTCAATCCAGAGTGTAATAGCGGCTAAGATATTAATCTCGAAATAAAATATAAAATTATATTATCTCATATTTTGTTATAGATATTAGATAATAATGAAATAAAACTTATACTACAATGGCGGGATTAACTATCTCATTTAGAAAGTGGAATAGCTAATCCCGTAGAGTATCCTTGTTTATTCCACCTGGTAACCAAACGATCACTTAATGTGTTTAACATATAATAGCCTATTTATCTAAGCTTCTTTCTGGCCAATTTTTTTTTTTCATTTTGGCCAGATTTTTAGAAAGAAAAATATTTTTGAGTGAAAGCAAAAATAGTTTTTGAGAAACACAGAAATGTAGCCTTTTCGCGAAAGCACTTTTCAGAATACTTAGAAACACTTTTTAAAAGTTTTGTCTAACACTTAATTGCTGCTCAAAAATATTTTTCAAGTTAATTAGCCAAATACAAGTTGCTTTTCAACCAAACAACATTGAGATTTTTTTCTTCAAATAAGATGATTTGAAAAGTTTGACCAAATAAGCTATGTATTTTGAAGTATTAAACATGTCATATTATTTTTATAAGCGGTTTAAGGAAGGTTGAAATTAAAAATTTAGGGCTTTTTTTGGTACAAGGGATAAGAGATAATTAATTCTAAAATTAAATTAAAGATGAGTTTATCCCATGTCTAGTTGGAATAAAATTGTGGTATAACTAATCTCCAGAATTAAATTTGAGATAAGTTTATCCCGCATTTGATTGAAATAAAGTCGTGATATAACTAATCTTGAGATTAACTATTTCGAAATAGTAGTATTATTTTTATCTCTTCTATAAGAGAATAAGATAACTAAACTCGAAATAATTAATCATGAAAATATAAAAAGATTCTAAACACTAAATAGATAAATAGCCTGTTTGGCCAAGCTTATTTTTGGCCAAAAATGATTTTTTTGGCCAAAAAATACTTTTGGTAAAAAATTGAGGTGTTTGGCCAAGCTTTTGAAAAGAATATAAGTGCTTTTGAGGAGAAACAAAAGCTGTTTTGGATAAGTAGAAAAAGTAACTTCTCTCCAAAATTACTTTTTTGAGAAACACTTTTGAGAAAAATACACTTAGAAGTAGTTTTTAATAGCTTGGCCAAATCCTAATTGCTGCTCAGAAGTGCTTTTCAAACTAATTAGCCAAACTGCTTATTACCAAAAATATTTTTGAGAAAAACAATTTAAAAAAAAAAGTGCTTTTCAAAATAAACTAATTTTTACAGCTTGGCCAAACCGGTTATAAAAGTATTAGAAATGAGCTTTACTCAATTGCTACGATAGAGTGACCGGGTAATACTGTATTTACCGCTACCGTAATTCGGTGAGGTAATATAAGTTTTCCTCACAGCATCAGTGCACCTTTTTTCGCAATTCCCCAAGCAGCGCCGGTATCCATCTCGAGCTCGGCTGAGAACAAGATGCAGGCAATCACGAGAAAATTAGGGCACCAATCTCTGAAGCATTCACCTGCAATTTCATCTTTCAAGTCTCTCTATCCCCCCTCCGATGATCACTGTATGTATCATTGGTCCCCTCTTTACGCATTTCTAGGGCAACAAAAGTTTTGATTTTTCCGATGAATTTTCCTAAAAGCGGTGATCTCTTATCGGATTGAGTTCTAGTGTTTTTTTAAACTGTTGAGAGCGCATTCTATTATTTCAGATTATGGTTCGCGATTCGCATCTAACGTTGCCACCAGTGGTAGCGGACATCTAGCTCGCAAGGGAACTGGTGGAAGATCGTCTGTTAGGTAAAATACCATACGTCAAACCTTTTTCTTTTTAATTCTGGGGTTTATTCTTGTTTTTAATCTTATTTCGTATGTGTGTATAGATGGTACCAGCTTGTTGAGACAATGGTTTAATCAAATTTGTATATTTACATTTGGTAAAGTGTTTTCCTCTTCAGGGATACGTTTAAGATTTGATCTTTTTAGATAACTGCTCGCTTTTGATAACCTTTGGAGAACTACTCCTTGTCTTCTTTTACTTTTCCATATTTAGAAATAATTTAACTTTAAATTTATCAATTAAAAAAGAAATAATTTAACTTGAAACTTCCATTTCACCCATAATGGTGAGACAGTTTGTAGACACAAAAATACCTATGATTTGTTTTAGACCACAAATTTCAATAATCTTCGTTCTTTCTTAGAATCCGTGCTCAATCAAAGTACAACAACAACAAACTGAGTGAGTTCCCACAAGTAGAGTCTAGGGAGGGTAGTGTGTATGCATACCTTACTTTTGTCCTAGGACTGGGAGGGTAGAAAGATGGTTTGCGATAGAACCTCGGCTAAAGACAACATGTAAAAAAGCAGTGGCAACAAGTGATAACACCAAGAAAACTAAGGCGAAAGAAAGCACTCAAACAGTAGGTTGTACCAGCAATCCAAGAATAAACAGATACCATGCTAACACTAATGCTACCGGTTTGGGAAAGAAAAAGGGAAACGCTCGAATGCCTACTAACCTTCCACCCTAATTTTCGACCTCCACACCCTTCTATCAAGTGTCATGTCCTCGGTAAGCTCCAGTTGTGCTATGTCTTGCCAAATCATCTTTTCCCAATACTTTTTTGGCCTACCTCTACACTTACTCCTACCCACCAAGGTCAACCTCTCACACCTCCTAACGGAGGCATATGTGCTTCTCTTTTTTACATGTTCAAACTATCTCAACCTCGCCTCCTTCATCTTATCCTCCACGAGGGCCGTTTCTACTTTTTCCCAAATAACTTCATTTTTTAATCTTACTTAATCTTGTATGCCCGCTCATCCATCTCAACACCCTCATTTAAGCTACTTTCATCTTCTGAACATAAAAGTTTTTGGCCATCACTCCACTCCATACGGTATAGTCAGTCAGTCTAACCACCACTTTGTAGAACTTACCTTTAAGTTCTAGTGGTACATTTTTATCAGACAAACAAGACATCGAAAGCGAGCCTCTATTTCATCCGCCCTGCTCCAATACGAAGTGTGATATCCTCATCCATCTCCTCATTGACGTCTACATAAAGCCTCACATCCATGTCCGCTTCCTGAACTTATATTCCAAGTATTCAGTCTTGGTCCTGTTCAACATGAAACCTTTAGACCCTAGGATATGTCGCCAAACCTCCAACCTCTCATTAACCACCTCGCGTTTCGTCAATTAGATCTATGTCATCTGCAAATAACATACACCATGGCACTTCTTCTGACACGTAAGTGTGTCCATCAAAATACATAAACATAAAATGGGATGGGTGGAGTATTTGTCTTAGGAGTCAAATTATGAGTATTGAAATGAAAGGGGCCTCAAATAGAGCAAAATGGAAATATGGAATTTATGTAGTGACCGTAACTAGTTTGGGATGAAGGGTAGGATAGTAGTTTTTGTAATTTTATACTATTCCGCTAAATTTGATACATCATTTTTCGTTTCTTAATACTGTGATGGATTTTTGTCTGTCTTTTACTCACTTTGTTTGGGATCAAGTCATTGTACGATTTGGGATTTCATGTTCTTTTTGCTTATTGGTTATCTTGCGTACCTACATGATGAGTCGTAGCTTTTTCTCGTGTTTTTATTGGTGCAGATTCTTTCTTTCATTTTGATGTGTGCAATTAGAAGTATACGTTTGTTAATTTTATATGTTCTGTGAATCCATTGTTTGTAGTGGAATCGTTGCTACAGTCTTCGGAGCTACTGGATTTCTTGGGCGTTATGTTGTGCAAGAGCTTGGTAACCTCATATCCCCTTCACTTTAAAACATATCATCTATAGGGTGAAGTTACTTCAGCTAAATAGCGCCTGTTTTCCCTTTTTTGGTTTTCAGCTAAAAT
Organism: Nicotiana noctiflora; assembly: GCA_032618575.1. Classification (NCBI taxonomy): domain Eukaryota; kingdom Viridiplantae; phylum Streptophyta; class Magnoliopsida; order Solanales; family Solanaceae; genus Nicotiana; species Nicotiana noctiflora. The sequence continues at coordinate 146,756 of JASVEL010003823.1, read as the reverse complement.
GGGCACTCAAGTCTTGGTTCCTTTCCGTGGATCCGAGGATTCTCCTCGGCATCTCAAGTTAATGGGTGACTTAGGACAGGTATACTGACAGTTGTGCTGCCATAATAGATCTTTTATTTTACTGTGATCTGTTCTTTAAGTAGTTTTTTAAATGTTTGAGCTTTATCTTAAGCAAACAGACATGAGTTATGATTACCTGTGAAAGTGCTTCTCATTTTTAGGAGGTTTCTGCCTCTTTGTTAACTTGCCCAGATTGTTCCTATGAAATACAATCCCAGGGATGAAAATTCAGTTAAAGCTGTGATGGCAAAAGCTAATGTTGTGATCAATCTCATTGGTACGTCTTCTAGAATTCTTAGTCCGTGGTCCACAAAGATATTTTTTTAACTATTGTGGTAATTTTAACTCTATGGTTCCAGGAAGGGAATATGAGACCAGAAATTACAGCTTTGAGGAAGTCAACCATCATATGGCTGAACAGCTTGCAATGGTAGGTTCTGTTGCTATATTGCTTTATTCTATACTTAGATTAGTTGAATATCACTGAAGTAAGCTTCATGTTAATTTTGAAAATACTGTCCGTTGCATTTTTTGGGTGATCTGTTTCTGTTTCTGTTTCTGTTTCTTGATTAGTAAAATATTGTCCAATGTGTCAACTTGGGTGTTTATACTTGCTAAAATTGAAACATGAATACTCCATTTATGCTATCACTATCTAATTTGTCCGCGCTTCGTGCTATCGTAAAAATTATATAATATAACTGCATAACTGTTGTTATAAATTTTATGATAAAAAAAATTCTTTACAAAGTATAATAAAATAAGTAGCTTTAAGATAGAAATAAGATTTGTGAAGTCATGGTTTAGAGAGGCATGTAGCAAAAACCAAAAAATTTAACAAAAGTTTGTGCAGAGCAAATGTTCAGATGGACATACTATGAGCTGTTTGTAATGAATTTCGATGTTACACTATTAGTTGCAAATAAAGGAACAAACAGTTTGAAACAAAACGACTTATAGGGGAAGAGACCGATTTGATGAAGATAACTGTTGTTTGGGTATTACCATTTCATAATTATTTACAAGAAGTTTAGTAACAAGGGAACTAAAAACTTGTTGGTTGTTTCATTCTGAAGACCAGACCAACTAATTTTGGAGAAATTTCAAGTTTAATTTGATTCAGCTGGTTCTTGAAAATCATTTGCAACCCTTTTAGCCACACTATTTTTGGTTAGTGTTGAGGAGGGCATGAGTCTGTCCTATATGCGGCGATGAAGCTAAGGAAAGAAGAAAATTGAAGGGTGGCATATGCCTTCCAGCCCCTTCAAGTTTCAGCCCCTTTAAATTAAATCACATTTACTTTGTTTCTGATTCGACCAAACAACTAGGAAGGATTAAATGCTTTACCAGGAAAAGTAAATTACCCAGTCCCCTTGTGTCATCCCCTCGTACGTAGTGTACCAACTGCAGAACAACTTTGTTAATTATTGAAGATCATCAGCCTTTCCAAATCTCAAAATATGTTGTAACTTTACACCCTTATTGTGCTAATTGAAAAAAAAATGTTTTTCCATGACATCCTAAATGGGCTAGAGAGTATCGGTTCTCTTAGAATTAAATGTCTGCATTAATCTCTTTTGCCATTGCTGTAACCAACCATGACACTGGCGACCTTGATGTCTTAGCTTCCATTTTCACGTCAAATGACGTGCAAATTAGTGATCCTTTCTTCTGTCAGCTTTGTTGCTATAGTAAGATGATCTGAGGTTCAGGCCAGAGATGGATGACTAGGACTTAGCATATTCTCTGGTTTAAAGTACTGGAAATGGCAGAGAGAATTAAATGATCCACTACATTCTAATTGAAAAAAACATGTTTTTTCATGACATCCTAAATGGGCTAGAGAGTATCGGTTTTCTTAGAATTAAATGTCTGCATTAATCCTCTTGCCATTGCTGTAACCAACCATGACACTGGCGACCTTGATGTCTTAGCTTCCATTTTCACGTCAAATGACGTGTAAATTAGTGATCCTTTCTTCTGTCAGCTTTGTTGCTATACTAAGATGATATGAGGTTCGGGCCAGAGATGGATGACTAGGACTTAGCATATACTCTGGTTTAAAGTACTTTAAATGGCAGAGAGAATTAAAGAGATAATACATAAAATACCCATCAAACTTGTCCGAAAAAATCATTTACACACCTAAACTTTACGGGCGACCTTGAGAATTAAAGAGATAATACATAAAATACCCATCAAACTTGTCCGAAAAAATCATTTACACACCTAAACTTTACGGGCGACCTTTTACCCCACTATTTTAAACTTAAGTGAATTTAATACCCCCTTCAAAAAACTGAACCAAGTCTTATGATGGATGTGTGTTACACGCACCATAAGTTCCCTATTTTCAGTTTTTTTATTTTTTTTAAATTTTAGTTTTTAAAAAATGAATATTTTATGTTAAAAAACAAAAAAACAAAAAAAATATTATTTTTACAAATTTGTGTTCCCAGTTTTTACAAAACAATTTTTTTTAAAACTAAAAAACCAAAAATATATACTTTTTAAAAAAAGAAAGTATTTTGTTGACAACAATCTTTTCAGTTTTTAGAAAAAAAAATATTTTGTTAAAAATGAAATTTATTTTTTCTGTTTTCAGAAAAAAAATTCAGTTTATACAAAAAAAAAATCAGTTTTTACAAAAATAAAATATTTAAAAACAGAAAAAAAATTACATTTTTCAAAAACGAAAATACTTTGCTTGAATTTCTTTTCTTCAGTTTTTGAAAAACAAAAATATTTTGTTAAAAAAACTATTTTTTAACAAAATTGTAAAAACTTGTTTTTTGTAAAATTTGAAAAAATAGTAAAAACGAAAAAAAATAGTTTTAACAAAATATTTTTCGTTTTTTAAAAACTGAATAAAATGTTTCCAACAAAATATTTATGTTTTTGAAAAATGTTTTTTTCTTCCGTGTTTCAATTCTTTTTAAAGATTTATTTTGTGTAAAAACTGCAAAAATAAATTTTGTAAAACTAGAAAAAAAATTGTTTTTAACATAATATATTCATGTTAAAAAAGAAAAAATGAAAAATAAAAGAGAAAAAAACAATATTAAGTTAATTAGTTATAATATCCTATTAAAAAGTGACACATGGACCCTGTAAATTAGTTTTAAATTTTTTTTTGCCTTCACGCTCAGCTGCTACGTTAACTACACGTTTTGCACAGAGGGGGTAATTAAATTCACTTAAGTTTAGAAGAGTGGGGTAAAAGGTCGCCCGTAAAGTTTAGGTGTGTAAATGATTTTTTCGTACAAGTTTGATTTATGTATTATCTCGAGAATTAAATGATCTACTATATTCACTATTTTCTGCTCTTTCTTTTGAAGTTGTTCATGAAGAGTGTTTTGCCTGTACTAGCATGTACTTCTTATGTCTGAAATGTTTCTGGTTGCATTTGACGATCTGCGACATTCACCGTTTTCTGCTCTTTCTGAAATCGTTTGTGAAGAGTATTTTGTGTGTAGTAATATGTACTTCCTATGTTGGCAGATCGCCAAAGAACATGGTGGTATCATCAGATTTATCCAAGTTTCTTGCTTGGGGGTGTCTCCTACATCTCCATCTAGAATGCTCAGAGCTAAAGCTGCTTCAGAAGAAGCTGTTGCACGCGAACTTCCTGAGGTGAAACATAGCCAAATTGTGTTTAATTTATTACATGTACCTTTCAGGCTGAAATTACGCTCTTACTCTTCCCCCACCCCCTTCCCACCGCAAAAAAGACATGTATCATATGGGCACCATGATTAGAGGCTCGTACAATGCGCATTTAATCCCTGAAGTTCAGTTAAAGCCTGGTTGTGTGCTTAGCCTCACTTGAGTGGTGCTTTATGAAGGTGCAAATGTGTGCACCTCATCAACCGCTGGCACTGCCTTTGAGAAGGCAGTACTAGACAACAAAATAGAAGTGCATCTTTAATTTTTTATGAATTAAGCTCATTGATGGCATCAAGAAGATGCAAAAGTAGAATAAAAGAGAATCCAACAAAAAATGAGTGAGCTCCAATACATGAGAAGCTAATATAAGACCAGGGAGCTGACAAAGTTCAAAAAATTGTCAGGGGAATCTACAGGGGACAAATTGTTCCAAACTAAAGAGATACATTAAGCACCTAGCTTTAATAGAGTGATTTGGAGTTGATACACCATCAAAACACCTTCTATTCCTTTCTGTCCACAAATGCCAAAAGAAGCTAACAGGGATCAGTCTCCAGATTCTCCTGATGGCTCTATGAACATTCTTTTGATGAAGTAACTTGTTGATGGCTCTATGAACTTTCCGTGCCTCCAGTTTTCAAAGGCATGCTTGATATGATAATTGAGAAAAACATTCTCCACAAATCTGAATGCATCTTTTCATCTAAATAAATAAGTTTAAAATGGCTTTTAAGCTTGATTGACATAATATTTACTTTGTATATTTCGCTTAATTATAATTATTTCAATTCTTTCGTCCAAAGTTGTTATTGTGTTTGCAGTTATCTTTCCTTGCTTTGCATGTATCTATTTTTATTTTTTCTTCGCCTAGCGCCTTTAATTTCACTTCAGGAAAGCCCCAGCAAAATTTGGCGATTTCCTGTGCCTTTCGCTTTTGATACTCTCTCTGCTTTCAGGTCGAACTTATCAGTTGTATTACTTCCTGCACCCATTTCGACACCTAGAGGCCCAAGAAGAAAAAGAGGACAAAAAATTACAGTAAATGACTAGAAATAAGAAGTAATAGAAAATGAAATCAAAACTGCAAGACTATTTCTCTGAAGAAAAGAATTCTATGAGTTACATAATTGAGATCACAATAATTACAAAAGGCGATTCTTTTTTTTCTTTCTTGATCGAGTAAATGTATTTTATTAAATAGGACCAATAAGGTACACAAAAGATGATGACTTCAAAGAATTCTAATTAAGTCATAAAGAAATTGTAGATCTCAGAGCGGGATCTGGTGTTCCTGGAGAAAGGAAATGGAGAATGGATTAATGGTAAGTGGGAAATTTGGTGTTTGTTGTGGGGAGGGTAGGGGAGGGGAGGGGAGGGGATTAAACGGCAGTATGTTGGTGAAAGGGGTAGAGAGCAACAGTCGGGGGTTGGTTGTGAAGACCAGTGGGGTGGAGTAACAATCAGGTATGGGGATGAGGGTGAAGCAGTTTTGGTGGATAACACACCCACCAACTTTATGGCCACTGGACGGAATAGATGTCACCACAGTGAGATGCTGGGCCATAGTGTCTTGAAACAGAACACGGGGAAGCGGAGAGGAATTGGTGAGGAGCAAAATGAATTGGAAGAAGTTCCAGTTGTATACTGGGAAGTTTTTGCACCACGTAAACATAATTATTATCAGAAAAGGAATTGGAAGAAGTTTTCCCCTAACCTTGTATATGTGTAGGCGAAAACATTTCGCATTTACCTTTTGCTTACTTATAAAGAAAGAAAATTTTCATAACCTGATGGATATCTTATGTTGCTTTATTTAGTTTGATTTCAAGTTACAATGTGCTTACTCCAGTCTCAAATGTTTTAAATTATTGTTCTGGGGTAAAGTTGCTGATCTGCTCACTCATCTTCAGGCGACCATAATGCGACCAGCAGTGATGATTGGTACAGAAGATAGAATTCTGAATCCATGGGCACATTTTGCAAAGAAATATGGTTTTATCCCTCTGTTCGGAGATGGTTCGACAAAGTATGTGTCTGTAACAATTTATTGTCATTCTGGGGGAATTTATTTAGCATCTATGGCTCATGCTCTTAGAAATGCTTTTGCAGAATTCAACCTGTATTCGTTGCTGATGTTGCTTCTGCAATTGTTGCTTCTTTGAAAGACAATGGTATTAGCATGGGAAAAGTTTATGAACTTGGTGGACCAGATGTTTACACTATGCGTGAATTGGTCAATATCTGCCCTACTGTCGTCTTTCCTTAATGCTTTTCCTGTTTTTAGTATCTCATTCTTTAAATTAAATTGTTTAATGGAGTTCTGCTGATCATATTTTGCAACAGGCAGAGCTCATGTTTGATATGATCCGTGAATGGCCACGCTATGTGAATGTTCCTTTTCCTATTGCTAAGGCAAGTTCTTGAATGGATGGTTACCCTATGGCTCAATAACAACATTTTGTCACTATTTATTATCTCTAACCAAGTTTTCAAACACATCTGCTTCTATATTCACTTTATATGTTTCTTTCTCTTGTAAGTGGGTCTATCTGTTACTTTAGGTGTCTCATTTTTGGTTTATGGAAGTTTAGGATTTGGAAACCTGCTCGTATTTCTATGAGAATGTTGTAGTTCTTAATTAAGTGGTCCTTACGTTACCTGGTGCTACCTGCTTATTGTACATGATGAAGTTGGATTTCTAGATACAATAGAGGAACTGCACTTTCTGTAATTATGTCTTTTAGCACTGGCTTAGTGCAAGTATTTATAAAATTTTTGATTACTTATAAATAAAAAAAGGTGCTCCGTATGTTACCTTTTATGTGGCACTTTAGGTTTCTCCATTCACTCTAAGTAGTAAAGAATTTATAGGAACCAATATCAGGATAGATGCTATAGTCCAACTGCATATATGACAAAACATATTAGGTTTCTCCATTGCAGATCAGATGAAATGGACCCAATAGTTTGTCTTTCAGAACTTGAAATGAAGCAAACTCAATTTGACTGCATTAACAGTAAGAAAAATTTAATCAATTTGACTGCATTAATCTAAAAATAGCATGTAAACGTGATATATGGAGCATGCTATTTATTAACTTGGTAAACTCACACAACCAATTTGACTACATTAATCTAGCAATAGCTTGTAAATATGATACATGGAGCATGCTATTTATTAACTAGGTGAACTCCATGAATTTTTCTACTTATTATAAAAAATTGTCAATATTCTTATATTAACGCATGTATTAGGACAATGACTATTTTATTTGCAATTTGAATTGAAGCAGAGGTGTAAATATATTTTGAACTTTAACAGAAGAGTTTGAGGTAGTTAGTGATAGAAAAAACGTGGAGGTATGGTAAATGGAAGAATGGATCAAGTAGATGATATCTAGTCGAAAATAAAGGAGTAGTTGTTACACACACAGCATTTGGTGTTTGACGGGAGTCCTTTTATTCTAGCTAGAGAATTGTAATTTGGTGTACTAATAAGTGTGAATTCCGAACCTTTAGGTTTAGAGAATACCCAGTTTTTTATTTGGCATTGGCTTGAAGTAGAACTAGACATATATTGGGAGGTACAAGGGATTCATATAGCCAATTCTAACTAGTATGGAGTTGAGCCATAGTTGATTGGTTGATTGAGTGTGTGAAAATTTTTGTGTGTGTGTTTTTTTTTGGGGGGGGGGGGGGGTCATTGTTACTTTTTATATAATGCGTTAAAAAGTCAAGAGAATTGTCAAGAACATTGTGTTGAATACCTGAATACTTTATGAAAAATGTTACGTAGAATATTCTTTTTTTTTTAAATCAGAGTATTCTTCTTTTTATCAGAATATTCTTAATGGTTATATTATAAATTGAATGTTGAGAGGATCATTATGAATCCTCTTGAAAAAGAGAATCATTAAGAATATTATGTAGGAAGATCTTGATCATTATGTCAAATTGATAAATTTCATTAGCTCCTTATATTCGTGCCTACATCAATGATCAAAGTTCTGCTACAGTGATCAACAGAAGTTCTTAATGTTCTTTCGATAGCTGTTGTCTGCGGCAGCACGACTACTTCAGAGGACACTGACATTCTTCCACCAGCAGAGATGCTTAGGCAGATTGGAAGAAAAAAAACCACCTAGATTTTTTGAGAAAAAATGAACCATGGGCTTCCATGTCTTTTCGTTCATGCTACATAGACTGTTAGGCCATACTCTTGGTGCAAAAATAATAATAATAATAATAATAATAATAAATAATAATAATAATAATAATAATAATAATAATAATAATAAAGTTCATTCTCAAAAAAAAGTTATTAATTATTATGTTATTGCAATTAGGCATCTAAAGGACTAGAAAACTTTTTTTTATTCTCATAGCTCAAAAGTTCAAATTTTCTGTATGAGGAGCTCTCTTAAATATTATTCATAACCAACTCACAGCGAGAGATGTGTGTGTGTGTTGCTGTGGCTGACATGCTTAGTGTGTCAGGGTTCATACAATCTTGGTAAGACTTGCATAGTTTCCTACAGAAGGGCGACCATACATCATCCCACTAAAGTTATTCTTTGTTTTTATAGTTTTATCATTCTTGCTATTTTGGTGACTGTTCCAATGGCAATCTCCTCTTTTTGTGTATGTCTCTGATGTTCTCCCTTGTTCCAACTAATTCTCATTCATTTTACCAAGCCGAGCACAATGGTGAAAATTTGTCCTTGAAGTCATTGATCATACAGCTTGAAATCTCTGGGTCTCAGCTCTAGTGATGTGTCTGTCCCATGTGCTTTTATACAGCATCAATTGTGTAGGACTAGGGTCATCAGTGCTCTATCTTTCTTAGTGATATTCATGTTATCGTCAAATCATCACTAGACAATATCGTTGATTCAATGATCTGGTCAATCTCTTAGTATTCTTGTCTGTCAACTGCTATGCATGTCCCATGCACAGTATGCCTTGTAGATTAATAATAGTACGATGGCCAAATCAGTGTGACAGATTAAAATTATTGTGGTATCCATTTCTGATTGATAAACTCAGTTGCTTCACTACATCGAGTTTTGGGAGGCATGTTGAAGGTCCAGAGGATTATGAAGAATGTTGTGTAAACTATTAGTAGTGTATATGTTTTAGTTAAAGTCTAAAGAATCACTAAGGATTTTTGTGGAAACTTATTAAAAAATATTTGAGATCTCAATAATTGGAAATTTTCTTTGGTTCATGTAAATCATCTTCTTGCATAGGGAGGCTTCTTGTATGTTGTTAATTACCACTTGCAATTAGGAGTTTTCTCCCTTCTCTTTTCACAAAATGCAAAATAGCTCTCGCTCCTTTTCAAATTGAATACTCCTAAGTTTTATGATCGATTGTGCCAAAGAAAGTCCAATCTCCAAATATTTATTTCACATGTTATTACCTGCAATTATATACTTAATGAGTCACGATGCTAAAGCAGGTTTTGGTCAAAAGTATGCATCCTGCTTTTGTTTGTTAAGTATTGGTTTCCTTTCATTGTAATGGTGTTTAAGGCACAAACAATTGTTTGGGGATAGTGTTAACAGACTTTCAGAGCCAAAGTAACTAGCGGAATTCTCTGTCTCTCTCTCTCTCTCTCTCTCTCTCTCTCTCTCTCTCTCTCTCTCTCTCTCTCTCTCTCTCTTATCGTCTAAATTTGGACATCTTGTCCTCCTTGGCATTCTTCAGTTTATTTCAAGTTAACTAATCTCTATGAAAAAGGAAAAGAAAACATACTCATTAGACTGCTTTAATTTTTATTCCAACTAAAGAAATTAGAACAATGTTATCTCAAGTGAGGAGGATACAATAAGATATTCAATATGAAAGTCGGTTAAAGCATTTTCCATATCTGGTTTGAATTGTTGAAGTTATGGATGTGTTCTGCGTTCTCGTCTCAACTTTGTTGTTCTTATTTGGTCACATGACATTCAGTGATATGCAACCAGTGGAGGTCCTTGTTCTGTCCTTGCTGATAGTTCAGGATAGTATAGGGATCCTTGCATATGAAACTTGTTTGACATATTTACATTTTGGAGTTGGCTGTTTTTATTTCAGGCTATTGCATCTCCTAGAGAATTTTTGCTTAACAAGGTTCCAGCTCCAATGCCTACCCCTACGATATTTAATCTGGATGCAATTGAAGCCCTTGCCACGGACACCATTGTGTCAAAAGATGGTTTGCCTTCTTATCTTATTTAAGGTTTGACTTTCTTTTGGCCATCTCATACATACGCATCCTTACCGTTCAATTTGTGGTTATTTTTCAGCTTTGACTTTTGAAGATCTAGGTCTTGCGCCACATAAGGTGAAGGGATATCCAGTTGAGTTTCTTATCCAATATCGTAAAGGTGGACCAAATTATGGGTCAACTGTTAGTGAAAGAGTGTCTCCTGAATCTTATCCATGAAGTTCTTTGGTCTAGCATGAACGCCGTTTGGACCTTATTTGGAAGATTGGTGCAGGTAGTTGTTTCCTATGTTACAAGTTCCAAACTGAGAAGCGTAGTATTCTGTTCTTAATTTTTCCTGCCTAGATTGTACATGTTCATTGATCAATATATACATTTGTCACCAGTTATTTCAGCTTCTTTTACAAGATTTCTGGAGTACAGCCGCGAGAACAGGAAAATAAATGCAAAGAGAGTTTTTCAGCAAATGAATGTTGTGTAATGCTGAGAGCTACACTCTTTTTGATGAAAGATGGAGTTGACTATGATTTTAGGTGTTTTTTGTGCCGTTTATTTTCTTTTTCGAGTTCACTTGTGTTCTCCCTTTTGTATTTCACCTAAGTAGTAACCAAGAAAAGTTGGAACATGATTGTAGTGTCAGGGTAAAAAAATATTATTTCAGTGTATTCCTTCTGTCCAACTTTTGCCATTGCTGTTCTTCTATTTGGCTGTCCAAATAGCCGTGTAAGTCTCCGAAATAAACAGATTACATAAATACTTTACAACGCCAATTATGTCTTCCTGGTGGGAAAGTTTTTCTTTCGTTTCAGCCTATGTAGATAGGAATTGCAGCAATTTTTCATGAACATCTATTTATGCATCTTGTGCGTTCGACAACTAGTTTAAATCTGAACGTCAGATGTTTCACTATTTACACCTTTAGCCTGTATTCTCTCATCAGATGTGAATCCTGGAAGAAAGTATTGATAGAGTGTTGATCAAGTTATTCCAAAAGGAGCATATGCTTTTCTTGTTGATTAAGGAAACTACTTTGCAGTTCATCCTGCAATATAAAACAGTCTAAAATTAGTGACCATTTGCTATCTCTTGTATTCATCGAAAAACCTCTTCATGTCAGCTGAAAGCGGATCATTCGAACATGTCAAATTGGAAGGAAGAAACGTAGGTGCAACTATGGTGGCACGACGTGGTGGCTGTGCTGGTGAATCACATGGCTGCTGCTGCATAAACATCTACATAAGCAACAACATTCAGGGAGTCAATAATTCCATCTTGGTTGGCAGCAAGGTGAAAATGGGGGATCCAGGTTTATGCTTTTCCATGAAAGATGTGAAATTTAATAGAGGGTTTCGTCAGGGGAAGAAGAGGGCCAAGATCAAGAAGATAAAGGGTACACATCCACAAATCTTATTGATGTTGCTATTCACGTTTATTGCAGTTTTGTTTCTATTGTCATGTTTAGCCATGTGATCTATTCCTTTGTTGGCTTGGGGGTTGTCCTTAGGGTCCAGATATAATTCTAGTTTTGTAGGTTCAACTAAATTTATTGCTTTCTCTTTATATATATACAAATACTAGATCTTGAATTCGTACGTAGACTCACTTGTCGACATCTTAGTTGGTACTGAAAATCATTCTACAACAATTTTTTTTCAGTTACCATGTGCTCATGCCTTCTTTGTGTTCGTGGGGCAAATAGGATCTGGTTTCTGTCTCTTTCGCTGTGTTGAAAAACTTGAAATTTTCAAGAGAGAGAAATTGTTCCAATAGAGTTCCAAAGACAATATCATGGCTAATCAATGAGCCTACCAGATTACGAATATCATTAAAGGAATAATTAGTTTCTGCTATAGGGGACATTACTAGCTAGAAAGGACTTAACCTTTGCTGCATGGGAAGTACGTGTCTTGTGTGTTCTGTGGAAAAACAAAATACGTGGCTTAGATTATCAGATGAGCCCAAAATTTTCGATACAGAGGCAAAGGAAAAGACAAGGGTTGGTGTAAAGAGTGTTAGCTGGGGGATGAAAGCACATGTTGGCTTTCCAAAGAGTAAAAGACACAATACTATTTCACACATAACTCAAAATTTTAGATTTGATTGCAATTTGATTGAGTTTTTGACGATATATTTGAGAAATACTTAAAGTTGGAGTTGTATTAGAACATGTATTTTATTTGAGAAAAAAGTTAAACTTTTATGAGTGAGAAAAAAATTTACGCAATTTTTGGAAACTTGACTTTTTTTTTCTTTAAAAACTAATCATATTTTATGAACAATGTTTCACTTCCTTTTTAAGAAAAAGTAACCAAAGTTTATAGTCAAATCGGAGCTTAATTTTAAAAAATATTTGCTATGTGAATCGACTGAACGACTCTTAGTGATAGTGCATTCAGAGGTGGAGCTAGCTCATTGAGTATGAGTTCTACTGAATTTAGTCATTTTGGTCTAATTTATATATTTGTTTTAAAAAATTCATTAAATAAGTATAAATTATTAATTTAAAATCCAATAAATTAAAAATATTAGAACCCCGAACCTATAAATTTCAAATTCTAACTTTGCCTGTGAGTGTATCTAACGGCAATAATTGGGTATTCTAAAACTCTTGTTTTCGGTGGCGGAGCGTCCACCACTTTTGTTTAAGGCGTTAACTGACCTATGTACCTATGTTTTTTTCTTCTTTTTAGCACATATACTATTCCTGTTGAATCCTCTTGGATGTTTTCTAAATTTTTTTTTATATTAATTTTACTTAGTAAATATTTTACTTCCGCCAATACTTGATGTATGAGGTAGAGAAAGACAAGACAATTTAAAAAAAAAGGAGAAGGATGACCATTACTGGTTTAATTCCTGGGATAGTCACTCAACTTATAATAATATCCTACTAAAACTCACTTTTATTCTTTTTAGAACAAAAAGTCATTCAATTATTATTTTTTAACTCAGAAAATGCAAAGCACATATTTTCATACCATGTCATACCAAAACCTTATTTGTTAGTAATATTTCTCATTTAACTCATGACCTTTGTACATATCTAACCTACCCAATAAAAAAGTGAGAAATTTAAAAAATAACCAGATTTATTATTGGTCGTTGAAAAATAACCAAGTTTCAAAAGTCATCGAAATTTAGTCACTTTTTATGTAAAGAAAAATCTGAGCGAAAATACTATTCAAAATTCGAAAAATATGCTCGCAAATTTTACCAGAGTTTCAGTATAAGTATGCTTGAACTCCCGCAAATTTTACGGGAGTTCAAGCATAATTATGCTGGAACTCCCGTATATTTTACGGGAGTTCCAGCAAGTATAAATATCTAGTATAATATACTGGAGTTTGGAGCACTGGTGCTCCAGTCTCCTGCAAGTTTTACAAGAGTTAGCAAAGTATGCCAGTCCAGCATAATATGCTGGAGTTCGTACACAATGCACCAGAACTCCCGTAAATTATACGGAACCGATCCCTGTTGCAGAAAATAGTGACTATTTTTTATTAACTTCGTAAACAATTGCTATTTTTTGATAGCGAACCGTAAAAATTGCTATGCCACACGATTTTGACAATAAAAAAATCATTAAGAGTCAAATATGACACGACATATCAAATATGTGCTGTTTATTGTTTAAGTCGCAAGATTGTAACAATGTAAGTGACTTTATTGTCCTAAAATAATAAAAATAACTTTGATAGAACATTCACATAAGTAATGTGAATGAATTATCTCAATAACCTCCAAGACAAGTAAGGTGTGATGCTCAACATCCAGAAAGGTATACTGCCCCCACATAACTACACACCCATGTGTATAAAGTTCTCCTGCCCGCTTTCCTTAAAATCTTAGCTCTAATTCAATGTCCACAACTACATCCCACCCTCCTTTCTTACTCCATAACCCAATTTAGTGCTATTTTTTTTAAAAAAAATATTGAACATATTAAGTTTAAATTTTAAATCCGCTATTACTGATGTAAGATGACAAATAAAACAACAACGTACCTAGGATAGTGTGTACGCAGGTCTTACCCCTACCTTGTGAGGATAAATAGGCCAGGAAAGCATAAACACCACAATAATGAAAACATAGACAAGGGACAATATCAAAAAGCCATATAAATTAAAAGTAGAATAAAAATAACAAGACAGTAAGGTGATCAACAATGAAAAAAATAACAGTTGGTCATAACAATCTACTACCAACAGAAAGCGAGATTGTGGGTCAATACTACTGTTATATGAATACTCTAGACTACTTACTCTACTATCCTAATCCTTTGTCTCTATACCTTACTATCAGGGGTCATGTCCTCGATCATCTGAAGTTGCACCATGTCTTTTGTCACAACCCAAATCCGGTCGTGATGGCGCCCAACAATCAAGCTAGGCCAGCCAGACCAACCATTTCTGATTACATCGAATACCAATCCCAAATAGGCAACCCAAGAAGAATATATGAGCTTAAGAACTCCAATAATAATAATAATAAACAAAATACTGACACCCCCAAAGATCTGGAGTCACAAGTCTAGAGCCTCTAACAAAACCCAACAGGAATAGAGAGTACTGTATAGAAATACTCAAGTCTGAATACAAAGTAACAACTGGAAAGAGGAGGAGTAGCTAGGTTCTGCGAACGTCGGCAGCTACCTCAACAACTCGATATGACTCTGAAACCGCCAGAAATGCCTGTCTACAGCTCCTGAGTACCTGAGTCTGCACACAAAGGTGCAGGGAGTAGGGGTGAGTACTAAGTACTCAGTGAGTAATAAATATATAACAGCAGCTGAAAATAAGAAATACACACATTACCACATAATGAAGCTAAACTACGGTTCGAATCTCCTACGAACTAGCATCAACAATACAATACAACTACCACAGAGTAATTAAAAAAATAAAGATGCAATGCAATGCACATAACCGCTACGGCGTGTAGCCCAATCCAATTTAACGTCGACGGCGCTCACTGGGGGTGTGTACAGACTCCGGAGGGGCTCCTACAGCCCAAGCGCAATACTGCTGCGGCGTGTAGCCCGATCCTCATATCAACCACTGCAGTGTGCAGTCCGATCCATGCTCAATCCACAATAAGCAAATAAGTCACAAAACAGTTCATTTTTCTTAATTCCAATTTCCAATTCATATTTTATGAAAAATACTTTAACTTTATTAAATTTTGCAAAAGCGGTGACTTAGCATTTCAAAAGGTGATTTCAATTTCGAGGACTGAGATTCTGATTTAAGCAAAAATAGCTATCACATAAATATTGTCCTCTAAGGACGCTACAGATCGGCACAAGGCCCCAAACAAGGCTTACCGCCCACAAATATATCAAATACAGTGTATTTCTAACACTAAATTCACAACCGGGATGGACCAAGTCTCAATCCTTAATCACAATCAATACCGCACCTGCCACGGTGTGCGAGCCATGCCCTACTAGCGTCACAATGTGCTAAGCCGGGGTTTCGAACCCTCAGGCTACCATATACACAAACTACTCACCTCTAGCCGGTCGTAGACTCGTCCGCGATGCCTTTTCCTTTGAATTTAGCTCCGTCGTGCATAGAATCTAGTCAAACCACAATAATTATATCAAATACGGGTCAAAGAATCATAACCCATTACAATTTACATGAAATTCGCATAAATACACCAAGTTGGTAAAACCCGACCCCGGGCCCACTGCTCGGAAAATTCCGAAATTAGTACCAACGCGACCCTCATCTCGCCACGAGTTCGTACATATAAAATTTATCAAAATCGGAGTTCAAATGGCCTTCCAAATCCAAAAATCCCGTTTTCCATATTTATGCCACATTTCTTCAAGATTTCAACCCAATTCATGAAAATTGATGTTAATTCTACCATAAAATGATGTTTTTGAGTCAAGAATCTTACCTCCGACGAATATCCGATGACTTCTCAATGATTTCCTCGAGTTTTCTTCTCTCTAGGGCTCAAAATTATGTTTTGGGGGTGTAAACCCGTACGCCTTCTCTTTCTGGATTTTATTCACTGCTAGAGCTTTTTGCTCTTCGCGTTCGCGTGAGCTTCCACGCGTTCGCGATGAACAGCCCCCTCTTTCTCTACGCGAACGTGACGACTCCCACGCGTTCGCGATGCCCATCTCTGGACTTACCCTACGCGAACGCGAACCACTCCACGCGTTCGCGAAGAACAATATTCCCAGCCACCTATTTCCCTTCTACGCGTTCGCGATACACCTCCCGCGAACGCGAAGCACACTCCCACGACCCTACGCGAACGCGACCACTGGAACGCGAACGCGATGCACACGATCCCTGGCCTACGCGAACGCGTCTCCCCTTCTCGCGAACGCGATGCATGATTAGCTTGACCTTCGCGAACGCGGCCCTTGCCACGCGAACGCGAAGGCTTAAATGCCTGGGCAGAACCTGCAGTTTTTCTGCAGATTTTTGCCAAGTCCAAATGCCCGGTTGATGGTCCGAAATCATCCCGAGGCCCCCGGGACCCCAACGAAAACCACCAACGTACTCCAAAACATGATACAGACTTGTTCCAATCATAAAAACACCATACTAAACATCAAAATCTCCATTTACTCACGAATTCAAGCCTAAGTTTCTTCAAAACTTTCAAAGCTAACATTCAATCCAAAACCCGATCAAACGATGTCCGAATGACCTGAAAATTTGCGGACACATCCAAAATCACATAACGAAGCTACAGAAATTGTCGGAATTCCATTCCGACCCTCGGATCAAAATATCACCTACCATCCGGTTTTCGCCAAAATTCAACCTTCGCCAATTCAAGCCTAAAACTACACCGGACCTCCGAATTCAATTCCGATTGCTCTCCTAAGTCATAAATGATCCCCCGGAACTAGTCGAACCATCAGAATCCGGTTCCGAGTACTCTAACTTAATAGTCAACTCTTGGTTGACTTTTCATATTCAAGCTTTCTTCAAACATGCTATTTGTTTCATTTTCAATCCAAATCACTCCTAACTCACCCGATATACACTAATACTGTTATAAAAGCATAAGATATGCAAATGCAAGGTAACGGGGTGGTAATTCCCGTAACGATGGGCCGGGTCATTACATCTTTCTTAATCACCTCTCCCCAACTCTTCTTAGGCCTACCTCTACCTCTTCGTAGGCCCTCCAATATCAGTCCCTCACACCTCCTCACGGGGCGTCGGTGCTCCTCCTCCTCAAAATCACCTAAGTTGCGCTTCCCGCATCTTGTCCTCAATAGGAGCCACACCCACCTTGTCGCGAATAACCTTATTTCTAATCTTATCTAACCTGCCCGCAGATCCATCTCAACATCCTCATATATGTTACCTTCATCTTCTGGACATGAGCGATCTTGACTGGGCAACACTCAGCCCCATACAAAATCGTTGGTCTCACCACCATACTGTAGAACTTACCCTTAAGTTTCGGTGACACCCTCTTGTCACCCAAAATAGCGAAAATGAGTCTATATTTCATCCATCCCGCCCCAATACGATGTCTGACATCTTCATCAATATCCTCACCCCCCTGAATAATAGATCCAATGTACTTAAAACTCCCTCTCCTAGGGATGGCCTACAAGTCCAGCCTCACCTCCCCTTCCCTCTTTGAGTCTCGCAACTGAAATTACACTCTAAGCATTCTGTCTTGATCCTGCTCAACTTGAAACCTTTAGATTCCAGATTCTGCCTCCATATCTCTAACTGCACATTCACACCGCCTTGCCTCTCGTCGATCAATACTGTCATGACCCAAACTACCATATCGTGATGACCCCTATCGTGGTACTAGTCAAGCCAAAAAAAAAATACGATATTTTATCTTAAAGATAAATTCAGGCTATTTAATAATAGAACTCCATAAAGAAATTCTAAATAATGAAAGTGCGGAAAGAAAAGCCCGACATCGAGGTGTCACTTCTCATGAGCATCTACTATAATTTATCCAAAAATACTAAGACTAACACAGTGTGGAAAGTAACTACAAACAACTATAGGGAGATAGGAGGGAGAAGAGCAGGACTGCGATCGCCAATAGCTACCTTGCTAACTCCAAGAAAATCTACAACTAGAATAATCAAAAAGCTGCTACCGGGTCCCGATACGCTTGGATCTGCACATAAGGTGCAGGGAGTAACGTGAGTACGCCAACTCAATAAGTAACAACAGTAAATAAAGGCTGAGCAGTGGTGAAGAACAATAAAACATTTAAAGTTCATATTATGAAATCTCAGCAAAATACAACAGGCTTTTAAAATCAGGTTTTAGATCAAGTCATCTCGTTTAAACCCAGTTCTCACGCCACTCGGGCTCTTAGTAAAAACAGGGTACTTAGCCCAAAATAGCATTTATATGTATCAAGATAGAGTAATAAAGACTGAGTTATGAAATTTATAAGTATAACAAGACTGAGTATGGATTTCCAATCGCATACATTGAGAGGATAGCTATAAAAGACCTCTAAGGTCCAAACAACACTAGCATAAGGCCTCAACACGACATCCAGTCCGATTTGCAAAAATTCTTTCTAAACAAGTGAGAAGCTTGTAATTTCAACAAAATATGCAACTTTACAATAGTTACGGGACAGACCAAGTCACAATCCTCAACGGTGCGCGGCCACACGCTCGGCACCTAGCATGTGCTACCTCAAAATAATAAAATAATACAAAATCCGGGATTTCATACCCACATGACTAGATTTACAATCGTTACTTACCTCTTACTCCGCGATTCCCTTGCCTCTCGGAATGGCCTCCAAATGCCTCGAATTTAGCCATAAAAAATTCGTTACAATAAAAACAAGCTAAAGGAATCAACCCCATAAGAACATGCTAAGCTTTAGGTCAAAAGTCAAAATGTCAACTCAAAAGTCGAGCCTTAGGCCCACGTCTCGAAATCCGATAAAATCTGACAACCCATTCGATTATGAGAGAAACCATACTAGTTTCACTCAAGTCCGACTTCGAATCGGCTTTTAAATCCCAAAAGATCATTTTTGTGAAACTCCACTAATTTTTCCCAAATTAAATCCCAAATCACGAATCGAATGATGAATCCAATGATATATTCATGAATATTAGCCAAAATCGAGTTAGAATCACTTACCATGATGAATTTCTTGAAAAACTATCATCTTAAACTGAGCTCCCAAAGTCCAAGATGTGAAATACAACCTTAAGCCTCGCTTATATAGTGCTCTCCGAACCTTCACTGTATCGTCCGCATAATCCTCCCGCGGCCGCAGGTCCTGAGCCATTTTCCTTCCACGATTAACATAAAACTCACTACATCCGCACACTCCTAACATAGCCCGTATAATTTTATCGAGGCCGCATAACACCTCCGCGGTCCACACAAATTTTGTGTGGTCTGCACTTCCAAGACCAGATACCAGAGGTATGCCAACTTCCAAAACCAACTAATGATTCTATAACCACCCAAAACTCACCCGAGGCCCTCGGGATCTCAATCAAGCATACCAACACATCCCATAAAATCATTCAAACTTAGTCGAACCTTCGGATCACCCAAAACAACATCAAAACACCAAATTACCCTCAGATTCAGGCCTAAGAACTTCTAAACTTTCAAATTCTGCAAACGACGCCAAAACTTATCAAATCACGTCTGAATGACCTCAAATTTTGGACACAAGTTAAGTATGATACCACGAACCTATTTCAACTTTCGAAATTTCATTCTGGAGAAACCACTGTTAGAAATGTTCACGTAGAAGCTCCTCTTTCATCTGCAGGTATAGACTGACCCCAATATCAAATTTTTCACTGCCGATCGAAATTACCAAATTTTCAACTTTCGCCAATTCAAGCCTAATTCCACCACAGACCTCCAAATTACATTTCGGACACACTCCTAAGTTCAAAATCACCTAACGGAGCTAACAGAACCATCAAAATTCACATCCGAGATCATTTACACATAAGTCAACATACAATTGACTTTTCCAACTTAAACTTCTAAATAGGAGACTAAGTGTCGTAGTTCACTCCAAAACCACCCGGACCCGAATCAACCAACACGATACAATAAAAATACATCTGAAGAACATAGAAGGAAACATAAATAGGGGAAATGGGGCTATAACTCATTAAATGACCGGCTGGATCTTTACAAATACAATATCATCTGCAAATAGCATACACCACAACACCTCGCCTTGGATGTGGCGCGCCAATGCATCCATCACCAGAGCAAATAAAAAAGAATTGAGTGCCGACCCTTGATGCAACTCTATCATAATCGGAAAATGGTCCGAGTCTCCACCCACCATTCTCACTTGGGTCTTTACTCTATCATAGATTTCTTCAATCAACCTAACGTAGGCAAAAGGTACACCTCTAACCTCCAAATATTTCCACAAAACCTTCCTCGGATCTTTATCATACGCCTTTTCTAAGTGGATGAACACCATCTTCAAGTCCTTCTTTCTCTCCCTATATTGCTCTATCAATCTTCTAACAAGGTGGATGGCTTCTGTAGTCGAACACCCTGGCATAAACTCAAACTGATTCTTGAAAATAGAAACACTCCTTCTCACCCTTAGCTCTACCACTCTCTTCCTGACTTTCATAGTATGGCTAAGCAGTTTGATACCCCGATAGTTATTGTGATTTTGGATATCACCCTTATTCTTGTATATGGAAACCTTCGTGCTCCAGCTTCACTCTTTGGGATCTTCTTCGTGCTAAAAATGAGATTAAATAACCTAATGAGCCACTCCAAGCCTACCTTGCCAGCACTCTTCCAAAACTCCACCAGGATTTCATGCGGCCCAATCGCTTTGCCCTGCTCATCTTACGCATAGCCTCCTCAACTTTATCAAATCTAATCCGCCTACAATACCCAAAGTCATAGTGACTCCTGGAGAGTTCCAAAACACCCAGTACAATGCTCATGTTCCCCTACTCGTTCAAGACACTATGGAAGTAGGTCTGCCATCTCTGACAGATAAGACCCTCATCCAACAAATCTCTACCTTCTTCGTCCTTGATGCACTTCACTTTGTCCAAGTCACGTGCCTTCCTTTCTTGCACATTGACTAACTTGAACAACCTCTTATCCTTACCTTGGACCTCGAGTTTCTCATACAAACGACTAAAAGCTGCAGTCTTGGCCGCCGTAACTGCTAGTATTGCTCTTACTTAGCCAACTTATAATGCTCCCTGTTCACCCTCTTCTCCTCCTCATCTACACTTTCCACTAGCTTCAGATATGTTGTTTTCTTAGTTTTCATTTTTCATTATAGTTTTCCATTCCACCACCAATCTTTCTTGTGACCACCAGAGTAGCCTTTTGAGACCTCTAATACCTCTCTCTTGGCTTCTCTAATGCAATGCGCAGTCATTGTCCACATAACACTTGATGTAAGACAAGAAATTAGAAAACAAAACAAACTAGTATATATCAAGTAACTTTAGTTGTTCTACTCTCCTACATTTTAATGCACTAATCAAATTTCCCCCTTGTAACTGGGCTTCAATACATTATTACTAAATTATGTAAGTGATACAGTAAGATATTTCTATAACAACATTCCTATATAATAACACTTCATTATAAAAGTCAAGTTTTTCCGAAACCAATTTTTATTTTACGTTATAATATATGTTATCTATAACAATACTTCACTATAACATTTAAAAATATTTGGAACAAACGATATTATAGAAAAAATTGACTGTATATATAACCTTCTCTACTTTGTTACTCGGACATAATCCCTCCGGTCCATAATTTTTTGACCAATTTACTTTTTGATTTTGGTCTAAAATAAGTGTCCATTTATATAATCAATAAAGAATTCAATTCGTTTTTACAAGATTACCCTTATGTACATATCCCTAAAAAGTTTTCTTATTACTTACATTAAATATTTAATTAAGGGTAGTTTAGTCATACTAAGTATTTTTGTATAAAATTTAGTATTTTCTTAATGGACGTGCCAAAAGCAAATTGGTTACTTATTGTGGAACAAATAGTAGTAAATTTATGTGATTTAATGCAAGTATATGTTTTTCCCAATTTGAACTTGAGCTTTCAATTATGAAATCAAAACAAGGCATTTCAACTTGATTGTTGTTGTTGTAGTCAATAGGCCATTCCATGATGAATAGCAACATATTTATACTCTTATTTCTTTCAGACCAGTGAACTGTTGACATTGACCAAGTATTAATTAATAATCATGTCACTACCAATCAATTAATTAAAAAATCCCTTCGGGGACACCTGATAAGGAATTAAGTACAAGAATACTAATCATTGTCCGAGAAGTATGTTCGAGCTTTTAAATATAGTTAAACATATTCCAAAATTAGATTAAACTAATCCACTCCACGACTAATACCCATTAATAAATACTAAACATTTACAACTAACGCCGGCTTTAATTAATCGACGACACATTTCATACATTAAGGACCCATGAAAGCAGCCTTCACCAATCACGGAACACGTGTAAAAAGACTATTTTTATTTTTATTTGTTCACCTAACTAGATTAATTTAATCACCAACCTAAATGGTGTCATAATATTTGCTGAATATTGATATTAAATGGAACCTATTTTTATTTTAGTTCGTACTAAAAAGAATGAACACTTTCCTTATTTAGAAATAATTTATCTTTATGCAATGAAGATTTATAGTCACACAAATAGTGGCGGATCTAGGATTTTAAAGCCGTGGGTGCTTACTAATAAAAAAGAAACAGGAAAAAAGTGTTTAATTATGGATGCTCATCCAATATTTATTATATAGTTTTATAATTACTTATACAAATTTACTAAATTTTATTAAAGTTAATGGATGCTTGAGCACCCAAAATGAGCATGTAGATCCGCCACTACATACAAATTATATGTGCCTCATTTTATACCATAAATTTCTTTTTTTCTAAACTTTGTGCTCAGTTAAATAGGTTCACATAAATTGGAACGGAGGGAAACAGCTAACTGCCTCCAATTTTTCGTCCATTGTAAGACACTTGTTATAAAATTTGTTAAAGTGGTCACCGACACAGCAAATAATATTTGGAAACAGACATGAGACACGAAACATCTTAGTACTTCCATCATTTTCTTTGATACTATAACAGTTAATGGCCCCCCAAAAAGCGTTTTTATTTTTCTAGCCCTCATTTTCATTTTCGTCTTTTGCTGTAAAATTTTCCCTAAAGTTGGAATATATATATAATGCTCTAGAACTGTTTGTTTTATTTTCCCTGAAGATTCGCTTCATAATTCAGTTAAGTCCCTCTTACATCCTGATTTTCTCCGTCTGTTGACGTGCTAAACCCCCCGCAATTCACTGATTTCTCTCACTGATAAGTTTATGACTAGTCCCCTTTTTCTTATTTTGGGAAATATAGCACTATTTTAGTTTTTTATCTTTAGCTTTTTAAAACTTGGGTTTTAGGGTTGTTGTTGTGGTTGAGAATTAGCACCATTTTAGTTGATTCTTGAGATTTTCTGAAAGTGGGGTTTTAGGGTGGTAGTAAAGATTCTACCTTTTTCATCATTTATGAGATAATAAAAGGTTGAATTTTGGTGTTTTATGTGAGTATAATATAATATAATCTGATGAGGCGCCGGTCCCCAACGTCCCAATCTTCAGATGATTCAATGGAGAAGGGACAAGGCAAAAATCATCACCCTAGGGTTTGCTTATTAGCTTCATTATCAGGTTTGTTTTGGTTCTTGTTGTTGTATTTCCATTTTATGGTTCTTGGGGATAATCATGCACACAATTCACCTAGTTTGGATCCAATTTCCCTCAATTCACAATCAATCAGTACCCCTCAACCTATTCCCATTAATCGTCCTATCAAGCTTCGTCGCGCTAAGATTGAAATTCATCGTGAGTTAGCACGTCCTAATGCAACCTTGATCAATGCACAACAACCTAATAGTTCTCGTCGTGATCCTGTTGAGAGTTACCCTTTTATGAGAGCATTGAGAAGTGCAGAGAATAAAAGTGATCCCTGTGGTGGAAGGTACATTTATGTGCATGACCTTCCTCCAAGATTCAATGAGGATATGCTTAAGGAGTGCAAAAGTCTTAGTCTTTGGACCAATATGTGTAAGTTTACCACTAATGCTGGGCTTGGCCCACAAATGGAGAATGATGAAGGCGTGTTCTCGAATACTGGATGGTATGCAACTAATCAGTTTGTGGTGGATGTCATTTTTGGCAACCGGATGAAGCAGTACGAGTGCCTCACGAACGATTCCTCCCTGGCTGCTGCTATTTTTGTGCCATTTTACGCAGGTTTTGACATTGCTAGGTATCTTTGGGGTTACAATATATCTGTGAGGGATGCTGCTTCTCTTGATTTGGTTGATTGGCTACAAAAGAGGCCAGAGTGGAGTATAATGGGGGGAAAAGATCACTTTCTTGTAGCTGGTAGGATAACATGGGATTTCAGAAGATTGAGCGATTCAAATTCGGACTGGGGCAACAAGCTTCTTTTCTTACCCGCTGCAAAGAATATGTCGATGCTTGTTGTTGAATCAAGCCCATGGAACGCAAATGATTTTGGTATCCCATATCCGACATATTTCCATCCAGCAAAGGATGCAGAAGTGTTCATTTGGCAGGACCGGATGAGGAAGCTGGAGAGGAAGTGGCTTTTCTGTTTTGCTGGTGCACCACGTCCCGGAAATTCTAAATCGATCAGGGGGCAGATCATTAACCAATGCAAGGAGTCTAAAGTCTGCAAGTTATTGGAGTGTGGTCTAACAGCAGAGAGCAAATGTCATTCTCCCGCCAGTATAATGCAGATGTTTCAGAGCTCCCTTTTCTGCCTGCAGCCTCAGGGCGATTCATATACAAGGAGGTCGGCTTTTGATGCTATGTTGGCTGGTTGTATACCTGTCTTTTTCCACCCAGCTTCTGCCTACACGCAGTATACGTGGCATCTCCCGAAAAACTACTCAGCCTTCTCTGTTTTGATTTCTGAGAATGATGTTCGTAAGAAGAATGTAAGCATAGAGGAAAGGTTGAATCAAATTTCTCCTGAGAAGGTGAAGGAAATGCGGGAGGTGGTTATAAGTATGATTCCAAGGCTGATCTATGCCGATCCTCGCTCTAAATTGGAGACTCTCAAAGATGCTTTTGATGTAGCAGTTGAGGCGGTTACTAGTAGAGTTACCAAGCTAAGAAGAGACATCATCGAAGGTCGTAAGGATGATAACTTCATCGAGGAGCTCAGTTGGAAATATGCATTGCTGGATGAAGGGCAACGTGAGCTTGGACCTCATGAATGGGATCCATTTTTCGAAAAACCAAAAGATGGAAGTGCAGAATCTGATAGTTCATCAGCAGAAGCCGCTAAAAACTCTTGGAAAAACGAACAGGGACAAAATTGATGATGTGTTTTTTTTTCTTTGACAGTGTACCACTCATCGCCATGGATTAGAATGAGAGAACTGGCTACATGAAGTTTAGCATCAGAGTAGAATCGACCTTTTGATGAAATTATAAGAAGTTTGTGCAAAGGAAAAATATATAGTAATACATTATCCTGCTTCTAATATAAATGCCGTTGTTGTTTTATCCAATTCTATGTTATTCGTTAGTTAGTATTAGCAATAAAATCAATGTCAATACTTTCGATTACCAAATGGTGTCTACTCAATTAGGAACTTCTGTCATTTGATATTGTGTTATTTCAGTCATGCCTTATAGTTAATTGTTGGGGCAGATTCCTAGATTGAATAAGCTTCATTTTGGCTTCTGTTAGATTATGTTGGTTATAAGATAGTTGTTGGAGAAGAATTACTGTGTATATTTTTGTGGTTTGTGTAGTTGGTTCTCAGATTTGTTGGTTATCTTGCAACTGAAGTTCTGGTCCTGGATATTTAATAGTCTGGTGTGGAGCAATAGGTATGATGCCCCATGTAAAAGTTTGTTTATCCTATTAAATAGTGATTTTTCTTCTTCTTGTTGTGCCATACTCTTATGGTAAGCAACCCCCACTTCCAATCGAGAGGTTGTGAGATCGAGTCCCCAA
Source organism: Nicotiana noctiflora (assembly GCA_032618575.1). NCBI lineage: Eukaryota > Viridiplantae > Streptophyta > Magnoliopsida > Solanales > Solanaceae > Nicotiana > Nicotiana noctiflora. Next base: position 120,767 of record JASVEL010003823.1, on the reverse strand, counting down.
GAGCAAGGTAGGAAGTTCTTGGAGGGAAGGATGTCGGGGTATATTCAGAAATAGCCTCTCGACCCTAGGGTAGGGGTAAGGTCTGCGTACACACTACCCTTCACAGACCCTACTAAGTGAGATTATATTGGATTGATGTTGTTGTGGTGCCATACTCTGTTATTTAACTGCAGAAAAAGCCTAACATCTTTCCTGCCTGGTAAGTTGTTGGTGTCAGTCCATCTTAAGAAAAGAACTTGCATATTAGTCAATCTCATATGAACTAAATTATATTTTGCTGCAATATATGTGATGACTATTCTATAAGCAACACCGAAAGTGCATAACATCCAGTTTGCTTGGTACCTTTGCTAGTGCGAGGTGGCAGGTATTGGTGGTCGAGATGGGTGCTTATTTAAAAAGTGCATAATAATGAGATATATTCTTATAGATCTTTCTTGCTTTAATTTTTTCAATGTTTGTGCATGTATATCTCAACAACAACAACAATAACAACAACCCAGTATAATCTCACTTAGTGGGGTCTGGGGAGGGTAATGTGTACGCAGACATTACCTCTATCCCGGGGTAGAGAGGTTGTTTCAAAATGGACCTCTGACATCCTTCCTTCCAAGAACTTTTCACCTTATTCTTGGAGAGATTCGAACTCACAATCTATTGGTTGGAAGTGTGCATGTATATCTCAATGATATAAAAGTTTGGTCAAGGAGTAGAATCGGAGGATGACATGGAAATTCGGCCGTGTGGGTCCAAAAGCTACGCAATTTACAAAACAGATGAAGAAAGAAAACTGGTTGCAACTAGCTAGGGTTAGAATGAAGCAGCTGTGATCATGTTATTTGACCATGTAAACCAGCTAATGGTTACGCACAAAAGTATAGTATAAGAAAATATTGAGATTATACCACCAAAATGGCTAACGTAAGAAAGACGAGTCTAAGATTTGCCTATTCAGCCGTGTCACCGATCAATCAATATGACCATATATTCAGCAATACTATTAGTCTTTAGTTGCAGCTGGCTCCGTCAGCAAGATTTGCCTAACGCGGTCGCAGTGAAGGATGACTAGTATAACTGATTTTTCCACATACACACACACAATTCCAGCTATATGACTCCCAAAAGAACTATGTAAAAAGGAAAAGGAAAAATAAAAAAATGGTTTTAAATGAAAGACAAAACTCTACGATAAGCACAACTGTATAACTACGTTTTGAAAATAAACAAACGGAGCCTATGACCTATTGTTCAACTCAGTGTTACCTCATCTCATTTTGACATAAGTAAAAAGTAAACCCATATTAATCCACCAAAAATTTAATCAAATACTCCCATCTGATAATCATAATGCGGGCATAATAAAATACCAAATAAACAACAACAGTTATGCAGAGTCCCAAACAAGTTGGAGTCAACGATATGAATCCTCGTTCCTTTCTTTAAGCTCAACTCATATTATCATCATTATCAAAATAAAATTATTTAATATATATATATTAAATTTCAGGTTGATAAAAACGGTTAGGCTTCCCTAGATTCTAGTTGTTTTATGTGGTGAGGATTCTATTAGAGACGAAACTGGTTAAAAAAAACGGATAGGATTTTCTGATGTTTTTGAATATAGGTAGGACGCTGCTCATTATTTAAATATTTATATTTCTAATTGTGCAGAGTATAGAAAATATACCTCGTCATTCAGATAAACCAATATTGATAAATCAGGTTCTTCATTTAGAATCCTCTTGATCATGCCTTTATTTTCCAAAGTAGAGAAATTTTTAGAGATCAATGAGTCATATCCACACGTCATAGGAACCATTTTGTAGTATGAAACTAAGTAAAAATTAATCTAGATATTTATACAAGTTCCAGATTTTCTAGCCAATTTTTTTTTTTAAAACAAATTTTCTTCAAATTTTTTTCATTGTGCATTCTAAGATGGTCCCAATAGGTGATCTTAATCATACATAATTCTAGCATGTTCCTTGCAAAGCTTTCTTTTCTCAGTGCTTTAGTAAAGATGTCAGCAATCTGGTTATCAATAGGACAAAATTCTATAGCAATCAATCATTTCTCATGTTGTCCCTTAAGAAGTGATGTTTAACATCTATGTGCTTGGTCTTCTTATGATTAATTAGGTTCTTAGTCATGCTAATAACACTAGTGTTACCACAAAGGATAGGGATGCAACCAACTTCAATGCCAAAATCCATCAACTGTTGTTTGATCCACAATAGTTGAGCACAACAAGAGGTAGCAACAACATACTCATCCTCAGCAGTGGATAAAGTCATTGAATTCTGCTTTTTAGTGGCCCATAATACCAGACATAAACCAAGAAAATGAGTCATACCTGAAGTGCTTTTCCTATCCATAAGAAAACCTGCATAGTCAGGATCAACATATCCTACTGGATTAAAGTTACTACATTTAGGGTACCAAAGGCAAAGGTCAGCAGTGCCTTTGAAATTTCTAAGTATCTTCTTGACAACAGTCAAGTGAGATTCCTTAGGATTTGCCTGAAAACGAGCACAAAGCCCTACACTGAAAATAATGTCATGTCTGCTAGCAGTAAGATACAGAAGTGTATACATGATCTGGACACTCCTTACTTTCAAAACCCGGAGGATGTTTGACAAAGACTTCTTCCTTTAAGTAGCTACTTAGGAAGGCACTCTTCATATCCATTTGGTGAAGGGTAAATTTCATCTGTGGTGTAAAGGTTATGAGAAGTCTTATTGCCACCAGTCTTGCAACTAAAGCAAATGTCTCACCATAATTTATGCCTTCCTCTTGGCTATAACCTTGGATCACCAATCTTGCCTTGTTCCTTATAATTGTTCCATCTTCATCAAGTTTGTTTCTGAAAACCCATTTAGTGCAAACGACTCATCTGTCCTTGGATCTTGTGACCAGATGCCACACTTGACTTCTTTTTAACTGATTGTGTTGATCTTGCATTAAATTCACCTAGTCTATATCCTACAAAGATTTAGTAACATTTTTAGGTTCAATAAGAGATAAGAATGCATCAAAGGCACACAGATTCTTTAATTGAGATCTGGTTTTAACTCCAGAAGTTGGGTCAATAAGGATGTTCTCAATGGGAGGAGAACTTTGATACTTGTAAGGTTTCACAACCAACTGATTTATGTTTCTCCCATGTTTTGTTGCTGAGGAACAGGCTCATGAACAGGTTCTATTTGGGAGTTAGATTTAGTTCTTCTTTGTTCAGTTACCCTTGTCAGGTTGCCCTGGATGGAAGAACCTGTTCCATCACCTTTTCCTTCTTTTGGTGTAGCTTTATCTTGAGCTGTGACTTTACTCAATTCTTTTACCATCCCAATAGTGTTAAATTGAGGGGCTCGCAAAGTGGTCTATGTGAACACGATGATTTAACCGCGTTCGCGAAGAAGGATTCACCTGGTGTGATGACCCGACCGGTCATTTTTAAGCTCTAATGCGTCGTTTGGTGGTTTGAGTCCATAAGTAGCTTCACCTCAGTTATTATAACTTGTACGCGTGATCGGAACTGAATTTCGGAAAGTTCGGAGTTGATTTAGAGAGAAACCCCTCATTTCGGAAAATTTAAGTTGAGAGAATTAACTAAGGTGTGAATTTTTAGTAAACAACCTCGAAATTGAGATTTGGAAGTTCCAACAGGTTTGTATGATGATTTTGGACTTGGACGTATGGCCGGATCGGGTTTTGAATGACTTGGGAGAATTTTGGCACCTATTGTGGAAGTTAGTATTTCGGAAGAATTTCATAAATTTGGGCTGAAGTGCATTTCAAGATTATCAATGTAAGGCCCTGTGAAAACTTGTACCCAAAACTTAAAAGCTCGTAGTGCCAGGTTATGAATATGTTTTAGGAATGTGTAAAATCCTTCGCGGCGAGCAAGCTCGCCGCGGTTCGGACCCTTTGTACTGATATAAGCTTTTTAAAATCAAGAATCAAGGTTTTCCAGAAATTTCTGTTATACGGTCCAGAATGCATTCGCAAATCAAGTATACAGATCGTATTTCTATCGCAAATGAGTCAGTGCGTTAGTCAGTTGGGGGGTATAAAATGATAGAATTCCTCTCAAAAAGGGCCTAAGATCACACTGCACTTTTAGTGTTCGACAATATGCTAGAACCAAGCTAGAATTTCAATCTCGTCTCTAATTCTAGATTCAATTGGTAATTCTTACACAATAGATCGAAGTGCTAAGAGTTCTGAAATTTTTGTAAAGAGTAAGGAAAGCTAAATTGAGGTATGTATGGCTAAACCCCCATTTTTATTAGAAATTAATCTTCGTTGGCATTTACGCAAACGTGGTAAGACTATAACTTGTCGATGTACCGACTGTTATTTCATATGGATTGGTTTGCAATTATATATATATATATATATATATATATATATATATATATATATATATATATATATATATATATATATATATATATATATATATATATATGCCTTAACGTGTGTAATAAACTACCCTTGATAAGTAGAGATGTGTGAAGAATACAAATATTATATTGACATACCTGGGCTATAAGCCAAGATTAAGACTAAGTTCTGTCATGCTAATTATGTGAAAACCTACTTGTGTTTTCCACTTGAGTTGGTTCTGTGTGTGCCTGTGAACAAAAATTGCTAGATGGACATTTAAAATGGAAAAGAGGTGATAATTGTGATCCTAAGTGCCAAGGAATGGATGTGATATATGTGAAATAAAGATTCAAATGAGATGAACAATGAGAAAGGAACAACGCCTAGGTAAGGCGGCCTAGTCGGTCGGGCCGTGATCGTACATCATGCCGCGCACATGGTGGTAATGTGCAAATATTGAAATTCTTATAAAAGGGGAATGAAATGTTGATTGAAGTATATGCCTCAAATGAGGCGACCTAGCCGATCGGGTTGGGATCGGACTTCGCTCAAGATAGTGGCAGTGTTGAGAACAATGATGAGTATATGAAAGAAATGCCCCAAATTAAATTATGGAAATTTTATGCAAGATTATATGGTTTATCTAAATGCGGTGATGTGGTGTCCAGTTCAAACCTCTAATTTACTCTTGTGATTTCTTTGTTCCTGCTTGATAGTTCTTTCTATTAAAATGATATTTAGTTATACATACTAATACTATTTATGGTACTAACGTCCCTTTTGCCGAGGGCGCTATATTTTTTTAAATGAATGTAGGTGGCTCCATTGCGGATAGTGCCGACCGCGTAGCAGGTTATCTTCTTCTCAAAGTGTTGGTGAACCCCTTCCTCCTTCAAGGGGTTGTATGGTATATCTTTGTTGTTGTGGATTTCTATTTTGAGGTATAGTCGGGGCCTTGTTGCCGGCATTGTTGTACTCATATTTTGTATCCTTAGAGGATCCGTAGACATGTGAGTGTGGGTCGTGTATGGGCATTGTGGGGGCTCATAAACTATGTTGTAATTATAAACTCTCGCTATCTATGAATAGTAACTTTATGGGAATTCCGGAAACTAACTTTAACTACGAACTAAGCTTGTATTATGGAATGAACTATTATTGTTGAATATGCTACCTTTCCTTGCCTAAATAAAATGGAAACATGGTTATCTCATTAATAAAGAGTAGGGTAGGAAGTGTGTGATAAGGCTTGCTTGGCTGGGTTCACTAGATCGAGCGTTGGTCGTGCCTCTCGAGGTTAGGGCATAACAATCGATATCCGTTTAGGACTCCGAGTCTGGGAATAACTCTGTATGGCGATTCTGGTATTAGGAGTGCATTCGAAAGTGTATTCGAAGGTCCGTAGGTCATTTTGAAGTCATTTGACGGAAGTTAGAAATTTGAAGGTTTTTTAGGAAGTTTGATTGGAAGTGAACTTTTGATATCCGGATTTTGATTTTAAAAGTTAGAGTAGATCAATAATGCCAAATGTGATTTATGTGCAAAATCTGAGGTCAATCAAGCGTGATTTGATAGGTTTGAGCATCGAATGAAGAAGTTTGAAGTTTTAGAGTTCATAAAGTGTGAATTGGAGTATAATTCATGATTTTGGTATGGTTTGAGGTGATTTTAAGGCTCAACTAAGTTCGTAATATATTTTGGGACGTGCTGGTATAATTGGTTGAGGTCCTGAGGGCCTCGGGTGTGTTTTGGGATGGTTTGGACCAAGTTTGAATGTTTGAAAGCTTCAATTTTCTGGTGTTCTTTTGCTGGTATTGCAGGTATTGCAAATGCGAATATTTGTTCGCATTTGCGAGAAAGCTTTGCAATTGCGAAGAAGCCTAGCTTGGGCTTGAATCGCATTTGCGAGAAAGGCACTAAAAGCCTAGGGTTCGCATTTGCGATGATTGTGTCGCATTTGCAAACCATGTGTCGCAAATGCGACATCTGAGGCATGTGCACAACTATTAATTTCGAGACTTAGACCATTTAGCTCATTTCCTTTCATCTCTTGAGCGAATTTTGAAGCTTTTGGAAGAGGGTTTTCACTTAGCGCTTTGAGTTTTGGATTGTTCGGCACCGATTTAGAGGTTTGGGCTCATTCTTGGACCGAAAAGCAGGCCTTGAGACGTGGTAAGTCTCCTTTCTAACCTATATACGCAATCTGGTCTTTTCTCTCTCTTAGTCGTGCTAGTTTGAACATTTCTTTCTCCCCATCTCTTGTCCCTAGTCTGTGGTACAAGCCATAAGTTAATCTTTAATCAGCAAGGAAAAGGATAGTAACAATTTCGATTTGCACTTCTCGATTTAGCAACTTTTTTTTTTTTTTTTTTCATTTTTTGCAAGACTAGTCCTATGCCAAATCAAAATACTTGCCAAATGACGTGGCTTGCCAACTGAAGTTATCATCTAGGGGAGAAATATTCTGTTAGTCTGAGTAGTTGGTAAAATTCAATTGATTTAGCATTTTTCCTCTTTTCATCCCGCATAATTAACACACTGTGTAAGATTGAATTTACAACCTAAGATTGCAAGTCTAATATGCACCGCGTAAATGTAAGGTCACAATCTTACTAAACAGAAAAAAATGCTTTCCCACCTTTGATGTTTACATCAAATTATCTTAGTTAATCATAATAAATGTCATACATATTAAGATAAAATTACGTACACTTAATAATGGTTTATTGACAAAAGTATATTTTGAAAAACACTTTTCATGTATTTATTTGTTTAATGTAAACATCAACTGCAGATAAATTTTTCCAAACAACGTCCTCTTTCCGCTGTCGAGTCAACCCCCAGTCAATTCTTTTATTTTTTTTAAATAATCCCCACCCCCACCCCACACCCCACACCCCAACCCCAAAAAAAGAAGGAAATCTCACTTCAGGTATATTTAATTCCTGAAAAAAATAAAAATAAAAACAGCATCCTAGTATTAGTGGGCCAAAATGTAGAGCCGTCTTTCCATTGCAGAGAGAGACCTACATAAAATTTCAAGGAGCTAAGCGTGGCGTGACTCAATTGAATGCTCCCTCTGCAGGATCTCAGACATGGTGAAGAGTGGCGTCTGAGCATAAATGCATTTGTGTATTCTTGTCTAACAAATGAATCTATTAAATAAAGGGACATCCTCAAAATCTAAGAATGAAAATCTAAATCTTAAAATCTTGAAAATGAGTAAAGAGTTTGAGAATGTTTCTTGAAATATATCACAATATCTCGTGAAAACATTAGCAAGACCTTTAGCTCCTCCTATAATACAATACAGTGTCTAAGACTCTCTGCTTCTCTCCTATTGACAAATGATACTCGTGATGAAGAGCTCATATACTTTCAGTCTTTCACGAGTTTCTTCTTCTCTTTCAGAGGCTCAGACATGTCTGCAACACCTAATTTTTGAATTCTCTTCAACCCCTTCAAATACCCCGTTCTTTATTTCAAGAAACATGCATTCTGTTCCAAGCATTGTTGAACCAACACTACTAATTCCATGGAATCCAGAACCCAATTCTCCTTTCTTTTTCTTTTACTATGTGTTGTTATCATACAAGCTCAAGATTTGCAAACCTACATTGTTCAGTTGCATCCGCATGGAGCAACAAGACCCCCTTTTAGCTCTAAGCTTCAATGGCACCTCTCTTTCCTTGCAAAAGCCATTTCCTCTGGAGAAGACTCGTCTTCTCGCCTTTTATACTCCTACCATTCTGCTATGGAAGGCTTTGCAGCTCAACTCACTGAAGCTGAGCTCGAGTCTTTAAGGAAATATAACGATGTGTTATCGATACGTGCAGAGAGGAGGCTTGAAGTTCAAACTACTTATTCATATAAGTTCTTGGGACTAAGTCCGACGAGAGAAGGTGCTTGGTTGAAGTCTGGATTTGGTCGAGGGTCGATCATTGGAGTGTTAGACACTGGAGTTTGGCCAGAAAGTCCAAGTTTTGATGATCATGGAATGCCTCCTGTTCCACAGAAATGGAGGGGTATCTGTCAAGGAGGACAGGATTTCAATTCTTCAAGCTGCAATCGCAAGGTTATTGGCGCGAGGTTTTTTAGCAAAGGACATCGTGTGGCCTCAATGACATGGTCACCAGATTTAGTGGAGGAATATGTGTCACCTCGGGATTCCCATGGCCATGGCACACATACAGCATCCACTGCTGGAGGAGCTGCAGTGCCAATGGCTGGTGTGCTTGGAAATGGAGCGGGGGAGGCACGAGGAATGGCCCCGAGTGCCCACATTGCAATTTATAAAGTCTGCTGGTTCAGTGGATGTTACAGCTCTGATATTCTTGCAGCAATGGATGTAGCCATCAGAGATGGAGTAGACATATTGTCACTCTCACTTGGTGGCTTCCCCGTTCCACTTTATGACGATACTATTGCCATTGGCAGTTTTAGAGCCATGGAGCATGGAATTTCAGTTATATGTGCAGCCGGGAATAATGGTCCAATCCGAAGTTCAGTAGCCAATGGGGCTCCTTGGATTGCCACTATTGGCGCTAGTACACTTAACAGGAGATTTCCAGCATTAGTCAAGTTAGGCAACGGAAAGTTCCTGTATGGAGAATCTTTGTACCCTGGGAATCAAGTTCCAAGCTCAGGTAAGAGTCTTGAACTCGTCTATATCAAGAATGCAGACAAGGGAAGTGAATTTTGCTTGAGAGGATCGCTTTCAAGAGAACAAGTCCAGGGAAAAATGGTTGTGTGTAATAGGGGAGTCAATGGAAGGGCAGAAAAAGGCCAGGTTGTGAAGGAAGCAGGTGGCATTGCCATGATCCTAGCAAATACAGCAGTAAATTTAGAGGAAGATTCTGTTGATGTGCATGTCATTCCAGCAACATTGATTGGCTTCGATGAATTAACTCAGTTACAAAGTTACCTTAACTCGACAAAAAGGCCAACAGCTAGATTCATATTTGGAGGAGCAGTAATAGGAAAATCAAGAGCACCTGCAGTAGCTCAATTTTCGTCAAGGGGTCCTAGTTATACCGATCCTTCAATTCTCAAACCCGATTTGATTGCTCCAGGGGTAAACATAATAGCCGCTTGGCCGCAAAACTTAGGCCCCAGTGGCCTTCCAGAGGATTCAAGAAGAGTAAATTTCACTGTTATGTCAGGGACTTCTATGGCTTGTCCTCATGTTAGTGGAATTGCCGCATTGCTCCATGCAGCTCATCCTAGGTGGACTCCAGCAGCAATTAAGTCCGCATTAGTGACCACTGCAGATACAACTGACCACTTGGGAAAACCAATCATGGATGGAAATGCACCGGCTAAGCTTTTTGCAACTGGAGCTGGACACGTTAAACCAGAAAGAGCCATCGATCCTGGACTAATATATGACATCCGGGTTGATGAATATATCACTCACCTCTGTACTATTGGGTACAGAAATTCTGAAGTCTTCAGCATTACTCATAGGAATGTCAGCTGCCGTGACATTTTACAGAAGGAGAGGGGTTTCAGCCTGAATTACCCCTCAATTTCAGTAATTTTCAGGGCAGGAATGACTAGAAAGATGATCAAGAGGAGAGTAACAAACGTAGGGAACCCTAATTCTGTTTACTCAGTTGACATTGTGCCACCTGAGGGAGTCAAAGTGAGAGTCAAACCACATCGTCTGATATTTAAACATGCAAACCAAAGCTTAAGTTACAGAGTTTGGTTTATGTCAAGGAAAAGAAATGGATCACAAAGGATGAGTTTTGCAGAGGGGCAATTGACATGGGTCAATCTAGGAAATAAAGCCAACAAAGTCAGGAGTCCTATTTCAGTCACATGGGCATCAACGAAGTGAAGGCTATCACCAATGTCACAACAATAGCACCAAATTTTCATTGTCTTAGTTCAAAACTTCCATTAGGAATTTCACATCTTATTAGAAACTGATGTAAGAGCATATACAGCTGACAGGCAAAGATAATCTTTATCTTTCGATAAAGAAGAAATGACTGATAATCATTTGAAAGCAATGTGTTTTACCAAGTACATTTATCTCCTCAATGTTCAGAATTTGTAATATGTACTTGGACCAAGCACAAGTTTGCACTTGGACTTGGAAGTGAACCATCTATAACAAACTAAAGGAAGCACCACAAATGAACAAATATCACGAAGAAAGAGAATAGAGAAAGCTATAAAAGGAACTAGAAGTAACATCTGACTGTAAATGGATGCAGCTATCTTGTCACTTATCAGCATGTCGCTAAGAAGATTTTTCAAGTTTACACCTTTTGAACTGATTACTCATAAACCAATATGGCAGACAAAAATTTCAAGAAATTGGCCAGGCAGTAAAAAGAAAACATACAACCTCAACTTTTAACAAACTGTAAGCCATTTGCATTAGCATACCGCTCCATAAATCTCATGAACCTGTCCCATTCTCGTGGAGTCCGCATAATATACTTAGCTTCAACTCCCGCGGGCTTTCCGTTAACAAACTTGGCATTTACATCAACTGACGAAAGAACCCCTTCTTCATCAATCATGTAGAATCCAGTGATATCCCCAACTTCACCAGATGAGTCGAATACGGAGGGATTATCAAACCTAAATATGGCCATACCATTTGTCCCATCCCTTGACTTGGTTAACTTCACATCTGGTATTGTCTGTTCATCAGTTCCTTGTATGAACTGAATTTTTGGCTGAACCATCATTATACTTAGTCTGGACATTTTTTGGTTTTGGATGTTGGAAGTAAAACGTGAACGAGTTAGGCACAAGCGTTGGCCATTGAATGAAGAACCTGCACTTTGATGAACCACTCCTGATGCTACTCCTACAGTAGATAACACAAACAACTATTATTGATTTGACTTAACTATTATTCCCTAATTTCCTGGTTTCTTTATTTTTCATTTTTTTTCCTATTACATTTGGGGATTAGGGAAGGGAAACAATGAGTTTTGAACCCACATCCAGAGCTGGATCCAAGAGTTTAAAATTGATGGATCATTAATCTTTAAGGGTTTTAGCACTGAACTCATTATACATTTGAAATTATAAGCTTCAGAATTTAATACTATTTGCTAAAATTTTAGTGTTTTTTCACATACATATATATGTTCCACCAGAAACACTGGGTTTCAACTGTACCCATTGCTCAAATGCTACATTTGCCTTTTCCAGCTACAACAGTTGTGTGAAAGACTCTACTGCTTAACTAATTAATACACATAACCAAATAATCCTGCATTTTATCCCGGGATTGTTATCGTTTAACCCACCAACCAAATGACCCCTAAGGTGCTACCAATATACTAGTTAACATTCAGCTGCATTGCATTTCCAGAATGAATTCCCAAATAAGGAAGAGTAGTAAAATTTTCTCTGAACATTGCACAAATGTTATTTACTCAAAAAACATCAAGAGAAAATTGAAAGTACAAAGAATCACAGAAGCACCCCGTGAATAATAACATCTAAATTGAAGGAAACATACCGAAAAGAGAGCGAGGCTGATGAGAAGTGTGAGAAAGTGCAGGAGAGAATGCAAGAGATTGAAGAGTAGCCATTAGAAAAAGTGCAGGGAGAAAGAATTGGAAAAGAGGGAACTAAAAAAACAGTTGATTGTGGTAAGAGAGAGTAGATGGTTGTAACAACGACAGCCATTCGCTTCTCACATTCTTTTAGATTTTTTTAAATGGATTGGCTTACCCATACCATTTCATCTTTGAGCCAACCACCAGACAATACGCTCCCGCCAACTTTAACTACATGGGAATTGGGCTAAAATTCCTATCTGGGCTGAAAATCGATATAATGGGCTGGCTCTAATAGCAGCCTAACACTAGATGTTTGAGCAATTGATGAAGACTTGTACATCTAACCTTGATTTATATTTGCAGATGGATTTGTTAGGAGAAATTCAAAAATAGCCAAGTTTATAAATAGTCATTCAAAAATAGTCACAGTTTCAAAAGTAATCAAATTTTAGCCATTTTTTATATACAAATAAATCTGAATAAAAATGTTGTTCGAAATCTGGAAAAATACTCCAGTATAATATACTGAAATTTCAATATACTATATGGAACTCTAATATATTATACTGGAATATACTGGAGTTCCAGCATACGTATATTGGAACTACAGTATATTATACTTTTCTTGTAAAAATAAATCTGGAACTTTTCTGGTGTTGGAATTTCAGTATAATATATTGCATGTTCATACACAGGTGCATCAATCCTCCGGTATATTATGCTAGAACTTTCCGTATTGCAGATTTTTCAATAATTTTACAAACACTTGCTATTTTTGAATGATCGGTCCGAAAACTAGCTAGCCCGTGCTATTTTAACGGATAAGTTGGGTCAAATTTAAACTAAGTTAATAAAACGGCTTGTTGAAGAAAAAAAAACTGCAACGGGCAAAAAAAAAGAAGAAAAATTGGCAATCTAATTGCATTCTCTAGTCAAAAGGTATATAACATATTTATATTTTTGTAAATATTACCCATATATACAAAAAATATGTCGGCTAGTTTCTTATATAACGGAAAAAAATATATATTTCTCAATTGTACTCGATTCATCTAAAGTTTGTCTGGTCAATAAGGGTTAATGAGCGGATTAAAAATAATCCAATTTACCGGAGCCATTCTTTTATAGTTTTCTCTAAAAATTCAATGTTTAACTGTGTTGCTAAAAATGATTATTTTATTGACTATCCTAAATCTATCACTTGTTTGTGTTTTTTTAGTTGTCTCTTCCTTTTTCTTGGGCAAAACCCTCTAGTGAATTATTTTGAGCTAGTAATTAGTCCAAGTGATCAAGGCTTGATTTGGTCAACCATTTTGACTTTTTGAGTGTTATTTGAATTTGATAATGGAAGCATGAATCATACAATCCATCCAAATATACTATGGGGCTAAGATCACTTAACATGCTGAGGGTTATGTAACAGAGAAAATTCTAAGGATTTGAAGCTATGGATTATATTCAAAAAGTATTAAAAATTGTTTCAATGCTTTCGAAAAAGAATTCGACCAATAAACAAAGGTTTTCATTTTTTTTTTCAAGAACTAAAAACACATTTGGAGTAGTCTTTTCAGCTTTTGCAATGGAAAAGCTGAGTCACTTTCCATTAGTTAGACTTCACACACTATATAAATAAATAGTTGAAACGTGCGATAGAAAGCGGGAAAACGGATTGATTGACTATTGAGTGCAAGCCTTTAAATAAACGATTATGAGTAGTTTAGATGCGCTTAAAGTCAACTACAACTAGAAGGCATGCCGATCTTGCCACGAACAAACCTTTGACTTTACCTGTGAAAGGCAAAAAATAGGCACACAGTAGTTTAGAGTAGAAGGAGTGAAAGCCCCTTTGCAGTAAAGAGAGGAGCCCAAAGTTGAAATTCTTTAAGCAGCGGACAAAGCTGGGATAGCAAGGTTCTTTATCAATAATGCGGCATTACCGCAGTTGTATGTACTTGTATTTCTGCTGTTAGCATGCTTTGATGGCATAGAATCAATAGTTGACATGCACAAAATATGCACAAAATAGAAAGAAGGGTTCTTTGAATGACTCCGGTGCTATGGAATCTCTTTCCAAAAGAGGGCTAGTCTAAAGGTCTTGCCTTGTGAAAGAAAGGAAGGATAAGAGGAGGGAAGCGAAGAGAGTAGGGTGCACATGACAGACTCTGCTCCTATATATTTCAAATGCTCTTCTTGCCGCTTATCTCGTCTCAACCTCTTCCGGTCTTAAGTTGCTTACTCATTTCCCAAGGAATGAAATCACTCTTCTGCATTTGACCTGAGACTGGGAGTCGAACTCGCGGCGGAAGGAAAGAACCATATAAGCTCGTAACTAAAGTCAAAAGAAGGGATAAGAGCTAATTCCTTCTTTCTTGCCTTCTCTTGGTTACTCTTTCTTAAAAAGTTTTGCCTAATGGCATTTGGTTGAAGAAAATTCCAAAAGTATTTTGTTTATAACACGAATTCAGTAGTTAGCGCAGTTGTCTTAAAGCTTTTGACTTCAACTTTAAAACAATTCTAAATTGGAAATGATAAGAACAATTTATAATTACTTAGAGCCTGTTTGGTCAAACTGCCAAAAATTTCTTATTTTAAAAAGTATATTTTTTAGTAGTGTTTTTTTCGAAAGTACTTTAAAAAAAGAGATTATTACATGCCTAATCTTTTATATTAAATATAATTCTTCATTTATTTCACAAATAGCAACTTCTTTTACAATTCTAGCACATTTTAAAATAAACTAGTCCTCAAATTAAGGAGTTAGTTTTATTCTAATTATATTGATATAATTTCTCTCTCGTCATTATTGTAAAACTTTCCCTTTTTTACTCTTGTAACGCAACTCCCCCCACCCCCTCCTTTATTGTTGCTACCTTCTGTCTCCATATATATATAAAAAAAAAATCTAAATTATTCATAAAGTATATACGACAAATATACCTTATATATTTTCAACTAAGATATGCATACATTTTTTTATATATTTAGTATATTAATAATGTAATTAGATGGAATTTTTTTGTGAGATATTCATGGTATGTATAAGATATAGAATATTTTATACTAGAAATATACCATAATAAGAAAATCTTCAAAGAAAAACCTATGTATATACTAGTATATTTGTAGAATATTTACAATATAAAACTTAATTACTCTAAATATACACTATATATTTAATATATTTGTAAAATATTTACAATGTCAAATAATATACTTTTATATATCATCCAAATATACAAATATGAAAGAACCAAAAATCAAATAATATAAAATTAGCCAAAATGCATGTTAAATAATATATGTATTATCCAAAAAGCAAAAAGGAATGAAATCGGTAGTGTTGGGGGATTAAGGCCTCATTTGTTTGCACTTAATAGAGGTCTGAATCTTAATCATTCAGATCTCAGACATTAAGTGCATTTGTTTTTAAAGTCTGAATCTTAATTATTCGGATCTTAATCATTAAGTGTGTTTGTTTTTTTAACTTCACAGTCACTTAATGGGTCTAAATAGGTCTGTATGATTTAGATCTACGACGGAGACTTAATTTCATTAAGATGGTATCACATATTCATTATTAACTGCCGTCATCACCTACCATTACCCACTACCACCATGCCACCAATTCCACCCTACTCAACCACCACCACCACCACCACCACCACGACATCATCATCCTCAATCACAGCCGCCATTATTATCCACCATCACCACCTACTATCCTACCACTCCGACCACCATATACCATTTTCACCCACAATAACACCCCACCACCCACTATCTCCACCACTCCGACCAACATATATCATTCTCACCCACAATTAACACCCATCCACCTCAACTACTACAACTGGCCACCCCATCACAATTAACAACCTCAGTCGGCACTGCCCACCATTATAACATACCACCACTCACCCACCACTTATCTCAGTCACAACTACTACCACCACCCGCCATTCTGAACTATCACCACCCACCATCACCATCCTCAATCATAATTATCACCACTACCAATCACTACTAGCTACTAGCATGAACCACCATCATCAACCAAAACTACCACCAACCACCACCTTCAGTCGGCATCACCCGTTAGCCATCACCACCAACATCTATCATATTTTAAAAAACTACATATTTTATTGATAGAATATTAGATTAGTTAGTATTTCATTTGAATTTTATGTTTATTAATTTTGAAATAAAGATACATTTAATATATTCAGATGTTAAAAATCAATCAGTCTTAATTATTTCTATTCATATCTTAATATACATCTTAATATATTCAGATGTGTATTTAGATTCAGATGTCTTAATCTTAATATACATCTTGATATTCAAATGTGTATTTAGATTTAGATGTCTTAATCTTAAAAAAACAAACGAGGCCTAAGGAAGTTTAGGAGTAATAAGGAACAAATCATTAAGTTACAAAGGTGCGAGATGTTAGGCATATTGTTGGGGTTTCCATTTTTGTGAATATGCTATAGAAGAAATATTTTTGTTGCTACCATTGATATATTAAGTTCGTTGCTATCAAGTTGTATTATATTTTTTAATATTGCTTCGTTATGTAAAGATCCCAAAAAATAATTTGTGTTTGGCCAATTTATTTAGAAAGTACTTTTTGCAATATTTGATAAATAGATCATGTTTGACCAATCTTTTTAAAATGTACTTTTGAATGTCAAATTACTAAAAAAGATAGTATCAAGCGCTTATAGTTATTCTAAAGAAAAAATAAACTTAAATATTTATCGTATGAGACTTTTATTATTTTTTATTTTATTTGATTAAAATATAAAATATAAAATAGACATACACATATAAAGATTTAGATCAATATAACATGTATAGTTATACTAAAGCATATAATATTATCTAGTATAATTACGTATTATCATCAATCAATATGAATTAGAAGTATGTTCCACAAATTGCTATATTTTGATAATCCACCAATTACTCACACACGATAATTTCTCACAATTTTATCTCTAATTCTATCACACAACGTCTACATATTAGTAGAAGACTTCCTTGCATTCTAAAGGAATATTAGAAGCCCCATCTCATTCCTCAATATTTGTAGTTAAGGGTGTATTCTGGGCCGGTCCCGGGCCTAAACGGGCCTCGCGGTCCCGGTCTTGGCGGTCCCGGTCCTAAACGGTCCCGGGCCTGGCGGTCCCGGTCTTCGTGGGCTTGGTGGGTAAGACCGGCCCGTGACGGGCCTAAGCCCACATGGTCCCGGGCTTGGCGGTCCGGGCCTGGCGGGCTTCGTGGGCTTCGTGGGCTTTTAATAAAAAAAAAATTATTTAATAAGTATATATATGTTAACTATATATATGTTAAGTGTATGTATATATATATATATATATATATATATATATATATATATATATATATTTAACTATATATATATATATGTATGTATGTATGTTAAGTATATATATGTTTAGTATTTATATATGTTAAATTTATATATGTTAAGTATATATATATATTAAGTTTATATAAGTTAAGTATATAAGTTAAGTTTATCTACGTTAACTATATATATATATTAAGTTTATATAAGTTAAGTATATAAGTTAAGTTATTTATATATATATATATATATATATATATATATATATATATATATGTATTAAGTACTTATATTAAGTATATATATAAGTTAAGTTATATATATAAGTTAAGTTATATATATATATATATATATATATATATGGTAAGTAT
The DNA here is from genome assembly GCA_032618575.1 of Nicotiana noctiflora. Taxonomy (NCBI): domain Eukaryota; kingdom Viridiplantae; phylum Streptophyta; class Magnoliopsida; order Solanales; family Solanaceae; genus Nicotiana; species Nicotiana noctiflora. The sequence goes on along the minus strand of JASVEL010003823.1, from coordinate 103,101 downwards.
TATATAAACTTAATATATATATATACTTAACATATATAAACTTAACTTATATATATGTATTAAGTTTATATGTTATGTATATATATAATATATATTATGTATATATATTATATGTATATGTATGAAATAGATATATATATTGTATTAAGAGATAAATCAAAAACTGAAAATTGCAAATTGTTGAAGACTTGAAGACTTGAATACTTCAATTCACCAACTTCACAAAATTTCACAAAATTGAAATAATAATATAAGCAATTGAGAGAGATTGAGAGAGATTAAGATAGATTGATGAATTGGTGAGTTAAAATGAAATAATGGGGGGTATTTATAGTTGAGAATTGGGAAAAAGTGTAGTTATATAAAGTTTGGGGTTATATTGAAGTTTGGGGACCATTTGGCTAAATTTTGATAGCCAAAAACGGCTATTTTTGACCTCCAACGGCTAGTTTTTAAATCTGGCCGTTGGGCCTTTTTTTTACCGTTGGGACCGGTTGGGGCCCGCCAGGCCCGCGAAGACCGGCCCAGGACCGCTACCCGGTCCCGGTCTTCGCGGTCCCGGTCTCGCGGTCCTAAGGGTAAGGACCGGCCCGTCACGGGCTTTAGGACCGGTTGAAGACCGGCTCGGCAGGACCGGCCCACCAGGACCGTGGGACCGCCAGGCCCGCGGTCCCGGTCCCGGTCCCGGTCCGGGACCGGCCCACATTACACCCTTATTTGTAGTACTGTATTCATTAGTATAAGATAAAAAGGCCATTATTATCCTTATACTATTGTAAATAGTACACGTTTATCCTTCGTTTCACTTTACATCAAAAATCACCATACCGTTAACAAACTCGATGAAATTGCCCATAACCCTAACAGATCGTCAATGCGGCAACTGATCCACCCAATTTTTTCCATGTCAAATACCAAGTTACTTATTTACTCAATTAAAAAATTAAAACATGCCCCCCAACCCCACCCCACCACCTCTAGGCTCCCTACTTCTTCTTCTTCCATGAGTTCTTCATCTTTGATTCAAAATTTTCAATCCAAATAATGCCAAGTTTTCCATCAAATTGACTCAAGTTACAACCATAACTTCTCAACATTAATAATCTCAAAAAATTTCAGCTAATAATTTGCTTAAACTTTACCAAATTAGAATACCCATTTTATGTTTTCAAGCATTCTTACAAATAATTCAATGACAATTCTTTTTTCAAATCTATAAACATCAGTGTTATTCTTCCCATTTTAAGCTCCAATTTTTATTTTTCATTCACTCGATTTCAGTAGGAAACAAGCAAGAATTTCAGATTCTTGAGTCTTTTTTCAACGTCAAATTTTGGCTATCCAAAATATGGAGTGCAAATTTGTTCTTCAGTTAAATCCACGAAATTAATATTTGATTCAGTATTTTGAGCTCTAAACAACAACACCCAACTGATTCTTTATATATATATAACCAACAAATCGAATACAACTTCAAATTTTCGACACCCAAAGAACACACCATAGTGGATTTCGAGATTCACACCACTGAATTTTAAATCTTGAAACAAAGATTAGAATGCACGTCCAGACTATTCATCGGCACAGATGGGTATTTTTACTACTGTGATTACCTTGGACCCTAGGTGGAAATAGGACCCAGTAAATTGGTTAATCGCTCTTTCCAATATTTCTTGTCTTGTAGATTATCCTCATTTTTGTGTTCTAGCTTTTGGGGTAGATTTTTCCTGTAAGGACTAGAAACAGGTAGATTAGTTGAATCTTTAATTATTGGGCATTATAACTAGATTGACAGACCAACGTTTATACATAACATAGCATGCAACTCAATGAATATATCTGTAGTATATGATAACGAAGTTGAGTGCATTTGTGTGGGCTGTATATTATTTTTTCAAAAAAAATTGATAAAGATTCCACCATTTTGGTGGTGCTTTTGTCGTAACTCAAGGAGAAAGAAAAAGAATGGGAGTAGTTGAATGGAGACTAGGATGACTTCGCAGCTTACATGGAAAAAATAGAGTGGGTCAGCTGCCATATTGGTGATTTGTTAGGGTTAGGGGCAATTTCATCAAGTTTGTTAATGGTAGGGCGGGTTTTGGACATAAAGTGAAACAGAGGACAAACATGTACTATTTACAATGATACATGGGTAATACGACCTTTTTTCCTTAGTATAATAGTTAAATTACTTACCGGTAGAAAAATATCGTCGGATGAAATTATGTATAGCCATGCTAGCTATACAAGATGATTCTAAGAGTCAAACTTGAAATATGGCATTGAGCGTAAGATAGAAATAATTTTAAATATATAAAGCATTATTGTTTTCGTAAAAAAAATAAAATAGATACGTATGTTTAAAGTGAAATTCAAAAAGAATAACTAATTAACAACACATAACAACAACAACAACAACAACAACAAATTCAGTAATTTTCTACAAGTGATTCTGGGGAGTAAGATGTATGCAGTCTTACCCTATCCCTGAAAGAACAGAGAGGTTGTTTTCAACATACCATTGGCTAGAGAAACGACTGAAAGAGAAAAGGTAATTATAACAAGTAGGAATATCAGTAAGATAAAAAACGAATTTAAGGATGCAGTTAAGCTCTAGGTAGTAATAGTAATTTATTAATAAAAGATATCATCCTAACACTAATGCTAGCGACTTGAGTAAGACTAAGAGAAACGCTCGACTACCTACAAACCTTCTACCCTAATCTTCGATCTCCACACCTTCTATATAGGTCCACGTCCTTAGTCAGCTCCAAATGTGCCATATCCCGCCTAATAACCTCTCCCCAAGACTTATTAGGCCTACCTCTACCCTTCCTACTACCTCTATCACTTGGCTTAATATGGAGGCTTTTTCTTCTTCTTTTTAAAAATGTATAGATTATGCAATGTAATTGTAAATTTATTACTTAATTGTAGGTAATTTTTACTAATTAGATTTGATATATATTTTAAAGGTTTGAGAATTGAGAGTTCATCTATTTTTATTAAAAGCACGAAGACTACCCTTAGCGAAATGTCATTCATTTTTTTTACCCTTTAAAAAGAGACTTCACATTGGATAAAATAGTAATTTAATTATTTCCTTAATATTTAAAATGGCCATCTAATATATTTCCTAATGTTTAGGAATAATCATTTAATTATTTACTATTATTCAGGAATTTAAAATCAACTAAGTTAATTTATAATCAAAACTTTCTTTATTTGAACTATCCTTCCTTATTTGAACTATTTTAAAAAGTTACTAATATTTAGTACTTTAAAATTCAATTAATTTAGCTTTCTTTTAAAGGATTATTAACAAGGAAAAGTAAAAGCAAAATACTTTTCATCTTTTCGGTAGGTAAAACAAATTTTCTAACAAGGGGGGGACCTTCAAAAGATTTGTCTGTTTCACCAAATAATTCTAGAAATAATGGTATTGCTGTTTGGTTTGACTGTGATTATAGAATGTAAATAACTAAAAATAAGAAATATACAATCTGTTTATATTCTGAAGCAAATATTTATTATTTGTTGGGTATGCAGTAGCCAAATCAAATAAACTTTTGATCTTTTGTTTTCTATTTGGTTAGAATAAAAGGAATTCTAACTTATAAATACCTTAGGATTTTAAAATATTGCTTAGTGTTGGAATAACCACTTAAGATTTGATGGAGACCACACAAAATATCTAAGCCTTTGTTTCTCTCAGGCACGTCACCATAAACTATCATTTGAGGAGTAGTCGACAAGTTTTATTTTGTGTCTCGTACAATTGATATTAGTTATATGAGCCTTCTTTTTATTTTACAAAATTGTAGACCCCAATCTTACATTTTTGAATTCACAGAATTCTGGGTCCACAAAACTACGAGACAAAAAGTTACCTCATACAACTAGTGTAAATTGTACGAGAAACAAAATAAAATTTTCCTAACTGTAGTATAGGTTTTTGTTTTTTCGGTGTTAAGAGTTTAAAAGTAATTAAAATTTTACCTAATATAATTAATTTTTATTTAATGATAGAACATAACTATAACTCATTTCATATTACTTTTGAATAAAAGATATTATATACAATGGCGGATTCAAGATATCAAAGTCTTAGGTACTCGGAGATAAAAATTCTGAAAGAAAAGAAAAAACATATTTAGTCGCAAGTGCTTACTCAATATTTATCCAAGTTTTTATTAATTGCCTATGTAAATCTACTAGATCTACTTGAGCACCCATAATGCTATATGTGGATCCGCCACTGAATTTATACATCTGATCATATTATATTTAACATATTTCCCATTAAAATAATATATTTTCTTTCGTTGATTTATTGTATAATATTTGAAAATTATACTTAATAATTAGGAGAAATAACTAACAAAATTTTTATTGTTTGAAAATAAAAATTTTATTAGATAAAATTATAATTACATTAAATATTAACATTTGGAGTTGGCTAATATTAAGAATTTGAATCAACAAAAAAATTTAACGTTGAGAGTGAATAATTAGCAAAACAATCCATGTCAATCCTTTTTTAAATTCATCATATAAGTAAAAAGATTTTTTAAGCTGACAAACTCTTAGAGCTCAAAATTTTATTCCATAAGAAGAGAATTGTGGGTGAAAGAAATCAAAACATAGAGCAAAATAAGTTATAATAATATAGTATTACAATTAAAATTGGTTTAAATGCAAACTTGAAAGATTGAGGATATAATTTGTAGACGATATGTATTTTATATAATTTATCATTAACTATTTTTCTTTCTTTAAAAAATATCTTAGATTATATTTTCAGGAAGATTATCAGCGACATAAATTTCAATCATAATAGAGCAATCGAAAGAAGAAAAAAAAACATACATTAAGAACATTGTGTATTGAGAGATAATATGTTAGATCATATATGCATATCATAGCATTTTATTATCTCATAAAATAACAAGCTACAATAAAAAATACAATATAAATTAAGTGAACTCAACTGTTGATATGCAATTTGTGAACTCTAAAGATATCTAATAATTTGTACTTATGTAATACCTCCTGAATTTGTGGTGGATGCCTACCATAAAGATATTGAGGGTTTTTCTTGTGTAAGGTATATTTCAAATAGTTTGTATATTAGTTTGGCTGCTTTAGGAAATTAAAATGCTCCAAGTGGCATAAGTAGAGCCCATCGTAGCATTAATGCTTCTGTACTTAATGTTGAATACTTACAATCAAATAAAATCTTTCATTTTAAAAAGAAGAAGATATTCAATTATTTATAATTCAACAATTGGATTAATATATAATATTATTATTTTTTATTTAAATAAGTATTGCATTCGTTTAATGCACATTGCTATTTTACATTGTTCATCTGTTTGCATAATATTTTTGACTTATTAACAAGTGCAACGCATATATTTTAAAATTAGTAAATAATTATATGTGAGAAGAGAATTGATAATCCAAATAAGGACGTAGATAATTTGCTTTACTGTGGAAAAGAAGAAAATAAATTTGAAAAGTTACAAAGCATTGCACAAAGAAAAAATCAAAAACAAGAAAAGTCAAAAAAATAATTTGGAAAGCTACAATATATTCCTATAATATATGATATTTCTAATTTTAAGAGAACGGTGGAAATTAGAAACAAAAAGAAAAGAAAAGACTTAAATTAGTAAGGAATAATGTGGAAATATAAATTTATAGTGAGGAAGTTGCATAAATTAATTTTCTGACTCTTCTTTTTAAAAGAAGCTAGAATTTTCTGTTTACTTTTGACCTTCTAAAACTTGGCCAAACAGTCTCTTAGTACAATTACGCAAATATTATTCACAGATTACAAATTCGCAATATTCCTTCTGAATTTCAATCTCATTCAAATATCATAAGTGCTTATATTACTAAAGAAAAGCAAGTACTTTAAGTCATCGTACATTAATTTCATAAATTTGTATAGAACAATTATCAATTAATTAACTGAAATATTTTCTCATTTGAATTTTTTAACTATTAAGATTAAATTACTTGATCAATCTTCCGATACATCTATGAGTTTATCCTTTTTTCCTTGCTTGGTGTTATAAATTGATCAACTTTAACTTATTATTTATGCATTTTCTTTTATTGGGATTAACAATCTGTAGTTAATATGGACATTTAATGAAAATGATTTGATTTGTGTGAAATCATTGTATTGAATTCGAGAAGTTTTATTGGGAAATTTTATTTTTTGTCTCACACAATTTACACTAGTTGTATTAGGTATTTTTTTTGTGTAAAAATTGTGTGGGATAGCCACTTATTAAAGCGGTATTTATTTTTATCCAGCATTTTTAATGTTGAGCAAAAGTAGTTACTAGTCTACTAAAATTAATATGAAAAGACGATAGTATCCTTACTCCTACTCACCCGACTAAGTTCAAGACTAAGCTCTCCAAACGGAATTAGATAAGAGCTTGAAGAATTTCGGTACCTCACATGGAAGTTATCTAAGTGTCCCTTCAGGGAGATAGCTGCTCAATCTACTCGTTAACAACCGAGATTCTGGACACTTATTCAAGATCATTGTTCAGATATGTTTAGCTGTACTATTTCACTTGTAGAAATGACTTATAGCTATTCTTGATCATGAGTACTTGTTGTCTTATGTATCTCAGATAGTGATTGAATACAGAGTTAATCGCGTGCTTCCTTCTAGGGACTATGATTGTGTTTTGATTATTATTCGGCTATTGGTGCAAAAATGATTTCATGATTGTCGTGCATAAATTTTATGAGTTTGTAAATCTAAGTTAAGGACCACATGTTTTTAATTTTTGAGCTTGTAATTCTAAGTTTAGGACTTCAGGACTAAATGTCCTTAACTTTTGAACTTTGAACTCTAAAGTCCTTAACTTACAGTTACAAGTTTAAAAGTTAAGGACATGCAGTTCTTAACTTACAGTTACAAGTTCAAAAATTAATAACAATAGGTCCTTAACTTTGATTTCCACGTTCAAAAGTTAAGGACAGACAATCATTAACTTACAGTTACACGCTCAAAAGTTAAGGACAAACAGTCCTTAACTTACAGTTAAAGTTCAAAAGTTAAGAACAATAGCTTTAACTTTGACTTACAAGTTCAAAAGTTAAGGACGCTTGGTCCTGAAGTTTAAGTTCCAAGTTCAAAAGTTAAGGACATGTAGCCTCTAAGTCTTAAACTTAGAATTCCAAGTTCAAAAGTTAAGGAAATGTAGTCCTGAAGTCCCGAACTTAGAGTTACAAGTTCAAAAGTTAAGGACATGTAGTCCTGAGGTCCTGAACTTAGAGTTCCAAATTCAAAAGTTAAGGACATGTAGTCCTGAAATTAAGTACAAAAGTTAAGGACAAAGGGTTTTTTCTTCCGGACAGTTAAAATTTATTAAAGCAGTGGTTAATGACTAAAAATATTCTAAACGGTGGTTTAAAAATAATTACATATATTATTAGTGGTCAACTGTGTTCTTCCCCCTCTTTTTGTCTTACAGTTTTATGGATCCAAATTTTTATTAATTCAAAGTGTAAATTTGAGATCCAAAAAGTAACCTCACGGCTTACACAACTAATTTGTGAATTCCGATCTTATACGTTTAAATTTACAAAATGTGTGACAAAAAATATCGCATACAACTACTAGAAAAATAAAATTTTGCGGGAATGAAGGAAGCGGTGGGTGGCTTCAAGGAAAGTACAGTATTAGGTATTCCGTATTATATACACGTACTCTGCAACTTGACACCGCATTCAGTGCGCCGTTAGCTGTCCCAATTAACCCCTTTTGTCCCAACACCCACCCACCCATCCCCTTCTTTCATTCCTTGCTTTCTTCAACACGTCACGGTTCCTCTCCTCCTCTCCTTCTTCTTCATCTCTACAGTCTTCTTTTTTTTTGTCATAGGAGTCGACCTTTGAATTGAATTTACTCATTAATCCGCGAGTGACCTACTCAGACTTAATCCTCTTCCTTTACTCTTTCTCGCTACACAAACGCGCATTCCCATTTGTAGCGAGAACCCAAATCTATTTAAACAACCCACTTTTCTCACGTCTCTAATTACGCACCCTTTTCGACTCTTTCAAGGAAAGTTAGCTACTTTTCGACCCAAAATCTTGACTAAGTTACATCCCATAAACATAGGTGTTTAGATAAATCTGAACTGAAGGGTCAAAGTTGTTTACAAAGTTCACATCCTTTTTTAGCAACTAAGTATTGCTACTTTTTTTTAGAAGCTAAGATTAGATATGGAAGGATTCCAAACAACCCCAGATGATGGTGGGATAGCAAAGAGGCTTTGGGTCAAGTTCAAGAACGAATCACTTTGTGCTCTTTATACTCCTTTTATTGTGTGTTTGGCATCTGGGACTTTGGATTCCAAATCATTTCTTCACTGTATTTCTCAAGATGTCTATTTCCTTCAAGCTTTTGCTAAGGCGTAAGCCCCCACTTTTTTTATTCCGCAATATACATATTTATAAAAAAGATAAATCCATGAGTAGGTCTATTGAATCTATTGATTAACCCTTTTGCTTTTGGCAGTTATGAGATGGCAGAGGATTTTGCGGATGACGACGAAGACAAGGAAGCTATCCGTGATTTGAGAAAGCGTGTCTTGAGGAAACTTAAAGATCAAGATGATCTTGTGCGGGTAAGCTACACCTGAAATTCCTGGTTTATTCTGTCTATGTTCATATGAATTGATAGAGTAAATCAAAATGGTAGAAAATGATGTTCTTAACTAGTCTGGATTAATGTGTAGTGGTTGTTATTACATAGTCTTGTTAGTCTGACTTGAGACTTGTATATTAGCAAAGGAATAAGTGTGGCTTTTGGACATCTTTTAGTTTTCGAGAACCCCCAATTTGTCTTAAAAGGCCAATAGATAGGCACGAATAGAACAGGTGGATGCTTAAGGTTTATATATAGTTGGTCCAACTAGTTTGTGATTGAGGTGTAATCGGTTGATTGTTCATATCAAAATTCAGGCTAACCATTTAAAAGCATGTAATTGATGGGTCTCTTGTTGGATTTTTAACTTGGGAAATTAATATGAATTGGTACTTCAGTTTCATAAATAGATGTTACACTCTTTGGTTAATTGCTAGAGGATCACGCACCACTTTTCTCCAACTCAAAGTCTGAGTGACTAATATCACGTACTCCCTCCGTTTTAATTTATGTGAACTTATTTTCTTTTTAGTCCATGCCAAAAAGAATTACCTATTTTCGTATATGGGAAATAATTTACCTTTATGCAATGATTTATAATCACACACAGTATATGTGCCTTATTTTACACCACAAGTTCAAAAGTCTTCTCTCTTCTCTTAAATTTCGTGCCAAGTCAATTAGGTTCAATGATTTATATAATTTCGGTTTCATTTTTTTCCATCTCCTGATTGAGGAAAGGCTAAAGATTGAGATATATCCAAAGGTTGTAGCCTAGTGGTCAATAAAACAAGTGAAAACCTTTGAGATCAGGGTTCGAAACCAAGCAGAGACATAAAAGATTAGCAGAGACATAAAAGATTAGGCGATTTTTTCTCATATGCCTAAGTCTTGGTGTGTAGATTTACCCCTATCTCTGCCGGTGCCCCCCCCCCCCAAAACCCCCAAATCTTATCTCTTGTCCTACCCTAATCAAAAAGGGTAGTGTAACGGAACGTGAAATTTACTGGATAAACAGTTGATCTAGTAGGTTATAGTAGTGCAAATTTTGTACTGGAATTTTACTCGTAAATATGCCCATAAGTTGTGAAGTGTAATACAACAAAGAGCAAGATGAGAGTCCAGTGATTTAATAGGCTTGTGCTGACTTCTCCGAACCTCTTCAACCGATCTAGAGTCTCTTTATAAGGAAGGACAAAGTCCAAAGAGCAGCTGTTCTTGCATTAACCATATCAGCATTTAGAGGTGTCCGTGTTATTAGTATTATTTATCAGCAATGTCGATTCTACGGCTTTTAACAGATATATCATCATGCAGGAATGGGGCTTTGAACTTCCAAATAATAGCACTTGTGACAGTGCCACAGCTAGATACACTGACTTTTTGCTGGCCACAGCGGCAGGAAAAGTTGAAGGGGAAAAGTTTACCGGTAAAATTGTGACCCCTTTTGAGAAGACAAGGCTTGCGGCTTATGCACTTAGTGCAATTGCACCCTGTATGAGGCTTTACAGCTTTCTTAGCAAGGAGATCAAATCTGTTTTGGTCCCTGAAGAGAACAATAACGTCTATGAGAGATGGATTGACTGTCTATGTTCAGAAAGTTTTGAGGTGTGTCTGGTTTTGAGCAATTCATTATTTTTCATTTTGAGCAATACAAAGAGTATTCTGTAGTTGAAATTTGTCTAACCGTTCCCTTGTAATGGTTCTGTGCTTAGGCATATGCTTCAAGGATTGAGGACCTACTGGATAAACTAAGTGTTTGTTTGACTGGCGAAGAACTTGATGTTGTGGAAAGGCTGTATCACCAAGCTATGAAACTTGAATTGGAATTTATCTCTGCTCAGCCAATTACCCAGTCCACTGTAACCCCCATTTCTCAAGTCCAAGAACCAGCAGGATGCAATCTTACCATGTTTTGTGATTTTGACATGACGTGCAGTGCTGTTGATTCATCTGCCCTTTTGGCTGATGTTGCCATCATAGCAGCAGCAAAGAGTGATCTAGATGATTGTGAAACCCTGTACCCTCGTGTTTCTGCAGCTGATCTTCGGGCCACTTGGAGCAATCTTTCCAGCAAGTATATTGAGGAATACGAGCAATGCATAGAAAGCATCATACCTAGTGAAACAGGTATGTAGTCTTCGTCTGTTCTTTTAATAAATACCTCTGTGTATCACGACAATGAGAAGCCCTAAGATATTTCCAAATTCATGGCAGTTGGGAGATTTGATTATGAGGGTCTGTGTAAAGCACTAGAGCAGCTGTCTGATTTTGAAAGGAGAGCAAATGATATGGTGGTTCATTCTGGTGTATTAAGAGGGTTGAGTCAGGAAGACATAAAACGGGCTGGGGAACGCCTCATCTTTCAAAATGGTTGCAAAAACATTTTTCAAGAAATACTTAGAAGTGAAAACTTGCATGCAGATGTTCATGTACTGTCATACTGTTGGTCCGGAGATCTCATCAGATCAGCCTTTTCATCAGGTATGCTTGTTTCAGCTTATTGCCAAATCTTGCACTTCATTGAGTTCTATATTTTCATATCAGGCATCATCTCATAAAAACACATACTCATTAAAGCTTTTGAGGGGTGAAGAGTGGATATCTCAAGTTATAAATTACTACTTTAAGATAAGCCCGTGAGAGATTCCAATGAAGATAGAGAGTTTACTAGAGAAGATAATTAGGCATCTCATTGAAGGAGAAAGTTTACAAGTAGAGACTATTAGCGTCTTCTAAGGTTGATAAACAAAAACAGGTAGCAAGTACCTTTGCACTCCATTAACTCGTTATCTAGAACGATATACATTGCTGCACAACACAAAGCAAGGAAAACGTCTCCAGTTCATAACATATTAATGGGCTGAATGTGATCCAAGCAGGAAAATATAACTTCATCTATTTGTAACCCAAAAACTGTACAAAATGCACGCAGGGATATAAGAATGGTTAGTTGATAATTCATGTCCGGTATGCTATGATTACTCGAATTGAGCAGATGTGAGCACTAATGAGATAAACAAAGAACTTGTGATGGAACTAGGCTGTGATGTGGATATTTCTTGTGGTCTCCTGCTCTCAAAGCAAAACTGTGATATCTAGAAATTTTCTCAGTCGGATATAGATTGATTAAGTTTAACTTAGAAGCTATTGGTTGACATCCTCTTCCATTTTCCATCAGCAGGGATCTCCTGCTCTCAAAGCAAAACTGTGATCTAGAAATTTTCTCGGTCGGTTATAGATAGATTTGTTTAACCTAGAAGCTATATTGACGTCCTCTTCCATTTTCCATCAGCAGGGGTCTTACCAGTGTTAAATGTGCACTCAAATGAATTACTTTATGAAGGATCTGTTACCACTGGTGACATGATTAAGAAGATGGAATCTCCTATGGACAAGCTTCAAGCCTTTAACGACATCCTGAAGTCCCGTGACAGTAATGGCAAACATACTACAGTTTATGTTGGAGGCTCGGTCGGTGACTTGCTTTGCTTGCTCAATGCAGATGTGGGGATTGTGATTGGTCTGAGTGCTGGCCTTAGAAGATTAGGTGAACAGTTTGGTATTTCTTTTGTTCCATTGTTCTCAGGTTTGGTAACAAAACAGAGGGAACTAGCTGAAGGTGGTTTGAAGGGAATGTCTGGCATTCTTTACACTGTCTCCAGTTGGTCTGAGATACATGCATTCATTTTGGGATTATAGGCTTCCCAGCCATATCGCCTCCTCCCTGAAGCATGTGTCACAGAATTTATCTGAGAACAACAAGCATATAGATTAGGTTAATATCATTTAACATGTGGCTACACGAATTACATGTCCATGTATCAGTCCCTGATCATTTTTTCATCGAGGACTAGTAGCTGGAGTCAAGTTGTACTATACTGGGTGATTTTTAGGGCCCAAGGCAATTCAGTCACTCACAGGCAATAGTATTATAGTATTATACTTTGCGCTACACACCTCTTGTCTGGTGCATCGGCCTCATGTTTTAAACATCGTGGTCGATCACTTTCTCAATCTTTGAGGGTGAGGAGTGTGAGACTCATTGAGGGAGTGCTTATGTGAATTTGTTACTCTGTAAATCCTGAATATGAGATGATTTTATTAGGAGTCTCATTTTCAGGATATTGTTGCTTTACATATATTTTAGTAAGGCAACATGGAAAAGTCAATTGTTTGTCAGGTTATTTACTTGTAAACTGAACATAATTGATTTGAACTGTTTTTATTTTTTTTTTGCTCGAGTAATGAACTATGATGGGAATGTTTTATTTTCCCATTTGTCAAATGTGTATCTCATGAAAGGTTTGCTTAATGAATGCTTTGATTTTCCAAGATTTTTTTATGGCTAGTTTAAATTTCTGTGATCCATTGATATATAATTAACTTTGATCCCGAAGTTTAAAGCTGCTTCTGAATCATATCGATATAAACCAAATTGGAAGTCTCAACCTGGTGAAGTTGACACGAAAAGGAACCAAGGCGAATGCATATACTAATGTTTGCTGAATCAATGACACCACCTCAGTTGGGGAATTCTCATTAATTATATTTTGTCATTCAAGTAGAATACATCATTAAAAAAGAAAATTAAATTTATCTCAGGCTAATGTATATAATAAAAATAAAAGTTAAGAATTGTAGAACCCGTTGGCCCGGTGGTAATTGATTTGAGTCTTGTGGTTTGTTCCCTTTCAAGGTCTTAAGTTCGAAACCTATTGGGTGTAAATCATTTCTGAGGGTCATCGAACTGGGTAGAACTGCATTAACCGTGGTGCACTTGCAGGAAACTCCTTGCCGAGGGTTTGTGTACCTCCGCGAATAGTTGGGTCTATTAGAGACTCGGACATCCAGTGCAAATAAAAGAAATGTTAAGAATGGTAGGGCAGTTTGATTTCTATGATGTGCTTTATGGAAGTACGTGATTATAATTAATAAAGCTTTAATGTTAAATTAGCAAAGATGCCTTCCGCCGCTTGCCCAAAAAATTTCTTTTGGAGGCATAAATTAGTCATTATTATTTTATTTAGTGAATAATATGGACGATTAACTATTTATTTTTAACCATTTTGATATTCATAACGTAAGAATGACTGTAAATTTGCACATCGTTTTGACGTTTATTTTCCTAATCTTTTTGAAGGGATGTAACATGTAAGTGAGTATGTCCATTAGGCAAGCATGTGCCACACGTGTAGCCACTGTGATTTTCATTTATTTTTTTTAGACTTTTGGCGACACATTACATAAACCCATGTGGATACACCTATTCACTCCCACTCCCACTCCTTAAACCCATCCATCATCAAATCATTGAGAATCCTCGTGTTCCATCATTATCTAATTTATTTTCTCCAAACAGATTAGATCACCGAATGTTACTATCGAATAAGTACGCTAATGTGTAAAAACACATGTCTTTTATACAATTTTGTAATTATCATGTGTTATTCACTGCTTACTAGTTCTAGTTATTACTGTATTGAACGACTGAAAAAATTCATGATTTTGAAAGTTAAGAACACATCTTTTGACATATACAGGGACGGTCAAAGTATTCCGATATATATATATATATATATATATATATATATATATATATATATATATATATATATATATATTTGGATTAATAAATAAAGCCCCTAAATGATCGCTCAGTAATAAAGGAGGTAGGGGTACATCGACAGCGAGGAGATTTGCTAGAAGCAATTACTCTTGAAAGAGTGCGTAATAGCTCACCGATCAAGCGCTCTTGCGCGGAAGATGAACGGGGCTAAGCGATATGCCGAAGCTCACGGCATTGCTCCGTCAGGCATTCGCCCATTGCGAAAAATTTCCCACTGTTGCCTCCCGTAGGAGTCTTGGCCGTGTCTCAGTCCTAGTGTGGCTGATCATCCTCTCGGACTTCCAGGTCAGGAATAATAAATAAAACGAAAACAAGATAAAATCTTATATCAAAACGACTTCTGGCATCACCGGAAGGATCGATCATCTATATATATATATATATATATAAAAGTTTTCGGGAACCCAATAACTCTTGTGTATATCCTGTATTTATATTAAAACATTCATTAAATATTTGTAAATATCCAATTGTGAATCCAGTTATTATTGTATATTAATTTTGAATTGGATTATTTACCTCCTATAGCAAATGTGGATGCCTTATTTATTTTAAATAAATACCCTTTTAAAAAATTGTATTTCATAGCTACATTTTGATTTTCTATAGCCAAATATCTATTTGTGGTCACTCCTACCCTTCCATAAAATATGCTTTGTATTATTTTTCTATCTCATATCCCCTCAAATTTCTCCTATCCTCTTTCCCATATCTATTATCCCCCTCTTTCCCTCTACTTCCCGATGTCTTCTCCTCCACCGGACGTTGGAGCAATTGCCACCGTCACTGTTTCGACCATGACTGTTATTCATTGATACTACCGCACTCAGCCTCCCAATCTCACTCTCTGATGCAACATATCGGTTCAACAAAAACCTCTGTTATTTCGCTGGTAATTACATGCTAATCGTCGGCAGCCGGAGATAACAATGACGACGAACAAGGACTGGATACTGATGTTGCTTCAACGGGACGACATTAGGGTTGTTTTTGAACAAAGACGGCGGAAGGGGGCTGAGCAATTTGAATTTTCTGTTAATATATTTCAATGTGTTTCACTGTATTTCATTGTATTCATTATCTTTTTTTCATTATATTTCAATGTATCCCGCAGTATTCTATGTATTTTATTGTATTCACTGTCTTGCTATATTCCGTGAATGTATTCATATATTTTTTCAATTAATATAACTATGTATTAAGATGTAATATATAATTTCTCTGAAGATTGCTACATTTTTGTGGTATTTTTTGGTTGATAATCTTTTTTATAACTGAAAATGCAAAATTTGTGTGTTATAATTGAGTTTGTTGAGTTATGTTAGGGGTCTATTATGTTAATTGATTCACTTTTCGTTTGAAAACAGTGTAATCCACTGTTTCACACCGTGAATACAGTCGAATACAATAATCTGTCCAACTGTAAACCCATGTTTCATGCCATAAATATAGTCGAATACACTCGAATACAAAAATCTGTCTAGATGTAATTCCCTTTTTCACACCTAGAAATGATGCTATATTCATGAATAGAGTAACTTAAATACATCAAATACACTCTAAAAAATCTGAAAACATAGTTATAGGAAGGAATATAGTAAATGATAGTTACAACTAGCTACTAACCACTAAAACATAATGGTTTCTGAAAGTTTCTCTTTAAAATTACGGCAGGCTCCTATAAACCTCAAATCATGAATATATATATGAATATATATATATATATATATATATATATATATATATATATATATATATATATATATATATATATATATATATATATATATATATTAGCTGTACTCGTTAAATATTCTCAATATTTATAAAATATCATAAAAGTCACATATTTTTTTGAAAATAATATCTTCATTCTTCTTTTTATAACGATGTTTGACGAGCAAAAAGTTTAATTACTTGTCAAAAGTACTTCAATATATCATATCATTTCTATAGGACCATATCACTCAATTAAAATGAAATTTGTAAAACTTATAACAAACCTTAAAAAATATTAATCTTTTTAAAACGGACTTAAAAAAAAGTCATTCTATGGAGTAGCATTAAAATTGAGATGGAAAAGATATTTTAACTTAAATTCTCTCTCTAATAATGGGGTAAGAGAAAAATTGACAAGGAAGCTGCAGTTTCACATGGCCTCCATACACAAAATACTTCACCACTTTCACTACTTGAGAAGCCAAGAAGCATCACATAACAAAGTGACACACCACTCACTATTTTTATAATAAAATACCTCACATGGTTCCATGTGATTTTTTTTTTAAAATTACTCTGTTTTGGCCTTTGTTTTACTCTATTTTAAAATGAAAAGGTACAGTTGGTGGCCTCAGACATACCCCCTCCTTTATCTATCCATTTCCTCCTATCTTTGTCTTTGTGCTCTAACTGAGTTGTATCTGGTACCATTTAGTTTAGCTAACTTTCTATTGATTTCATTCATCCTACATTATGTTTTTGTGTGAGAACAAAGGTTGGGAGTCACTTGGCTTGATTCTCTATCTCTTAGTAAAACAGTTCCTTAATTCAAGATCCTCAATTAAACATAAAGTGAGGAAATGATTGTCACAACCCAATTCCCATAATAGATTGTGATGATGTCCAACAATGCTGTTAGGCAAGCCATCGCTTATGCCACCAAATTAATTATTCCTTTTAACTTTTAAAATTATGAATTTCATCAATAAATAGAATTAAATCTGGAACTCATAGAAACATACATTCGTCTTTACCAAATCGTCAAGTATGAATAAATACTACATAAAGCAAAATGATAACAATATTAGGTTCAACTGTTAACATCCACTAGAAACCCTCAAAATTCGGTGTCACAAGTGCATGAGCAATCCAGTAGAATATACAAAACACTATAGCTACTACCTAGAATAAAATAGGTAGAAATAATAAATATGATAAGAAGGAGACTCCGGCTGCTGCATATTAAGGCATGGAAGACAACTCACCACTAAGTTCCCATGTAGTGTGTCTATGCGCTCGTATGGTCCCACTTGAAGTGTCTATCTCAATAATTATACAATTAGTGCAGAAGTGTAGTATGAATACGTAAATCAGCGCGTACCCAATAAACATCAAGTCTACCCTCGAAAATATAGTAATGAGGGATCGACTTTGACACTTACAACTGATCAAATAAATAACTGCATAAAGTAGAGAGGTATGGTACATCAACTGAGGCGGATAAACCCTAATAATAAATTTTCCAAACGTGAATTATTAAGAAGTCACTAAATGTCATAACATGCCTCAAAGACACATGATCAATTGATATCAATACCAAATCAAAACTCTAAGTGTTACGCATGAGTCTGCCGAGGCGAACGACCCTGTCTTATAAGAGTAGCTTATGATACTGCTGAAGCGAATGAACCGATCCCATAAGAGTATTATTACAATCTTGTCGGGCCGAACGGCCCGATCTCATAAGAGTAGTGAAATTCTCTTACTCGCCAAGATACATGCGAGTCGAGAAGATACAAGACTACCACTCGTCAATTATTTCACAACAATCCCAAGTAAGATGCTTAGTCAATTGATTTATTCTTATGTAACTCTCAGCCATAAATTCAAATAATTAAACAAATAAGTTGAAGTCACATAGCGCATTTAAAGCATGGTGTGGATTTAGTTCTACTCAAACATAAGCATGAATCTAGCTACACATGGACTCTCGTCATGTCGTACGTACGTAACGTCCACAACAAGTAGAACACAACAATTAAAGTGCATACGAGGATAATTCCCTCTTATAAGATTAGGTAAGAGACTTACCCGAATCCAAGCTTACTACTCGACTCTCAAACTCACTAATTGGCTCAATCGATGCTGAGCAATCCAAAAATATTCAAAGGTCGTACAAACCAATCAATATATGCTCAAAAGTTTATAATTTATCTACTAGAGTAATTTTTCAATCCTCTCGAAAAGTCAATAAAAGTCGATACTAGTCCCACGTACCCGTATTCGGAAATTTTCAAAGATATATGTTACCCATGACATTACGAACTCAAATATATAACTTATTCTCAATTTAACTAGAACCCTTCCAAAACCAAATCAACCACTCCGCAAGTCGTAAAACAAGAAAGGCACATACATGAGGTCTTAAATAAGGGAACGGTCTTAAACAAGTATCTAAATATTTTAATCTAGGGTTTTGGTGAAACCCGTTGGGAATGAATTGGTTTTTATATTAGTATAATTTTGAGTTGGTTGTTACTCTCTATTTGTTCAACTACGTATAGATTTTGATTAATTGAAAGGATCCTCAATTAGCCGTTCCTATTTATTATGTATCTGCTTGAGAGAGAGAGAGTACATATTTAGTGTCACGACCCTAGTTCACCAATCGTGAACATGTCGTGACGGCACCCAGTCCCCACGACTAGGTAAGCCTAACACTTTGCGGAATGTACAAGTTTATGAACTTTAAACAAGAAATAGCAGAAAATGATATAAATAGGAATGTAATCCGTGCCGCTCGGCACATACACTCGTCAACACACTGCATAAAAATACCACCAAGACCCGGAATCCCACGGGTAACACAGACTAAAAGAAATACAACCGTGGCTCTATGTGTAAAGAGTATCTAAAACAACGAAATGAAGGAAAACATCTACTAGAACTATCAGAATAGAAGGTGGGCCTCCGGATCCGCGGACGTAGCAGATCATACCTCGAGGTCTCCGAATGTGCTGCTGAATCACCTAGGATGAGCCTGTCCTGATGTACCTGGATCTGCACAACAAAAGTGTGCAGAAGAGTAGCATGAGTACACCACGGCGGTACTCGGTAAGTGCCAAGCCTAACCTCGATGGAGTAGTGACGAGGAAGGTCAGGGCCCTACTGAGAGAACAATAACATAATGATAATAACAATAATAAGCAGTTTAAATAATTATGAATCTGAATGACGACAGTAAAGTGATTTCTGCAACCGTCTACAATGTAAGCTAGCAGCAAGTAAATA
Source organism: Nicotiana noctiflora (assembly GCA_032618575.1). NCBI lineage: Eukaryota > Viridiplantae > Streptophyta > Magnoliopsida > Solanales > Solanaceae > Nicotiana > Nicotiana noctiflora. Next base: position 83,779 of record JASVEL010003823.1, on the reverse strand, counting down.
ACTAAATAAAAACTCAATCGGCAAGTCCAGGACCTGTGGGAATCGAACCCACAGTCCCATTGACAGTACCTCTGGGTCTCTGGGAATCGAACCCGCAGCCCATATCTCAATAAATAATCAATAACTCAGGATCTCCGGGAATCGAACCCGCAGTCCCTACCAATAACTCAGGATCTCGGGAATCGAACCCGTAGTCCCTACTAATAACTCGGGATCTCGGGAATCGAACCCGTAGTCCCTACCAATAACTCAGGATCTTGGGAATCGAACCCGTAGTCCCTACTCAATAACTCAGGATCTCCGGGAATCGAACCCGCAGTCCACAAACAATATCACTCCGGGTCTCTGGGAATCGAACCCACAGCCCTGGGATCTCCGGGAATTGAACCCGCAGTCCACAAACAATATCACTCCGGGTCTCTGGGAATCGAACCCACAGCCCTGGGATCTCCGGGAATTGAACCCGCAGTCCACAAACACATCAAATAAAGAAAACACACAAAGAGAATATAATATGTTAAATTACAACTTCATCAAAATTAGTGCCAACAATTTATCAAGAGTTTAAGTAAATCAACTAGGCAATTAAACATGTTGAATCCTAGCTAATCATGTTTTTCTAAGTAATATCGGGTAATGGTAACGCCTTTATCAGCTAAGAGCAGGAATATCACTAATCAGACAATTCAAGTAAAGTGTGTGTTACAACAACGAGCGCATGTACACGCCCGTCACCTCGCGTACAAGGCATTTAAACTATCACATAATATCCTAGGGGTGAAAGTTCCCCCACACGAGGTTAGACAAGCCACTTACCTCAATCCGGCCAATTCAATACTCAATTTAGCTTTTCCTTTACCAATTCATAAATGCTTGGCTCAATCTAGCCAAAAATAACTTGAATACATCAAACAATGCAAGAGAAAACAATTTCAATTAACAAAATTATGATTCTTACACAATTTGCAAAAAGTCAACAAAAGTCAACTCCTCGGGCCCACACCTCGGAACCCAAAAAAAATTACCAAAAACTGAACACCCATTTCGCTACGAGTTCACCCATACAAAAATTATCTAATTACGATACCATTTGGTCATTCAAATCATCATTTTGCATTTTTGAAAGATTTCACAATTTTCCCCAAATTTTCCTTTAGATTCTCATGAATTTGATGTTAAATCTAAGATATAATCACAAAATATAGTTGGAAAAGGATTAGAGACACTTACCCAATGATTTGCAGAAGTTTGGGTCTTTGGAAAATCGGCTATGGAGGTTTAGGTTTTGAGAAAATTGAAAAATGGGTGAAAATCCCGTCAAAAACCTCACTTAACAGGCCTCAGATGTCGCATTTGCGACCCAGGGTTCGCAATTGCGAACCCTTAGATATTGCGAACAAAAAAAGGCTGGCAGAGGTCGCATTTGCGACAAAAAGTTCGCATTTGCGAACCGGGCATCGCAAATGCGATAAAAAGTTCGCATTTGCGAACATAGCAGAACCAGCAATTTTTCCTGACACGAAAATGAGCATAACTTCCTCATACGATGTCCAAATTCGATGATTCTTTTTCCTATGGCTCCAAAAATTTCGATACGGATCTAATGGTTCAAACAAAACTAAATTTGGATATCATTTGCTTAATATGATATCATTTATTTTTTGAAGAAACGATGACAAAGTATCCAAAACAAGCGCAACATAGTCTAAACCTATCTGAAACTCACCCGAGACTCCCGGGACCTCATCCAAACATACCAACACATCTTAATACCTAATTCGAACTTGCTCAAATCCTCAAAACACGTCTAACAACATCAAAACCCATAATTCTCATCGAATTCAAGCCTAAATTTCTTAAAACTTTCCGAATTGCATATTCGATCAAAAACCCATCCAAACGACGCCCGAATGACCTCGAAAATTTGCGGACATACCCAAAATCACATAACGAAGCTACAGAAATTGTCGGAATTCCATTCCGACCCCCGGATCAAAATCTCACCTATCGATCGGATTCGCCAAAATTTCAACCTTCGGCATTTCAAGCCTAATTGAGCTACGGACCTCCAAAATATATTCCGAACGCGCTCCCAACCCCGAAATCACCTAACGGAGCTAATGGAACCATCGGATTTCCGTTCCGAGATCGTCTTAACACTGTTCCGGCTACGAACCGTTTTCTAGTTTCAAAGCTCTTATTTAGGGACTAAGTGTCCCAAAATGCTCAAATTTTTTGAACCAACTCTCCCGGCAACCCACAATAGCAGAAATGAACTTAGGGGAACAGTTAAATTAGGGATTGGGGCGTAATTTTCTAAAACGACCGGTCGGGTCGTTACATCTTCCCACACTTAAGGATTCGTTCGTCCTCGAACGAGCACAGAAAACATACCTGGAGTAGTGAAAAGATGAGGGTACTGGCTGCGCATATCCTGCTCGGTCTCCCAAGTCGCCTCCTCGACCGGCCGGCCCCGCCACTGAACCTTTACCGAAGCGATGTTCTTTGACCTTAGCTTTCTGACTTGCCTGTCTAGAATGGCTACTGGCTCCTCTACATAAGACAGATCCTCGTCTAGCTGAACAGAAGTGAAATCCAACACATGCGACGGGTCACCATGGTACCTCCGGGCCATAGAGACATGAAATACGGGATGGACTCCGGCTAGGGTGGGAGGTAAGACCAACTCATAAGCAACCTCCCCAACATGCCTCAAAATCTCAAAAGGGCCAATAAATCTAGGACTCAGCTGAGCACATTAGCCTGATATAGTTCTGAAGATATTCCCTCTTGTTCAACAATTAAGTCTTAGAGCCTAATTCCAACATCCGAAATTCTATGTCAAGCTTGTTTTCATCAAGAGATCACTCAATATTCCTCAAACGCCGTCCTCAAACATGACTGCATAACCTTGCTGGATTCTTACCTTGCAACACTAAATCCACAGGACCATGATAATATTTTATGATCAAATTAGCCAAAAATTCAACGAATCAGATGCTCCTATTGCACCTCACGATCTACATAGATCTCGTTCCAACTTTTACAATACTGACACGACGGAAGAGATGTCCCGATATCCATAACCAACTACTGAATCAACAATTCATCGGGTCTATACTCTTGACAGGATCCATTACCTTGTCCTAAACCAGAGGATGATTCTTTCCTCTATAATATACTTCATATAATCAGTTTGCACTGACCCCAAATCACATAATCTCATCTCACCCAGTACGAACTGCTCAGGCGATAAGCCACATCAGACATAATCAAAAGTCCCACAAGATGACACAATGTGCCAGTAGGCTACTGATTCGTACGTGATACAAAAGGAAGGCGAACACTAGAGAGAACTATTCAACTCTCACATAAACATGGACTTCCTCATAAAAATAGGAAGCAGAACACATAAAAGCAATTATAGACACTGAAATAAACATCACACTATTGCGGCGTGCAACCCGATCCCAACAGTATACCCATGGCGGCGTGCCACCCGATCCCAACAATATAACCATGGCGGCGTGCCACCCGATCCCAATAATATAACCATGGCGGCGTGCCACCCGATCCCAATAATATAGACTCACACAAGGAGTCATATGTCGAGCTGAATAGCTCGTCACATCAAAATACTGAATATCGATCATAAGCACACTAAGGTGCATGATATCAGACACAATGAAACATATAGCGCTATAGGCTACAAACTCAAGCACAACTGAGGTGCGATATAAGATCTGAGTCTCAAGAGCCATCATGCTCATATAACATCACCGCTGAGCGGAACCCCAACACATAAGGAACTTACCAAGCCGTCTCACACTCATACGGTGCAATATATCTTTACATGAGTTAACTAACCGCGAAAATAAGACCGCGACTATCCCTCCACAAAGGGCGCATTGCTGGAAGAAACATAACCGGCCTGATGCAAGGCTCACTTCCACATTTAAATCTATCCACCGACCTTAAGTCTATCCTGGTCGTGCCAAGCTAAGTCAATAATATTTCACAGGTCTATAACCCAATAAGCAGAGTGCCCTCCATGCATAAATTCTCAAATGAATGATATCACCAAAATCCTCATACTTGGTTTAAATTTCTAACCAATCAAGTGACTACAAGTCACACCTATACAATCTTCTTGTGGGTCAAGCTCCCACCATCCTCCGAATAATTAAACGGACCTGCACATTCAGGCCACCGGCTGCACTAACACTGAAAAGCGATCAGGAGTCCCTAACCGGGATGCAAAGCCTTTCTCACAGAACACCTATCTCAAATGATACTGATGTTAATACCCTTCTTACTCAAAACACTGAAACTCCTTTCCTGCTCATCCGAGCTCTTTATATCACATTCATTGACCAAACCGTGACCTTGGTCCTTACTTCAAATTTCATACTACTCACTGCACCTCACGTGTCGATATATGATAGACGCAATTTCCATCATAGCTCTAGAACTGACGATAGACTAATACTTCATCACATAATACTTTCCATTTAGCTCACTACAGGAGAGCTATAACAACACACGGCGAATTCTCATAGCCATCGAATATGCCAATATCTAAGTAGTGGTCCAAGCCACCATAACCCTTTCCGAGGTCTGCCTACTCATAACAGGCCCCTAACAGACGAATACTTCAGAATGACATCAATCACTGCGGCCGACAAGTCTCAAATGCACCGCCACAAATCACATGCATAACTCGTTGCATGAACCGATCATTGACACCAGTACGCCAACTCAACTATGGCTGATCAATCTACTTCCTTCCAGGTTATCCTTGATTACCTTAGAAATGTTAATATCTTCCTTCAATACCTAACTTATTTCAACCGCACTTACCCCGAGTGACCTTAAATCATAAGGCCATGCTATCTCAAGAACGACGACCATTTCATGTCTCTCAAATACTACACCATAAGTCAAAACATCATAGATCGTTTTGTGCCTTTCTTCATAAGTTGCTTCAAAAGCTTGAGCCTTAACTGTACTTATAGACTTAGAATTATCAGGCACCACACTTTACCTCTTGAATTCACTAGGACCGCTACTAAGAACCATCCGGTTCTAACTTTCCCCAGTACGCAACCAACTCTACTGAATTTCTTTATAACATATGAATACCCTCTCGATAAAGCATCCAGCGGAATCACTTCCTGCGAAGTCTGCACCTATACGAGGCATAAATCATGAATTTCCCCTCAAGTTTGAACATGAGCCAGTAAGGCTAAACATAACACGCATTCAACAATACATATACTCAAATTACCACTCATGGCCCTTTTCCGTGGCTGCAATAACACAATAATACGCTAGTATCCAGAATTCACACAGGTAATTAACCATGCGACCCAATCTTAAGCGGTGGGACTCTCCCACTTAGCCCAAAGCCACTATTACACGACTCTCGAACACATTATAACCATTCTCTCAAGTCATTTACTATTATTCAACTGCAACTCACTTGATCCAACGAATATAACCACCTGTGCTATATTAGCACTCTAACACCATAGGGTATGAACTCATCCCAATACAACCAAGCATATTCCCGCTCTATGTATCGAGCATTCTTTACCACGACAGCTTAAGACATACTGTGATTCTCACACCTACGAAGCACCATGTAGCCTTCGCCGAAGTCTTCCCTGCCGATAATGAAATGTAGAATTATTATGGACACAGGAACATCAAAAGTCCCAACGTCATACCATACGAGTCTCAACTCTTACTCTTCCACAAGTTTCAAAGAACTTTTTGAATAGCACCTAAATACAGTGCGAGCCAAATCTGATATGATACATGACCCATAATTTGGTCGTTGATAGTGAAATCCTTTTAGTTAGCACGAAGCCTTAAAGATACATCTTGCTAATCCACGATAATAGCCTTTATCATATGTACGTCTTCATCATAAGACAACCCAAGACATTGGTTTGGTACATGTCCTTCTTAAGACAGTTAAACTCATTTCCCCCGGTATCTCTGCTGGCTGAATTCTTCGCTAAATAGATATCTCATATGAACCATATAGTCTTTATTACCACCAACTATCTTTAGATCTATATCCAACTTGTGATTCTATCATTACCGTGACGATTAGGCAGTTAAGTAAACCTTCTCAAGACCATACTTATCAACCGAATGTCAGAACCTAGTGCACCCCCATGTGCACAATTGAAGATCTCTCAATTCTATTGCATTATCGATATGGATGACACGCGGTAACAATGGTTGAGTAAATTCTTGACTTCCTTGAGATCTCTCTGCAACGTCACGAACCGTTGGCGCATACTTGATACCGAGTGCGAAATTTCAATACACGAGTGGATGCAAAAGAACATATGACATAGGCTCCAACTGAATAAATGGCGCACGATAAGGAATTCAAAGAATTGAAGAGTTTCCTAAACGGTTACATAGCCCCTCGTAGATAAATACAGACGTCTCCATATAGATCAATGAGAATCTAAGTAACCGGTCTGTGTCCCGTGACTCCTACGAACCTAGAGCTCTGATACCAACTTGTCACGATCCTAGTTCACCAATCGTGAACATGTCATGACGGCACCCAATCCCCACGACTAGGTAAGCCTAACACTTTGCGGAATGTACAAGTTTATGAACTTTAAACAAGAAATAGCGGAAAATGATATAAATAGGAATGTAATCCGTGCCGCTTGGCACATACACTCGTCAACACACTGCATAAAAATACCACCAAGACCCGGAATCCCACGGGTAACACAGACTAAAAGAAATACAACTGTGGCTCTATGTGTAAAGAGTATCTAAAACAACGAAATGAAGGAAAACATCTACTAGAACTATCAGAATAGAAGGAGAGCATCCGGATCCGCGGATGTAGCAGATCATACCTCGAGGTCTCAAAATGTGCTGCTGGATCACCTAGTATGATCCTGTCCTGATGTACCTGGATCTGCACAATAAAAGTGTGTAGAAGAGTAGCATGAGTACACCACAACGGTACTCAGTAAATGCAGAAGTATCCTCGATGGAGTAGTGACGAGGAAGGTCAGGGCCCTACTGAGAGAACAATAATATAATGATGATAACAATAATAAGCAGTTTAAATAATTATGAATCCGAATGACGACAGTAAAGTGATTTCTGCAACCGTCTACAATGTAAGCTAGCAGCAAGTAAATAACTAAATAAAAACTCAATCAGCAAGTCCAGGACCTGTGGGAATCGAGCCCACAGTCCCATTGACAGTACCTTTGGGTCTCCGGGAATCGAACCCGCAGTCCACATCTCAATAAATCTCAGGATCTCCGGATCTCCGGAATCGAACCCGCGAGTCCCTACCAATAACTCGGGATCTCGGGAATCGAACCCGTAGTCCCTACTAATAACTCGGGATCTCGGGAATCGAACCCGTAGTCCCTACCAATATCACGCCGGGTCTCCGGGAATCGAACCCACAGCCCTGGGTCTCCGGGAATCGAACCCGCAGTCCACAAACAATATCACTCCGGGTCTCTGGGAATCGAACCCACAGCCCTGGGATCTCCGGGAATTGAACCCGCAGTCCACAAACAATATCACTCCGGGTCTCTGGGAATCGAACCCACAGCCCTGGGATCTCCGGGAATTGAACCCGCAGTCCACAAACACATCAAATAAAGAAAACACACAAAGAGAATATAATATGTTAAATTACAACTTCATCAAAATTAGTGCCAACAATTTATCAAGAGTTTAAGTAAATCAACTAGGCAATTAAACATGTTGAATCCTAGCTAATCATGTTTTTCTAAGTAATATCGGGTAATGGTAACGCCTTTATCAGCTAAGAGCAGGAATATCACTAATCAGACAATTCAAGTAAAGTGTGTGTTACAACAACGAGCGCATGTACACGCCCGTCACCTCGCGTACAAGGCATTTAAACTATCACATAATATCCTAGGGGTGAAAGTTCCCCCACACGAGGTTAGACAAGCCACTTACCTCAATCCGGCCAATTCAATACTCAATTTAGCTTTTCCTTTACCAATTCATAAATGCTTGGCTCAATCTAGCCAAAAATAACTTGAATACATCAAACAATGCAAAAGAAAACAATTTCAATTAACAAAATTATGATTCTTACACAATTTGCAAAAAGTCAACAAAAGTCAACTCCTCGGGCCCACACCTCGGAACCCAAAAAAAATTACCAAAAACTGAACACCCATTTCGCTACGAGTTCACCCATACAAAAATTATCTAATTACGATACCATTTGGTCATTCAAATCATCATTTTGCATTTTTGAAAGATTTCACAATTTTCCCCAAATTTTCCTTTAGATTCTCATGAATTTGATGTTAAATCTAAGATATAATCACAAAATATAGTTGGAAAAGGATTAGAGACACTTACCCAATGATTTGCAGAAGTTTGGGTCTTTGGAAAATCGCTTATGGAGGTTTAAGGTTTGAGAAAATTGAAAAATGGGTGAAAATCCCGTCAAAAACCTCACTTAACAGGCCTCGGATGTCGCATTTGCGACCCAGGGTTCGCAATTGCGAACCCTTAGATATTGCGAACAAAAAAAGGCTGGCAGAGGTCGCATTTGCGACAAAAAGTTCGCATTTGCGAACTGGGCATCGCAAATGCGATAAAAAGTTCGCATTTGCGAACATAGCAGAACCAACAATTTTTCCTGACACGAAAATGAGCATAACTTCCTCATACGATGTCCAAATTCGATGATTCTTTTTCCTATGGCTCCAAAAATTTCGATACGGATCTAATGGTTCAAACAAAACTAAATTTGGATATCATTTGCTTAATATGATATCATTTTTTTTTTGAAGAAACGATGACAAAGTATCCAAAACAAGCGCAACATAGTCTAAACCTATCTGAAACTCACCCGAGACTCCCGGGACCTCATCCAAACATACCAACACATCTTAATACCTAATTCGAACTTGCTCAAATCCTCAAAACACGTCTAACAACATCAAAACCCATAATTCTCATCGAATTAAAGCCTAAATTTCTTAAAACTTTCCGAATTGCATATTCGATCAAAAACCCATCCAAACGACGTCCGAATGACCTGAAAATTTGCGGACATACCCAAAATCACATAACGAAGCTACAGAAATTGTCGGAATTCCATTCCGACCCCCGGATCAAAATCTCACCTATCGATCGGATTCGCCAAAATTTCAACCTTCGGCATTTCAAGCCTAATTGAGCTACGGACCTCCAAAATATATTCGAACGCGCTCCCAACCCCGAAATCACCTAACGGAGCTAATGGAACCATCGGATTTCCGTTCCGAGATCGTCTTAACACTGTTCCGGCTATGAACCATTTTCTAGTTTCAAAGCTCTTATTTAGGGACTAAGTGTCCCAAAATGCTCAAATTTTTGGAACCAACTCTCCCGGCAACCCACAATAGCAGAAATGAACTTAGGGGAACAGTTAAATTAGGGATTGGGGCGTAATTTTCTAAAACGACCGGTCGGGTCGTTACATTTAGGTAGTTGTCTGAACAACATCACTCCGGGAGTATAGGTGAGAGTCATAACCGAGAGTTTAGAGGTTGGATTAGAGATAACTAAGTCAACGCTATAAGAAACATACAACCAAGAAAATCAACGACGGGGGAAATAATAACTCTAGACCTGCTTAATTTAGTCTCCAACCCTTTGTTTCGTTAGCTGATAATTTTACTGCTTTGTAGTATTTGCTAGCTAATCTGTTAGAAATATAAATCGTAATCTTTATAATTTAGAAAAATATATAACTTGTTCTCAGTTCCATAATCAATTTCGTGGTCAAATTCTATTTTTACTAAACCCTAAGCTCTTCAACAAGAATCCCAAATTTTCATAATTTCTATGTTAAAATCTCTCCATAATCCATGTATTTGACTCACAATAGGTAAAAATTGCTTACCTTATGATGCTTGGTGAATATGCCCCTCCAAAGAGTACCCAAATCACCCAAGCCAAGAGAAAAGTGGGGAGAATGAGCTTAAGTCCTTAAACAAATAGGTGAAAAATGAGCTACATATGTCGCAAATACGACCTAGGGTTCACATATGTGAATCCCACAAATGTGACAAGTGCATCGCAAATGCGATGACTGCTTAACACTGGGTTGTCGCAAATGCGACCTAGACTTCGCATCATTTTATCACAAATGAGGTTACTTTCACTCAGGTGCCTAATTGCAAATGCGATCCACAGTTCACAAAAGCGAACTTTGCAGTCCCCGACCTACCTCGAAAATGCAAACAGAATCTCGCTTTTGCAAGACCTGCAACATTAGCCCAACACCAGCAACCATGAAACATGACCAAACCAATTCGAAACGCGTCTAAAACTCATCCAAGCCTCCGGATCTCCACATCAAACATCCACACAAGTTCAAAAATATCCTATGAACCGCTCACAAAATCAAAATGCCAAAATAAATCCGAAACCACGAATCAAACACCAAAACACATTGAAATTTCAATGAAACTCAAAAATCGTCAAAATTACAACGAAGCTATTGATTCATGTCAAACCAACTCGAAATGACACTAAATTTTGCAGACAAGCTCCAAATGACAAATTGGACATATTTTCAAGTTCCAATATTAAAATTCGAACCCGATAGCCATAAATCAAATCATGGTCAAACTTAGGATATTTCTAAACTTCCAAAAATACCAGGTTTCGGCAAAAAGAGCCAAGTCGACCTAGAGACCTCCAAATCCAAATCCTGGTATATGCTTATGTCCAAAATCATCATACGAACCTATTGGAGTCTTCAAATCCCGATTCCGAAATTGTTTACTCAAAGTGTTTGCTCAAGTCAAACTTGAGTACCTTAGGCTAATATTATGGAACTACGTGTTCCGAATTCAACTCGAACCCTTTCAAAACCAAACCAACTGTCCTTGCAAGTCGTACAATAGAAAAGGCACATAAGGGAGGTCTTAAATAGGAAAACAAGGATCTAGAAAGCAAAAAGTGTAAATAGCTTGTAATCACATATTAAATTTTATTTGATATTATAAAAATTATTTTCACCGTCATAATTTAGATTAAAAAAAGAATGTAGTACAATAAGTAATTTTATGGAGAAGATAAAGCTCACGTATCAAAGTTTAGTAATGTTTCTCATCTAGTACTGTCTTGTTAATATTTATAAAATAGGGTAACTCAAACTTTAAGAATGGAGTACAAGAGTAGAGTAACTTTCACTCGTAATTATTCTTGAAATCTTTGTCATTCACATGAGTTAAGAATACCTTTGTCCTTAAGAAAGCTGCCTTTCCCTAAATTCTCTGATTTTCCACCTTTTTGCCATTCGGCCATTTAGGTAAATCAAGCCATCTTTCACTCACAAAAAGTCGAAAGAGAACTAATAAATGAAGATAGATCTATGATTTTAATACACTCACTACTCCTTTGTGACTGTAGATACAAACTTAACATAAATATGCAATTTTATCAAAATTGTTCAACTATATATCTGCAGATTAAGTAGCACAAAGTTGAAAAATTCGTAAATGTGCAACGACAATAGTTACATATTAGTCTCAAACAAGTTAAAGTCGGCTACGTGAATCATTGCCTACAATGTCGCTCTATTTAAGTCCATCGCAATCCGATATCATAGTTTCTCTAGCGTTAGAAGTTCTATATATTTATTTTCTACCGGCCTATAAATCAAAAAAATCGAAACTAGTGATACAAAATTACGTTGACTATAAGGAGAAAAAGAATTAACTGATGTAGAAAGAAGCAACACATGAAGAAGAAGAACACATTCTCTCCATGTTCAATGTCGGAGTCGCTTATAATAAAGTCCAAACATTTCACCAGTCAATTATTTGCATATTAACAGCTGTTTTGCAGAACCCAAGATCTCACGAACTCCTCCTTTTTGTTAACTAATCCCCATGTGAACTTTGTATTTTACTAACTCATCCATTAATAATTCTATATACTATATTACTAGTACTATACTCTTCTCTTTTTTCTTACCTCCTTCATCTTCTTGTTCTTCTTCCCCTACTACCCCACCTCACTAGCCCCATCATTTCCCTCTCATCGCTGTCTCAATCATGATGCAAAAATAGTACAGAAATTACTAGCAAAAGAAAGTGTAAGTAGAGGGGAAAAAATGAATTTGCTTATAATTTTTCTATTGTTCGTGTTTTACTGTTACATTGGTTTTGCTAAGTTGGTGGTGGAGGCAAAAGTTGAGTTGAGAGATGAAGTGTCTATTTTACTTTCTATTAAAGAAAGTCTTATTGATCCATTGGATCAACTGCGCGATTGGACAGTGCCCAAGAATGCAGCTGCAGGGAACGTTTCAGTTCCCTGCAGCTGGAAAGGAGTTGAATGCAACTCCAAAGGTGCAGTTGAGAAGCTTGATCTGTCACACATGAATCTCACTGGCAAAGTTTCTGATGATATTCAAAAGCTCAAGAGTTTGACTTCACTTAATCTATGCTGCAATGATTTCTCATCACCATTGCCAAGAACCTTATCCAATCTCACTGCATTGAAAAGCATTGATGTGAGCCAGAACTACTTTGTCTATGGCTTTCCTTTTGGTCTTGGAATGTCAGCAGGGCTTATGTATTTGAATGCTTCAAGTAATAACTTCTCCGGTTATCTTCCTGAGGATATTGGAAATGTAACATTCCTCGAGACTTTGGATTTTCGAGGGAATTTCTTCGAAGGTTCAATTCCTAAATCTTACAAGAATTTAGGAAAGTTGAAGTTTTTAGGCCTCTCAGGCAACAATTTGACTGGACACATTCCAGGAGAGCTCGGGCAGCTATCGTCGCTTGAGACTATAGTTCTCGGATACAATAGTTTTGAAGGTGGAATTCCAGCTGAGATTGGAAATTTGACCAATCTCAAGTATCTTGATCTAGCTATTGGCAATCTTGGAGGTGAAATTCCTGCTGAGTTGGGCAAGCTGAAGCAGCTCAACACCATTTTCTTGTACAAGAACAATCTTGTAGGCAAGATTCCACCAGAGATTGGTAGCATGACTTCATTGCAGCTGCTTGATCTCTCGGATAACATGCTTTCGGGAGATATCCCAGCGGAGATTGCTGACCTTAAGAATTTGCAGCTTATGAATTTAATGTCCAACAGATTATCAGGCTCAGTTCCTTCTGGAATTGGAGGTTTGCCTCAGCTGCAAGTTCTTGAGCTATGGAATAACAGCTTATCAGGTCCTTTGCCAAGTGATCTTGGCAAAACCTCACCTTTGCAGTGGGTCGATATTTCGTCCAATTCATTCACTGGTCCTATTCCAGAAGGGTTATGCACCAAAGGTAACCTCACTAAGCTTATCTTATTCAACAATGATTTCTCTGGTCCAATTCCATCTGGTTTATCAACCTGCACGTCCCTCGTTCGTGTAAGAATGCAAAACAATCTTCTTTCCGGGACGATCCCAGCAGGTTTTGGTAAACTTGAGAAACTCCAAAGGCTGGAACTAGCAAACAATAGTTTGACAGGCCAAATTCCAAGTGACCTTGCTTCTTCTACCTCTCTTTCTTTTATTGACGTCTCTAAAAATAATCTTCAGTCTTCTATTCCTTCATCCATTCTTGGACTTCCAAGTCTTCAAAATTTCATTGCCTCAGAAAACAACCTTGTAGGCGAAATCCCGGATCAATTCCAGGATTGCCCTTCTCTTTCTGTCCTGGATCTATCCACAAACCATTTCACTGGAGATCTTCCAGCTAGCATTGCTTCTTGTGAGAAGTTAGTAACGTTGAATCTTCGAAACAACCAATTAACCGGTCCAATTCCAAAAGCAATTTCCATGATGCCCACATTAGCTGTTCTAGATCTATCCAACAACTCTTTAACAGGTGGAATACCTGACAACTTTGGCAATTCCCCAGCATTAGAGACGCTGAATGTTTCCCATAACAAACTTGAGGGTCCTGTCCCGGCAAATGGCATGCTCAGAACAATCAATCCAGATGACCTGATTGGCAATGCCGGTCTTTGTGGTGGTGTGCTTCCTCCATGTTCTCATAATGCTGCATACACATCGAAGGAAAAGAGCTTGCACGCGAAGCACATCATTGCAGGATGGCTAACGGGTGTAGCAGCTCTTCTACTTCTTGTTACAGCAAGTCTTGGAGCGAGGTCTCTATACAAGAGATGGAATGAAAGTGGAAGTTGTTTCGAACAAAGGTTTGAGATGAGCAGTGGTGAATGGCCGTGGAGGTTGATGGCATTCCAGAGGCTAGGATTCACTAGTAATGACATCTTGGCTTGCCTTAAAGAGTCAAATGTCATTGGAATGGGAGCAACAGGGGTTGTATACAAAGCTGAAATGCAACGCCAGAATACGGTTGTTGCAGTAAAGAAGCTATGGAAATCTGGAACTGATATTGAGATGGGGGGTAGTGAAGATCTCGTAGGTGAGGTAAACGTTCTTGGAAAATTGAGGCATCGGAATATTGTCAGGCTTCTGGGGTTCCTGCACAACAATCGCGATGCAATGATAATATATGAGTATATGCAGAATGGAAGCCTTGGAGAAGCTTTACATGGTAAACAAGCAGCAGGGAGATTGCTAGTCGATTGGGTCACTCGATACAACATAGCACTTGGAGTGGCACAAGGCCTTGCTTATCTCCATCATGATTGCCACCCACCAGTTATTCACCGTGATGTAAAGTCAAATAACATACTTCTTGATGCAAATCTTGAGGCAAGAATTGCAGATTTTGGTTTAGCAAGAATGATGCTCAAAAAGAATGAAACAGTTTCTATGGTGGCTGGATCTTATGGATACATAGCCCCCGGTTAGTCCTTACTTCAAAATTTTCAGCCTAGTTTAGTAAAATCTTAATATATACTTATAGAGTAATCTTTGCTAATATTTGACAATCATTTATCTGAATGATGACTTTGCAGAGTACGGATACACACTGAAAGTGGATGAAAAGATCGATATCTACAGCTATGGAGTAGTTCTCATGGAGCTCCTAACTGGAAAGCGTCCTCTAGATCCTGAATTCGGGGAATCTGTTGACATTGTAGAATGGTTTCGAATGAAGATTCGAGACAATAAATCTTTAGAAGAAGCTCTAGACCCAAATGTAGGAACGATACAACATGTTCAAGAAGAAATGTTGTTAGTTTTAAGGATAGCAATTCTATGTATAGCCAAACTCCCTAAGGACAGACCGTCTATGAGGGATGTTTTGACAATGCTCGAAGAGGCAAAGCCGCGAAGAAAAAGCAGTAGCAACAATGGAAGTAGTCCTGCTACTACTGACAAAGATAAGCCAGTATTCAGTACATCACCTGTAAATGGCCTTCTGTAAGAAGAGAAGTCATGTCCCTTTGAGTCCATTTTATCTGTAATTTTCATGTAGCATTTGACTTGTATTTAGAAGTTGATACATTGATTCTTGTATGTGTAGAATTTAAGGCAGTACAGGCAGCACTTTTCCTGCTGCAAGTGATGTTTTACTAATTTTTTGATCATGTAAGAAAAAGTTATTGATCAAATAACAGAGTTTTAAGTCTAATCAAATTCTGGATCTTTATGAAGAACGTCGTTTAATAATTTGTAATGGCTGAGGAAGAACATGCATTCTTGAAGAGAGCATTATGAAGATTTCCTGCTCAAAATGAGATTGATCTTGTAAGATTTTTGGAAACCAATGAGATTGACATCTTTGATGTAAGCCTAACTTCTCTACGCATGGTAGTGTCAAGGACAAAACTATCTTTAAGGGCTCGTTGATGATAATTAATATCGGAATTAAATTTGAGATGAATTTATTCCACGTTTGGTTAAGATAATTAATAGATGGATTGGTTATCCCGGGAGGAGGAGAAAATCAACTCAATCAAACCATAAGTATCAAATTCCAGATTATTATCCAAATATTCCTCCTCACAATGGGTTCTCTATTTTGCCCTTTTCTCTGTTTATTTTTCGATGGAAACATTTAAGTTATCCAACTTTGTTAATTATGCAAATATAAGAACCCAAGGAAGGTTACCACCAGCATTGCAAAATGTACAATTCCAACACACGCCTCTGTGGCTAAACTATACTTTCTTCCACACCAAAGACAATCAAATAATTTAAGATATCTGCTCCAAGCAATAGCTGCAGGTATACTTTGGGAGCAGACAAAAAATTGAAATACAAACATGAAGCCTAAGTCGCTCCGAAATTGTAATTTAGGTGCCGCACCCGTATCGACACAACACTAGTATAAGTGTTGAGTATGGGATCCGTACCGGATATTATCAAATAATTTTGAGTACTTTGACCATGACATTGGGAAAAATTCGAGACAAGATACAATTTATTTCCCTAAATCAGAACTAATACTAGGGTAAAATGAAGGAAAATAACATATCTTATCTAGGAAATCAATCTTTTGCTTATCTACAACTTGAGAATAAAAAAGAAATTAATACTTTACTAGATACACTTAAGTATTCCACAAAATTTCTTTTTTTTTTTTGATTTGGCATCGGGTGTCCGAGTCTCTTCGAGGCCCGACTAATCCCGGGGGTGCACAGGCCCTCGGCAAGGAGTTTCCCGCAAGTGCACCACGGTTAATTCAGGTTTTACCCAGTCCGATGGCCCTCAGAAATTGTTTGCACCCAGTGGGTTTCGAACTTGAGACCTTGAAAGGAGTAAACCCCAAGGCTCAAGTCAATTGCCACCAGGCCCTGAGGGTTTCTTATAATTTAAAAACATTTTTATTTTTTTAAATTATTTTAGCTGGATCCCTACACCCGTATCCGTACTAGGATCCGTATCCCGGAATCTTACAGTTTACATCTTCAAGTATCCGACATCTAGACCTGCACCCATGTCGGACACCCGCACCCGTATCCGAGTAACTTAGCATGAAGCAATCAAACCTTTTATCAAAACCAACAAATATGAACCTTGCAAACTTTCCTTTCAACAACATTAGTGTTCATCTGTTTCAGGATAATCATAATACAGACACATCCATACTCACAACTACCTCTGAAGATTGCAGTGTATGACATATACCAGCATCTTCCATAATCTACCAAAACGTCTCTCCTCCCAGAGAGTGGGGTAAACACTGTAACCCGTGAGGTTAAAAAAAAAAAAAAAAGCCAATAACGTCACATATGACCAGTTTCTTACTGAGAAATTATTTTATAATCCACTATAATTTCCTTCTGTACTTCAGTCTTGCATAAAGGGGCTTCTTTATCTGACCTATATAGGCTTAGTCCTCTGTCTTCCATTTCTTTCCATGAAATTTGGAGCTGAAATTCAACAAAGAATTTAGTCAGCAAGTCAGTTTTAATCTGTACGAGGAGCATGTGCATCATATATGTGACTCACGCTTACATGTACCAAGTCCATTGGCGTCAGATGTCCTCATGATTCGTAGTCTCTTGATGGAGCTAATAAACATCCTGAAACAAATAAGCCGACCATATGATAAACACGGGTACATTTAATCGGTTCCATACAGTCGAATGTGCATTCTACAAAATCAGCCAGAGAGCACAGAGGGAACTGCAATATAACAATTACTGATTTCTACGAAGCCAAAGATAAACCAGATTAAGCAATCCCTAATCCTTATAATTCGAACATAATAAGTATTTAAACTAGTACATATAATGTAAGAACCAAATTGTCAATTCATGTTGATGAATATAGTCCCCCTATTATTTAATAAGCAACTTCTCCGATTCATTTTTCACTTTAAGATAACAAAGTTCAGACATAAAGTACTTATGTATCTGTTGATTTTTTGCAACACATTTTATAAATAATAATTAGGTGTATTTCAATTGTTAATGTGCAGGAAGAGCAAAGTGACAGATGCTGGACATACTCCCATGGAACATCTCCAACAAGCATCCAGTCTCCTTCTTTGTCCTCATAAGTCAGCACAAATTCTGATGATCCATCTAATAATCTTGAAGATGACGTTTCTGACATGACACTTAGCTCTTGTGCATTTGACGCTGACAGCATACAAAAATTGTTAATATCAGAAACCACGGAAAATGAACCTAAAATACTTGTGATAAGAACTCCAAAGAACTGTTAAAAAACCAGAATTTAGCATGAAATGTCTGTCGGTTCCTCCAAGATATCTGGCTTAGAACATATGGGCAGCTAATATTTCCAACAAAAAACCATAATTCGTTACAACCATCAACATTTTGCCCAACATCCTTTATAGCATATTTGTGGTAACAATCTTCTGTTCCATTTTCATATTAATAAATTAGGGAGAAGAATTACTTACATCTTGCACAAACCGCAGTGTTGGGTTTTAAGAACATCCTATCTAAAGTCTGTTCCAAGTTCTCATAGCTGCTATGAGCATTCAAATCTACCTTCCTTCCAATTGCAACTCCATCCATATTGACCTTCACAAACATGGAAGTCTTGATGAGCCCTTTCTCCTTGGCAAAACTGTTGCTCTTGCTGCTGCTCGCATTAGTGATAACATTTTTGCTTTTACACTTCTCAATTGTTCCGCAAAATTCTTCTGTGGGTTGTGATTTTGTCTGGTTAACTAGGGTATTCATCCGATAAGTTCTTACAGGAGGCCATCCAACAACCTGACTGCAATGTCGGATTCAAGCAAAAGGTAAGTAAAAGCAACATATTTAAGACAGAGAAAAAAAAAACTATAAATCTTAAGTATGTTAAACAGCTTATTATGGTTTGCTCACTAAATAAAATGCACAACCTACATTAGCAAGGATGAAAAAGGAAAGGCGTATTTTCCTGTGACACAGGAAAAGTTTCAAAAACAAGGGTATATATGCAACAACAGTGATGACATATTTTAGTCATGTTCACATTTTCTTCCGTGGTGCCAAGTAGCAGAAGAGTGTTCTACAATAGAATACCACCTGTTGAAGCCACAACTATACCGGACATTATACTTACGGCACATCAGACATGATATCTCGAAGTAACATAATGATATGGAACAATGCCAAATTAAATACCAAACATATAAACCATAACAATAAGTACATAATATGCGCTCACATTTAACATACAATAAACTGCCTGAAAAAGGGCAAAACTTTATATCTCCAACCCCAGACATTCTGGAAATGAGCACTTCAAGGAATAACTCAACTACAAAAAGGCACCAAAACTATGTAACTACACTTTTTCAATGAACTGCAAGGATTAAACTTATCGATCTGTTCCGTGAAACCAAAACTTCTTGAATTTGACCCAAAGGAATGTTGTAGAAAGATGCAACTTTACAGGACAACAATATCAAGATCTTACTTAAGGAAGTTTCATACACAATCTTGGAAGATGAATACGAACTCAATATCCAAAAAAGCACCCTCTCTTTTTCTACAGGAAATTGAATTACCTGGTTCTTAATGCACTTGGGGGTAGTTGAATAGAGGATAAATAAAAAATAATCTTTATATTGAGCGTAGCAGTCAATCATTCAGCCAAAGAACCTATTCCTACTTGCTTGACTAAGATTGTAACCATTCATGACACTTCAAACACAGGCAGAGGCGGATCCATATTCAAAATTTAGGGCTAAACCTTTAGATTCTACAACTGAACCCATTACATTTTTGAAATTATAGGTTCATAATCGAGTTTTTGACCTATATTATCCCTTATCTTTGAGGGTAGGTCTTTTTTAGTCCCTCAAATATAACCTTGACCATATTTAGTCCCTTAAGTATGCTAAGGTGGAGCACCTTTTGTCCCGTATCTTTGAGGTTAGGTCTATTTTAATCCCTCAAATATGACCATGAGCATATTTAGTCCCTTTACTATGCAAAAGTGGAGCACCATTAGTCTTACTACAAAATTTGTTCAAAAACTAACGGTGTTAACCAACTCTGATTCATGAAGCAAATTTTCACCTCTGAAACAAAACGTTTCTTATCCTTTTATTGGATAACACAAATGATCACTTTAATTCTTCATTTTTAGATAATGTCTTCTAAAATTTTGGCCTTGTGTATTATTTTGTATATATATACATTTTGTACGTTACTCCTTCCGTTCCAATTTATGTGAACATGTTTAATTGGGTACAGAGTTTAAGAAAAAATAAAAAATTTTAAGGAATTTGTGCTCCCAAACAACTAAAAAGGGGGTCCAGAGTATTTGTGTGGTTATAAAACTTTATCATTAATGGTAGAATTGTAAGTTCAAGCTAAATTGTTTTCAAATTTGGAAATGGTTCATTCTTTTTGGAATGGACCAAAAAGTAAATATGTTCACATAAACTAGAACGGAGGGAGTAATATACAAAAATTATAGTACAAAATTTATACTCCCCCCGTTTCAATTTATGTGAACCTATTTCCTTTTTAGTCCGTGCCAAAAAGAATGACTCTTTCCCTATTTGGAAATAATTCACTTTATTTAATGATTTATGGCCACCCAAAATATATGTGCTTCATTTAACACCACAAGTTCAAAAGTCCTCTTTCTTTTCTTAAACTTCGTGCCCAGTCAAATGAGTTCACATAAATTGAAACGGAGGGAGTATATATTTTCGGCTACCGGATGTAAACAATTTCTGGCGTGGGTTAAAAGTGAGAATACAATCTAGTTATTTGTTTCAATAATATGCCTAGAAGTGATCTTGATAGCTCTATTTTTTTAAAAAAAAAATAACTTTTAAAAAGACGGTGAGTGCCGAAACCAACCCCGTAATTGATCTTGGACAAATATTGTCAGTGAGACTAAAGGTGCTTCACTTTAGACTAGGGACTAACTATACTCAGGATCATATTTGAGGGATCAAAATAGATCTACCCTCAAAGGGACAAAAGGTGCTCCACCTTAGCATACTTAAGGTACTAAATATGCTCAGGATTGTATTTGAGGGACCAAAATAAATCTACCCTCAAATATAAGGGACAATATAGGTCAAAAACTCGTTCATAATCTAATATTTGTAAAAACTTTGGTGATTTTTCATATATGAATATCTTTACTCCGTGCCAAATCCACTGGGTTCCTACTTGTGTTTTAAATCTGCCACTACTAATCTATGTTGCTCGGATTCTCCGAAAATAGTGCCGTATATGTGCCGGATCCTCCAAAAATAGTGTATTTTTGGAGGATCCGACACGGGTGCGGCATCATTTTGGAGATTCCACGCAACATAGCTACTAATAGGGATGTAGAAATCACAAGCCACGTGTCATGAGTTCCATAATTCATGTCAGATTAAACCTTCAACTTTTTGTCATATCATAAGGGATCCTTCCTTTAGATGAATGAATAGAAATATTCAATTAAAGTCGAAGATAACATAGTTTAGTAAAATATTCCACCACGAGGAAGAAAGCAATGCAAAGAAATAATAAAAGAAAACGCATTTAATCGTAGGTATCAGATTCCTAGAGAACCAAACACACAACAACCAAATATCTTGAACAGCTTGTTCTACTCAAACATAATATAAAAAAGAATAGAAAATTGACACATAGTTACATCAAAAATCACATTAGACAGTAAAGAACCTGCAGCTAAGAAATAGTAAATTCTTATCCATAATCTTAGCAAAGCATGAAACTAACACATGAACAGATAAATAAATGAAATTAATTGCAGAAATAAGAAGATGGCAGTGAAGAAATATAGTCATACCTGACACTAGAACGAGGAGGTGAAATAGAATCAGCAGCTCTCTTGTTGCCAGAGGAAGCATTATTATTATTAATTTTGATAGCTGAAGAAGAGGAAGATGAAGAAAATGAATTGGAACCCAAAGAAGGGAAATTTTTAGCCGTCAAGATTTTAGCCTTTGAAGCTCCAGTTTTATTAGAACCAAGACTGAGTCCAAGACCCAATTCAAGCTCAGACTCATCAGGGTATGATGAAGAAGAAGCCTCAGATGATAACAACACCATATTATCTTCCTTTGACACTGTTGAAATTGACCCATCAGTTCCTCCTCCACCATCACCAGTTAAATCCATAAGACCAAGAGTAGCTTCCATCAAAAACAGAGAGGGTTTTCTTGATTATTGTTTTTCAGGTTGTGGGTAAGAAGAAAGAAGAGGAAAAGGGAAGAAAGGAAATGGTAATGGGTGGGGTGTGGGGGTGGGGGTGTGGGGTGTATGAGAAGGTAGAAAAAGGAGGGAGAGGTGGGGTACCACCTGTCTGCTTTGTGCGCGACGATGTGTTTTCTCCCAACGGTCCCCAGCAGTAATGTGTTATGTCTGTAACTACTGCTATTTTTGTAGCAAGCAACAACTAACAGATCAGATATCTTGTTTTTCCATTAATTGCATATATTGGACTAATTTTAATACTAATGCATATTTTTTTCTCTACTTCTTATTTACTAGTACTACTATTTATGTTTGAACTTTGATTAATTCAAATTTACATTGCATAAAATTCAAACGCATCTTGTCAAAAAAAATTGTCATACTAAATACATAAAATTCGTGACTCTTAATTAAGAATAGATGAATCTTATTCATCCAATCATAAATCTTGATGATTTAGTACTACTATTAGCATTGCTCCAACAGCCAAACTTCATTTTAATGTGAAACTAAAATTATTTTTAGTTTTTAACCAAATAATAATAATAATAATAATCAATGAAAAAGTTAAATAGATTGACCCTGCAAAATTGAGTTAGCGTTTGTTCATAGATCCCAAATTTATTTTAAAAAATCTGATTTGGGTGAAGTTTGGTTTGTAGATGAAAATGTATTTCGACATACGTTTTCGAAATATATTTTCCAACTTTATTTTGAAAAAACATGTATATAATTCACAAGTTTTGGGATTTTGTCCCAAATTCAGCTCAATGGCTGATTTTGTAATTTGAAAATATTGATTTGGGATTTGGCTAAAATATGAGCAAAATTTATAGCCAAACCTAAGTTTTGAAAATAAATCTCAAATTTATTTTGACAAAATTTATGACCAAACGGGACCTTAATATTGTCATACTTTTTGGATGGAAATAACATTTCATGGATTGCAAATTAGATTTATGACTAGTACTAGTTAAGAGTTACTGCTTAGCACTATTATTAGCATTACTCCAACAGTTTGTACATCATTTCATGTGACATCATACCTAATAAACTGCAATTTCTTGTATTTTGACCCCACAAAAATAGTACTCCAACAAATTTCTTATACGTCTTTTACTTATAACATATCTATGTCTTTAGTGGCTCATACTCATCATCCACTGGATTCTCAGCCAAGTGATCTGCAACTGCTTGCGCCTTCATCGCCGTACGAGTTACATAAATGATGTCAAATTGTCACGACCCGGATTTTCCCCCAACATCGGGATCGTGATGGCGCCTACTCGTGGTAGCTAGGCAAGCCACCGTATTCATACTATCCTGTTTTTAACACAATTTTAATTAAATAAATGCGGAATACTTTATCGAAATAGAAATAACTAATTACAAGATGAAAATCATACTGAAATCCTCTACCCAAGACGTGGAGTCACCAACTCACGAACTACTACTGAAAACTACACATAAGAGTTTGAAAGAAATATAACATAATTCTGTTTGTCTCGGAACAAAGAGACTACAACTAGTAACATAAATAAAGAGAGAGAGACGCCGGGCCTGCGGACGTCTGCAAGCTACCTCGGTCTCAAATGTGATCAACTCCCACGCAATCGATTTACTGCTGCTGCTCCTGATCGTAACCTGGACCTGTGCAAAAACGCACAGAAGTGTAGTATCAGCACAACCGACCCCATGTGCTGGTAAGTGCCTGGCTTATCCCGGCGAAGTAGTGACAAGCCTAGGACCAGACACCCACATAAACCTGTGCAATTCAATATATATGTATACCACAGAATCACAAGAAATAACCAGGTAATAACACAATAAGGAATATCTCAAAGAATTCAACAATTAACAACAGTTAATAAATTCACAAGGAAAAATAAAGTATAATGGAAACACAAGTAATATCAAGTCAAGGAATAGCAAGCAGTAGCACGGCATCACCCTTCGTGCTATTACTCTCATCCTCACAAAATAAGCAAATAAAGTACACGGCATCACCCTTCGTGCTTTTACTCTCATCCTCACATCCATAGTACGGCATGATCCTTCGTACATGGTTAAATAACAGGGCACGACATGATCCTTCGTGCATAATCAATAAAACATGGCACGGCATTAACCTTCGTGCATAAATAAATAAACATGGCACGGCATCACCCTTCGTGCATTATCACTCTTCCTCACCCAAATAACAATCACAGTTAAGGGCAAAGAAAGAAGCAGTAATTCATAAATTGTCCCAACAAGGGCAATCAATAATCATCTTCACAACAAGTCCCGACAAGGGAGAGCAATAACAATTCATCTGTAATATATCTCAAAATAATCATTTTTCAACGACTCACGGTCATACTAGACGCCAGTGTATGGATGCTCGTCACCACGACCCATACACCGCACTCGATCACATAACACATAACACATAATCCTATTCCCTCAAGCTAGGATATAACAAACACTTACCTCGAATGTTTATGAACAATTCAATCCGTGGAAATGTCTTTTTCTTTCAAATTTGGCTCCAATCCAATCGTATCTATACACAATTGATTTAATATCATCAATACTACTCAACAAACTAATTCTTAAGACCAAATACAACTTTTACAACATTCTGGCCCGGAATAGTGAATTTCAACCCCGGGCCCACATGGTCGGAACTCGGGGTTAGGACCAAAATTTGGTTACCCATCCCCCCACGAGTTCATGTATATGATTTGTTTCAAAATCGGACCTCAATTCGAGGTCCAATTTCCCAATTTATGAAAAACCCTATATTCTAGCAAAAACAAGAAATTCTACCATGAAAATCTTTGATTTCTAATGAAAAACATGTTTAATGATGTTAGGAATTGAAAAAATTAAGTAAAAAGTGACTTACAATTGTTTTGATGAAGAAGGAATCCGTGAAAAATCGCAAATGGGTATTTTTGTTTTGTAAAAAGTGAAGAAATGAACTGAAAATCGTGTTTTACAGGTCTCCGTGTTCGCATTTGCGAACATGGGTTCGCAATTGCGAACCCCGACCAATTTCTGGAGTTTGAAAAATAAGCTAAGGCTGGGAAGTTCGCATTTGCGAAGCCAAGGCAAATCTGGGGTCTTCGCAATTGCGAACATATGTTCGCAATTGCGAACTAGGCTGGAAAGGGCAGTGTTCGCATTTGCGAACTAATGTTCGCATTTGCGAACACAGGCAGTAAAGGGCATTGTTCGCATTTGCGAACTATTGTTCGCATTTGCGAACTATTGTTCGCATTTGCGAACATAGGCAGGACAAGGGGATGTTCGCATTTGCGAACAAGGCTGGGTCATGAGGGGCTTCGCATTTGCGATCAGGGTTCGCATTTGCGAGCCCTGCCTTGTACTGCCCCCTTCGCAATTGCGAGAAATACTTCGCAATTGCGAAGCCAACAGCTGGGTGAAAAACCAGCAGTGCAAAAATTCAGAATTTAATCCAACGGCCTATCAAATCTTTACCCGAGCCCCCGGCTCCAAACCAAACATGTACACAACCTCAAAAACACATTATGAACTTGTTCGTGCGATCACATCGCCAATATCACATCGTTTTCATCAAATCAAACCTCAAATTCATGATTTTCATACTTTTGGTTTTCAAAACTTTCAAACTTGGAACTCAAGGTCCAAAACATCTCAAACAACATCCGAATGTCACCAAACTTTACGGAAATCACATATATAATATTTAAGACTTGTACCGGGCGTCGGAACCAAAATACGAGCCCGATATCAAGGTCAATTAATTCATTTCCTTTAACAATTACATCAAAAACAATTTCATAGAAAAATTCATAACTTGGGCTCTAGGCCTCGGAATTCGACTCCGGACGCATGTCCAAGTCCCATATTTTCCTACGGACCTCTCGGGACCATCCAATCTCGGTCCGGATCCGTTTACCAAAAATGTTGACCGAAGTCAACCATATCAATATTAATATCATTTTTATCCAAATTTCTCATAGAATTCATATTTTCTATCACAAAATCTTTCCGGCTACATGCTCGGATTGTGCACGTAAATCGAGGCAACATGGAATGAGGTTTTCAAGGCCTCGGAAGCTCGAAATGATTAATAAAATAAGTGATGACCCTTTGGGTCGTCACAATCTCCACCTCTAAAACAACCGTTCGTCCTCGAACGGACAAAAGAAAGAAGTACCTGAGTCAGGAAACAAATGTGGGTAGCGGCTCCGCATATCAGACTCGGACTCCCAGGTCGATGCCTCAGGAGGCTGACCTCTCCACTGAACACGCACCGAAGGATAACTCTTCGACCTCAGCTGTCGAACCTGCCGGTCTAGAATAGCCACCGGCTCCTCCTCGTAAGATAGATCATTGTCCAATTGGACAGTACTGAAGTCTAACACATGTGTGGGATCGCCGTGGTATCTCCGAAGCATAGATACGTGAAAATCTGGATGCACGGCTGATAAGCTAGGCGGCAAAGCTAATCTGTAAGCCACCCCTCCCACTCTGTCTAGAATCTCAAATGGACCAATATACCTAGGGCTGAGCTTGCCCTTCTTCCCGAACCTCATCACGCCCGTCATAGGCGACACTCGGAGCAATACTCGTTCACCAACCATGAAATCCACATCTCGAACTTTACGATCCGCATAAGTCTTCTGCCTGGACTGAGCTGAACGCAATCTCTCATGAATAGTCTTGACCTTATCCAAGGCCTCCTGGACTAAGTCTGTACCCAACAACCGAGCCTCTCCCGGCTCAAAACATCCAACTGGAGATAGACATCGCCTACCATACAACGCCTCATACGGGACCATCTGAATGCTAGACTGGTAGCTGTTATTGTAGGCGAACTCTGCTAATGGCAGAAACTGGTCCCACGAGCCTCCAAAACCAATGACACAGGCTCGGAGCATGTCCTCTAGAATCTGAATGGTCCCCTCGGACTGGCCGTCCATCTGAGGATGAAAAGCTATACTCAACTGAACCTGGGTGCCTAACTCCTGCTGGACAGCTCTCTAGAACCGCGAGGTAAACTGCGTACCCCAATCTGAGATAATAGATACCGGCACCCCATGGAGACGAACAATATCCCTAATGTAAATCTCTACTAACCTCTCCGATGAGTAGGAGATAGATACTGGAATGAAGTATGCTGACTTGGTCAGCCTATCAACAATGACCCAAATTGCATCAAATTTCGTCCGAGTCAAAGGAAGTCCAGTAATGAAGTCCATAGTTATCCGCTCCCATTTCCACTTGAGAATTTCGATTCTCTGGAATACACCACCAGGCCTCTAGTGCTCATATTTCACCTGCTGACAATTTAGACACCTAGCGACATACGCAACGATGTCTTTCTTCATCCTGCGCCACCAATAGTGTTGTCGTAAATCCTGATACATCTTCGCGGCGCCCGGGTGAATAGAATACCGCGAACTATGGGCCTCTGCTAAGATCAACTCTCGAATCCCTTCGACATTGGGCACACAAACTCGACCTTGCAATTTCAATACCCCATCATCATCTAGATTTACCTGTGTGGCACCTCCCCGCTGTACTGTATCTCTCAACTCACGCAAATGAGGATCATCAAATTGCCTCTCACGGATACGCTCTAATAAAGAAGAACGAGCGACCGTGCGGGCTAACACCCTGCTAGGCTCAGAAATGTCTAATCTCACGAACCGGTTGGCTAAGGCCTGAACATCTAGAGCTAATGGTCTCTGACTGACCGGAATATATGCAAGACTACCCATGTTGGCATACTTTCTACTCAATGCATCGGCCACCACATTGGCCTTACCTGGGTGATATAAGATAGTAACATCATAGTCTTTTAGCAAATCTAACCATCTCCGTTGTCGTAGATTCAACTCCTTTTGCTTGAACAAGTACTGTAGGCTTTTGTGATCAGTGTACACCTCACATGTCACACCATATAGATAATGCCTCCAGATCTTTAAGGCATGAACCACTGCCGCTAACTCAAGATCATGAACTCGGATAATTCTTCTCATGTATCTTTAATCGCCTCGAAGCATAAGCCGATAACCTTACCATCCCGCATCAATACCGCCTCCAAGCCCCGTACGAGATGCGTCACAATAAACCGTATAAGGCCCCGTACCTCGTAGGTAGTACCAACACCGGTGCGGTGGTCAGGGCCGTCTCGAGCTTCCGAAAGCTCGCCTCACACTCCTCTCGACCACCGGAACTCGGACACCCTTCTCGGGTCAACCTCGGTCATCGTGGCCGCAATAGAAGAAAACCCTCTACAAAACGACGGTAGTAACCTGCTAATCCCAAGAAACTCCGGATCTCGGTCACTGAAGCTGGTCGAGGCCAATTCTGGACTGCCTCAATCTTCTTTGGGTCTACCTGAATACCTTCCACCGATACAATGTGACCCAGAAATGCTACCGAACTCAGCCAGAACTCACATTTAGAAAATTTGGCATATAGTCGGTTATCTTTCAGAGTCTGAAGAACCACTTTGAGGTGCTGCCCGTGCTCTTCCTAGCTGCGGGAGTACACCAGGATGTCATCTATGAAGACTATCACGAACAGATCTAAGTAAGGCCTGAATACCCGATTCATCAACTCCATGAATGCTGCTGGGGCATTGGTCAACCCGAAGGACACGACCAAGAACTCATAATGCCCATATCTAGAGCGAAAGGCTGTCTTAGGAATGTCAGCCGCCCTGATCTTCAGCTGATGGTAGCCTGACCTCAAGTCTATCTTTGAGAATACCCTCGCTCCCTGGAGCTGGTCAAACAAATCATCAATCCTCGGCAGTGGATACTTATTCTTTATTGTCACTTTGTTTAATTGCCGGAATCAATACACATCCGCATCGAGCCATCTTTCTTCTTTACATATAATACAGGTGCTCCCCAGAGGGAAACACTGGGCCTGATAAAGCCTTTCTCAAGAAGGTCATGCAACTGATCTTTCAACTCTTTTAGCTCCGGCGGGGCCATACGATAGGGTGGAATAGAGATGGGCTGAGTGCCCGGTGCCAGATCAATGCAGAAATCAATATCCCTGTCGGGTGGCATGCCCGGCAGGTCTGAAGGAAAAACCTCAGGAAACTCCCGTGCAATAGGGACCGACTCAATGGAAGGAACTTCTGCGCTGGAATCACGAACATAAGCCAGATAAGCTAGACACCCCTTCTCGACCATACGTCGAGCCTTAACATAGGAAATAACAGTGCGAACGGAGTGGCTTGAGGTACTTTTCCACTCTAGTCGGGGTGATTCTGGCAAGGCTAAGGTCACCGTCTTAGCATGGCAATCAAGAATAGCATGGTATGGGGACAACCAGCCCATCCCCAATATGACATCAAAATCTACCATATCCAAAAGCAACAGATCAACACGGGTCTCAAGACCCCCAAATATAACTACGCACGAACGATGCACTCGATCGACTACAATGGAGTCACCCACCGGTGTAGCCACATAAACCGGAATATCTAGAGCATAGCTGGGCACGGCCAAATACGGTGCAAAGTAGGAAGACACATAGGAATATGTAGATCCAGGATCAAATAATACTGAAGCACCTCTGCCACACATAAGAATAGTACCTGTAATCACGGCATCTGATGCCTCTGCCTCCGGCCTGGCTGGTAAAGCATAGAATCGGGGATCTGCACCTCCCCTCTGAGCTGCGTCTCTAGGACGACCATCAACTGGCTGACCTCTACCTCTCGCTGGATGGTCTCCACCTCTACGGTCTCGACCTCCACCTCTATAATCTCTACCCCCGCCTCTGGCTGGCTGGGCAGGCTGAGGGTCAACTGGGGCCTGAATCATAGGACGAGGACCTCGCTGCTGAGAGTTGCCCGCTGCTAAAGGGCAATACCTAATAAAATGACCTGGGTCACCACAACCGTAGCAACTCTTAGACTGATAGGGCTACTGGCCCTGACGACCTAAATGGCCTCCACGAACACTCTGAAGAGGCTGAGCATTAATAGGAGGCTAGTCTGAATAATGCCCACGAAAACCGCGATCACCCGGTCCACCCTGTGAAGCCTGAAGGGCGGAATGAAAAGGCCTGGAGGACTGGCCTCTATCAAAGGATTCTCTGCTACCAGAGGAAGAAGCACCAAACCTACCCGAATGACGAGGCCTCTTATCCGAAGAATAACCGCCTCCTCTAGCGAGAGCCATCTCAACTCTGCGTGCTGCATTGGCTGCCTTCTGAAATGATATGTCACTCCCCACGCCCATAGCCATCTGGAGTCTAATCGGCTGATTAAGCCCATCTATAAACCTGCGGACCCTCTCCCGCTCCGTGGGAAGTATCACCACTGCATGACGAGCCAAATCGACAAACCTCGTCTCGTACTGTGTGACCGTCATAGTGCCCTGATGGAGGCGCTCAAATTGCCTCCGAAGTACATCCCGCTAAGTAGCAGGAGAAACTTCTCCATAAATAGTTCCGCAAACTGATCCCATGATAAAGCTAGGGAACCTGCTGGTCGAGTCAAGCAATAATCTCTCCACCAAGTCTTGGCGGATCCTGCAAGCCTGAATGTACAGAAGTCAACTCCATTTGACTCCACGATCCCCATAGTCTTGAGAATCTCACGGCAACTGAATAAGAAGTCCTGAGGATCCTCTGATGTGGCTCCGCTGAATGTAGTGGTAAATAGCTTGGAGAACCGATCAAGTCTCCATAAAGAATCAGAAGTCATGGCCGCTCCATCACCGGCATGAGCTGTGGTACCTGACTGAGTGGCCACAGCTGGCTGAACCACTGGTGCTTGAGGCTGAGGAGCTACTGGCTCCAGAGTATGAGCAATAGGAGTCTGGCCCCTCCTCCAGCCTGAGAAGTAGCTGGGGCAACTGATAATAAACCCGCTCTGGCAATGCTGTCCATGAATCCCGCTATTCTGATCAAGGCATCCCGGAGATCTGGAGTAATTAAAGCCTCTCCTGGGACCTGAACTGGGCCCACTGGAACTGCTGGAACCGGAACCTCCTCGTCAATCTCAATACGAGGCTCCACCTCTGGGGTAGCTGCCTGGGGCTGAGCTCTACCCCTACCACGACCTCTCATACGGCCTTGGCCCCTGCCCCTCACGGGAGCTGCCTGGGGCTCGGGCTGCTGGTCAGCGGACGAAGAAGCGCGTGTCCTCACCATCTGCGAAAGGACAGAATAGAAATTCAATCAGTAATTGAGGAACAAGTCGCACGACAAGAAAGAACAAATGAGAGACTCTTTCCTAACTCAATAGACTCTGGAGGACAAGTACATACGTCTCCGTACCTACCTCTCAAACTCTACTAAGCTTGTTCGTGAGTGGTGAGACCTATGTAACCTAGAGCTCTGATACCAACTTGTCACGACCCGGATTTTCCCCCAACATCGGGATCGTGATGGCGCCTACTCGTGGTAGCTAGGCAAGCCACCGTATTCATACTATCCTGCTTTTAACACAATTTTACTTAAATAAATGCGGAATACTTTATCGAAATAAAAATAACTAATTACAAGATGAAAATCATACCGAAATCCTCTACCCAAGACGTGGAGTCACCAACTCACGAACTACTACTGAAAACTACACATAAGAGTTTGAAAGAAATATAACATAATTCTGTTTGTCTCGGAACAAAGAGACTACAGCTAGTAACATAAATAAAGAGAGAGACGCCGGGCCTGCGGACGTCCGCAAGCTACCTCGGTCTCAAATGTGATCAACTCCCACGCAATCGATTTACTGCTGCTTGCTCCTGATCGTAACCTGGACCTGTGCAAAAACGCACAGAAGTGTAGTATCGGCACAACCGACCCCATGTGCTGGTAAGTGCCTGGCCTATCCCGGCGAAGTAGTGACAAGCCTAGGACCAGACACCCACATAAACCTGTGCAATTCAATATATATGTATACCACAGAATCACAAGAAATAACCAGGTAATAACACAATAAGGAATATCTCAAAGAATTCAACAATTAACAACAGTTAATAAATTCACAAGGAAAAACAAAGTATAATGGAAACACAAGTAATATCAAGTCAAGGAATAGCAAGCAGTTGCACGGCATCACCCTTCGTGCTTTTACTCTAATCCTCACCAAATAAGCAAATAAAGTACACGCATCACCCTTCGTGCTTTTACTCTCATCCTCACATCCATAGTACGGCATGATCCTTCGTACATGGTTCAATAACAGGGCACGACATGATCCTTCGTGCATAATCAATAAAACATGGCACGGTATTAACCTTCGTGCATAAATAAATAAACATGGCACGGCATCACCCTTCGTGCATTATCACTCTTCCTCACCCAAATAACAATCACAGTTAAGGGCAAAGAAAGAAGCAGTAATTCATAAACTGTCCCAACAAGGGCAATCAATAATCATCTTCACAACAAGTCCCGACAAGGGAGAACAATAACAATTCATCTGTAATATATCTCAAAATAATCATTTTTCAACGACTCACGGTCATACTAGACGCCAGTGTATGGATGCTCGTCACCACAACCCATACACCGCACTCGATCACATAACACATAACACATAATCCTATTCCCTCAAGCTAGGATAGAACAAACACTTACCTCGAATGTTTATGAACAATTCAATCCGTGGAAATGTCTTTTTCTTTCAAATTTGGCTCCAATCCAATCGTATCTATACACAATTGATTTAATATCATCAATACTACTCAACAAACTAATTCTTAAGACCAAATACAACTTTTACAACATTCCGCCCGGAATAGTGAATTTCAACCCCGGGCCCACATGGTCCGAACTCGGGGTTAGGACCAAAATCCGGTTACCCATCCCCCCACGAGTTCATGTATATGATTTGTTTCAAAATCGGACCTCAATTCGAGGTCCAATTTCCCAATTTATGAAAAACCCTATATTCTAACAAAAACAAGAAATTCTACTATGAAAATCTTTGATTTCTAATGAAAAACATGTTTAATGATGTTAGGAATTGAAAGAATTAAGTAAAAAGTGACTTACAATTGTTTTGATGAAGAAGGAATCCGTGAAGAATCGCAAACGGGTGTTTTTGTTTTGTAAAAAGTGAAGAAATGAACTGAAAATCGTGTTTTACAGGTCTCTGTGTTCGCATTTGCGAACATGGGTTCGCAAAACCAATTTCTGGAGTTTGAAAAATAAGCTAAGGCTGGGACGTTCGCATTTGCGAACTTTTGTTCGCATTTGCGAAGCCAAGGCAAATCTGGGGGCTTCGCATTTGCGAACATATGTTCGCATTTGCGAACCAGGCTGGCCTCCAGGGACTTTCGCATTTGCGAACTTTTGTTCGCATTTGCGAACAAGGCTGGGCTGAGGGACCTTCGCATTTGCGAAGAATGCTTCGCATTTGCGAAGCAGGCCTTTTCATTGGAGGCCATGTTCGCATTTGCGAACCCAAACGGTCCTGGGCACCTTCGCATTTGCGACCAAGGGTTCGCATTTGCGAACCCTGCCTTGACCTGCCACCTTCGCAATTGCGAGAAATACTTCGCAATTGCGAAGCCAACAGCTGGGTGAAAAACCAGCAGTGCAAAAATTCAGAATTTCATCCAACGGCCTATCAAATCTTTACCCGAGCCCCCCGGGCTCAAAACCAAACATGTACACAACCTCAAAAACACATTATGAACTTGTTCGTGCGATCACATCGCCAATATCACATCGTTTTCATCAAATCAAGCCTCAAATTCATGATTTTCATACTTTTGGTTTTCAAAACTTTCAAACTTGGAACTCAAGGTCCAAAACATCTCAAACGACATCCGAATGTCACCAAACTTTACGTAAATCACATATATAATATTTAAGACTTGTACCGGGCGTCGGAACCAAAATACGAGCCCGATACCAAGGTCAATTAATTCATTTCCTTTAACAATTACATCAAAAACAATTTCATAGAAAAATTCATAACTTGGGCTCTAGGTCTCAGAATTCGACTCCGGACGCATGTCCAAGTCCCATATTTTCCTACGGACCTCTCGGGACCATCCAATCTCGGTCCGGATCCGTTTACCAAAAATATTGACCGAAGTCAACCATATCAATATTAATATCATTTTTATCCAAATTTCTCATAGAATTCATATTTTCTATCACAAAATCTTTCCGGCTACATGCTCGGATTGTGCACGTAAATCGAGGCAACATGGAATGAGGTTTTCAAGGCGTCAGAAGCTCGAAATGATTAATAAAATAAGTGATGACCCTTTGGGTCGTCACATATATATATATATATATATATATATATATATATATACTCATTATCCCTGTGGAACTATATCGGGTAGCTGTTGTTGTTGTTGTACGCCCTATCAAGTATTTCTATATTAATTGTAATGTTTTTGTTCAGATTAAGAAAGAAAACTAAATGGTTTCACTGTCTTAAATGTATCCCTGTTATACTATTTGGATAGAAATTTAATACTTCAGTTGTAGGTGAATTGTATTTTTTTAATAATAGATATCTCCCAAATTATTTGAAAATTCTATTTATAATAGAGTTTGAGATCCGTGCACCTCATAGTCTAACTTTTTTTGCACATCAGGTCAGTTACAAAGGTAATAACAAGTAAATTTTTGTGAGAAGCATCAATTGATGGTAAATTTATCGGTTTCACTTGATGGTAAATTGATCTGTTGATGTACCTTAACACAAAAGTTATACTATATCTTAAAACCTATTATTATTATTATGATAAAATGTACCTTAACACTGTTGAAAAATAACAATTGTTTTAATATCTTAAAAAGAATATTTAAATTGATGTCTAGATTCATTCTTTTATTGGGTCTTTATTAGACAAATTAATTTGAATATATATTAATGTGTTTAGTAGTAAAATAGAATAACTTTAAACATAATATTTTATTATTATTTAATGGGTTTCAAAGTTTGGATTTGTCCAAAGATTGATACTCATTCTTTAACATCTGTTTTGATAACGTATTTTGCTACTAATGTTTCTTTGGTTTTAAATATTTAAAACGTTTGATGGCAATAAATCCTTTATGGATTTTAACGTTTTTTTTTACTACTTCAGATGATATTTTTCCTTTGGAATACATATAAAACTATCTTATTGTATTCATGGGAAGGAGTGAAACATAGTAAAAACTTTTCTTCTTCTTTCTTTAGTGGTGGGTTTTCGTCTTATAAATCTTTGTTGTTTCTGCTCCTAGTTTATACTAGAAGAGCTTGTTGAATCCTGGGAGATACGCCTAATATTATTTATCTCGGTGTAGGCGAAATATCCTTAAGGACAGTGTCCTTGACACGTCTCGAGCTAAACCTTTTATTCTCCATAATTCCTCAAATTTTTCCAACAATCTTAAGGATATTTCTACTTTGTTCTTATGGAGAATGCTACTTATGGACTTCTAATTTAAAGACATATGGTAATGTCTTTTGCTTGATATTGCGTAATATTATATCTAAGTGACAGGTATGCATAATTGAACTAATACCTCCTCAACATTTATTCTTTCATGCTTATTTTCGTGAGAATATAATTGGCATATATCTTTGTCCTCAAGATGATACATATAGTGTCATTTTAATTTTAGATGTGTTTATAGTTGTAAATTATTTGCTGATGTGAATTTGTATTTTTAATTTTGTATGTATATTTTGCATAGGGAAAGATGATGCATTTGTTTTGTAGTTCCCTTGATATGAAGTATTTTAAATATTCTCTTTTAACATATTTAAGAGGCAATATGATATTTCGATAATTGTGAAATTCCCTAACATGTTAAAAGGACAATTTGTTATGTTGCTTGAGATCATGAGAATAAATGGTATTTACATTTATATACTATTTAAAGCTTAGTGACCTCTTGCCATGAAGTTAATGTTTCTGGTCAAACATAGTTTTTAATTTGGAGATAAAATATTTTGGGTGAAGTTATATTATTAGCTTGTTAGTTATAAAGCAAAACTCTTTATGAGTGGTGAAAAGGTTATCTCCTTAGCCTGAAATTTTAAAAAATGTGGGGGGCCTTGATGCTCAGAGTTATATAGCATGATCCTAAGAAAGGAAAATAAGATAAAAATTATTTATTAATGTTATAATAAAGCCTTAAAAAAATGAAATTAAAATGAAATATTTTTTTGGAAAAAAATTATATCGGAAGATCAAAAGTATGTTGTATTTTTGGCTCCGAAAAGTTATTTCATTACGGATCTCTTAGTTATTTGGGTGATGAAGAAATCATTGAATTATGATCCGGTTCCTATTGATTTGAGATATTTCTGTAGAAGTTAAAGTTGCTTCTATATTGTTGAAAATTTTATTTTGGTGCTTGACTATGGAAGATACATAAAGAAAATAAATTTTCATGTGTTGAAAGATGTTTCAAAAGGCACGAGTATAGAAGTCAAGTTTTATTTCATTTGAGATGATTTTATACTTTATTTGAGAAATACTATGAGTTAGTATTTTGCATGTGAATCTTCCTCTGTATTAGAAGGATACAGTGATGATATCGAATCTTTGATTCAGATGAGAAAAAATTAGCTAGTTGTTGTGTGATCACCTTTTGGTGGTTGTTACAATATTGAAATTATCTGGCAATGATGTTGATTAAGCAACCTCTTGTTGAGTTAAGCCAACAATAATTAT
The DNA here is from genome assembly GCA_032618575.1 of Nicotiana noctiflora. NCBI lineage: Eukaryota > Viridiplantae > Streptophyta > Magnoliopsida > Solanales > Solanaceae > Nicotiana > Nicotiana noctiflora. Next base: position 47,060 of record JASVEL010003823.1, on the reverse strand, counting down.
TTCGATGAATTGTGATTGTCAAAGCGCAATATTCCACCAGGAGATAAACCGACAATAATTTGTCGATGAATTGTGATTGCCAAGGCGCAATAACCATTGTAAGAAAATAAATCTCTCAATGGGAAGTGTATATATCTCGAGACGTTATGGTGATAAAGCAATTGCTTAGATATGAGAATTTTTTATATATATTATGTGTAGTCAAAAGAGGATTTGGCCGATCCTTTGACTTATAAGTGAAACATCGAGGGGTTGAGACTTTTGCCAATTTGAGATGTATCAACAATGATGGTAACCCAACCTATGTGATTGGAGATCCCATGAAGTAGGTTCATATGGGTAATAACAAGTCATTAGTTGATTAAATGTGCACTATTAAAATAGGTCTCTTCCTATGGTGTATGTGTACATAGTGCAAGACTGCAATGAATGTGAGGTTGAGTTATTAAACTCTTAATCCAATAGTCCATAGCCTTTTGTGGGTGGTGTATTGCACTGCAGAATACACTTGATGGATGGACCTATATGAGTGTGGAGTGAGGCCGCTCCTATGAAATTTGTGGCGAAATTTCTAGAGCACTCATGAAAACCAGGCGCGCGCATGGCCTATTAGCGCAAAACCGCGATAAACAACAAAGTGTGTGCGAGTGTAATGTGATAGATAAGACACTAAACTTACAAAAGAATTCTTGGTTCATAGAAGTTCTAAACTTCACAATTTGTTCTGTAAGTTTAATCTTATTTTGTCTAGGTATGGTTCATAGTCTAAGAGACACCAGATTCGACGCATTATGCTCTTTTGTGAAACCCAACAAAATTATTTTATTATTATTTAATTATGATATTCTTTTTGAGTTATGTGGGGGATTGTTGAAAAATAATAATTGTTTTAATATCTCAAAAAGAATATTTAAATTGATGTCTAGATTCATTCTTTTATTGGGTCTTTATTAGACAAATTAATTTGAATATATATTAATGTGTTTAGTAGTAAAATAGAATAACTTTAAACATAATATTTTATTATTATTTAATGGGTTTCAAAGTTTGGATTTGACCAAAGATTGATACTCATTCTTTAACATGTGTTTTTATAACGTATTTTGCTACTAATGTTTCTTTGGTTTTAAATATTTAAAACGTTTGATGGCAATAAATCCTTTATGGATTTTAACGTTTTTTTTTACTACATCAGATGATATTTTTCCTTTGGAATACATATAAAACTATCTTATTGTATTCATGGGAAGAAGTGAAACATAGTAAAAACTTTTATTCTTCTTTTTTTAGTGGTGGGTTTTCATCTTATAAATCTTTGCTGTTTCTGCTCCTAGTTTATACTAGAAGAGCTTGTTGAATCTTGGAGGATACGCCTAATATTATTTATCTCGGTGTAGACGAAATATCCTTAAGGATAGTGTCCTTGACACGCCTCAAGCTAAGTCTTTTATTCTCCATATTCATCAATTTTTTCCAACAAAAACAAAAGTTATTTATATCTTAAAACCTATTATTATTATTATTATTATTATTATTATTATTATTATTATTTTTATTATTATTATTATTATTATTGTTATTATTATTATTATTATTATTATTATTATTATTATTATTATTATAAAATGCAGCTCAACACAAAAGGATTCTATAGAAATAAATGCTTCTTGCACAAACTTAAGTAAGCCGTTTGGACAAAAGAATTGTAAAATTCTAAAAAATGGTAAAAAGTTTTTTCTAAGTGAAAATGGTATTTTAAATTTATAGTTGTGTTTAGACACGAATTTAGTTTAGGTTGTTTTTGAAGTTTTGTGAGTCGTGAAATTTTTGAAAAACTTTTGAAGTTTTTCAAATATTCAAAAATTTCCAAAATGCATCTCAAGTAAAAATTAAATTTTTTTTATAAAAACACTACAACAACAACAACAACAACAATAACTATCCAATATAGTCCCACGGGGTGGGATCTGGGAAGAGTAATATATATGCAGGTGTTACTCCTACCTCATATGGCAGAGATTTTTATAAAAACACTAATTTCTAGAAAAAGTGAAATTTTTTTGAAAAAAAAGAAAAATAAATTATGTCCAAACGAGCTCTAAATATTGTAGATTTGCTTTTGTCGTCGGCATTCTTGATATTTGGCGACAAGCACGAATGGCAAGGCTTGGCTCTTGGAAGACGTCCCCAGTAATCTTCCAATGTTGTCATTAATTTACGATTAATTCAGATATTAGAGAAAGAGTTACTCTTAAATTTTCATCTTTGACCAGAAATAATATCCAACATTTATTTGATTATCGCAAAATAGTACTAATCTAATCTTTATTTATATACCCCACTCGTTTACTTTTATTTGTCCAGTATTCTAAAGAAAATTTTCACTTTACTTGTCACTTTTAGCATACCAAGAGAAGATAATTTCCTTTTTCCTGTTATATCCACATTATTAATAATTCATTTCAAATCCACTAAAAATATGTATTAATTAATATGAATATCATGGTAAATTATGCATTTCATTTATATGCAATTGTTTATATGGACCTCAAATGTTTTCCCCATTCATACGCAATTGTTTATACTAAACATAAGGTTGGTAACGTGAAAATATAAACTAAATAATAATTTAGATACTTTTTCTGCTGTCGTATATGTTTGATTCAAAAGATATTGGAATATAATTGAACAAATTAATCAAAAAAATGAAGGGGTAAATCTCAGCTAAGCATAATAAGCTCTAGAACTGGAAACGCAAATAATGAACACGATGGAAAGTAGTTGATGATCTTATGAAAAGGGCAATAATTGTACAGTGAGAAAGACAATCTTCAATATCGAAGAGAGTTTACAAGTTTTGCTTTCAATTGAATAGACCTCAAAAGCTCGAGAGCCCCCTTATTAGGTATCTCATCCCCTGTATATAAGAGCTAACCCCTTTCTGCACCCTAGAGAACATAACCTAGGGAATATTCGTGATAATATTTCATAATACCCCTAATTGGAACTACACTGCTGCAACAGTCGTTCGTCCTCCATCTGCTATTTGTCGTCTGTCATAGTACGAGATCTCATCTTCCACTGCCTTTGTCAAATGGTTGTGGTTGTCCAAATTTGGACTCATACAGGTAGTTCTTCTGCTTATCAATGTTGCAATTTGGCGCATCCTCGATAAGCGGACATTGTCCATCCTTCGTGGAGAAATTTGCTTTCATGGAGCATTATGACTTGGCCAATAATGGGGGGTCAATGGGCTTAACAAGACTCTGGTTGTGTGTCTTATCCGGAAATGATGTTTGTAAACACGTGATTTTTGACCCCCCCTCCCCGAGATTTTTTATATTTTTAGCGTAAAATATTTAGTTTAGTTTTAATATAGCTATTTTAGCTAAATTTGACTCTTTTACTTTATTTTTACCTTAAAATAAAAAATAACAAAATATAGTTTTATTAATGTTTCGTAGTCATTTTAAACTTGAAAAATACAAAAATAGTACTTTATATTTTTTATCTTTTTATAAAAACGAAAATAATAAAAAAAATAGTTTCATTAATATTTTGTAGTTATTTTAAACTTGAAAAATATAAAAAATAGTTTTATTTTAATTATAAGTATTATAGTTATTTTGATTACCTAGGGTAAATTAAATAACACCATTCTCGGTTCCGGGCGAAGAATAATATTCGGGTTTAAAATACACGGTTTTATGCCTAATTTTGAACCTAGCCCATGATAATACGAGTCCACCATACGTGGAAGACACGCGTGGGGAACACAGACAGAACAAGAGACCTTGGGTATCCAACCCACGTGATGGTCATCATGCTTTTAACCATTACAAACATAATATTATGGGAGGGGGGATAACGGACAGAAAAAGAGAGACAATAGACACAAAGAGCTATTCAGTGATGGGGAGATTTCATTTTAAAAACAATACTACTATTCATTAAAAAAAGAAAAAGAATAGAGAGAGAAGTGGGATTGGCTTCTTCTTCAGGTTTTCAAAAACAAAACCGAGAAGCTGAAGGAGCAGAGAAAAAAGAAGCTGCGCACGACCCACCCCCTGAAAATCCCTTCTTCATCGCTGCCCTCCTCCAGTGAATGGATTGATTCCAACGCTCAGCTTCACCTTCCTTATATCTAAGCATTCATGAGAGGACCCTAGAACGGAGGATCTCCGTCGTTACCTGTCCACCGGCGGCTACGCGCACAGTAGCTCTTCCCGTCGCCATCTTACACCGGCAATCCTTGAACTTCTTCCTTCTTCTCATTCATAACAGCCCGCTTGAGACCTGTTAAGTTCTGGTTTTTTTTGCTCGATATGGTATAAAGCCGAGGTTGGCGTTCGAATGCTTTAAATCGCCGGCGAGGTCGAGTTTGAGGTTGGAAGCTGGTTCGTTGCCGTCCGAGGTTCACGGAGTGAATCAGTGGAGACTTGGGACTCGGGATAGCTTTAAAGCCGCGGGAATGGTTAGACTGTGAGTTCGTTGTTGTCTGTTGGCTGGGGTTTCATTTTCCTTTCCTCTGATTTGTCGAATTTTAGCTCTTGGGTGTGCTTCTTGGTACGTTGAAATCCTCCTTGTATTTCTCTTTGAATGTGTTAATGAGGAGATGAAAAACCTGCTGTAGGCATGATCAATACTTTTAATTAATGACTATTTCAAGAAAAATGAATTGAAAGAATTTGAATGGAATGGAAATTTGAGTCTGTCGAATTGAAGAGTTTCATTTTAATATTTTATACGTTCATGTAAATAGAATACATGTTTCCTCTTTCTTATGTTTAGTAAGTGATGATAGGTTGAATGATGCCTATTTCTTTGTTTTCTCAAAATTTTACTATTCATTAAGATTTTAATATTAGAAAAACAGAGACCTTTGCGGCACAGTACACATATATAGTTGGTATAGCATGTGATTCAAATGATAAATCTAGCCTATAATGAATCTGATTTCTTTTGTTGTCTTATGTAATTCCCGATATTAAGAGTTGAATAAGTTAGAGTGCAACATGAAAGTTAGTTGGCTTTTACGGTTCTGGAAATAAATCAGTCCAGTTGTCATTAATTACATGATCTATTTCAGCTATTAAGATGTTTAAATTTGATTTGGTACATTAATTATTGGTTGATTTTGTGTCTATGAATATAGATAAAATCAAGGTGCGTCGTGTTTAACAAAATGACAATTGTATGGCCCTCATTTGATTAATCTTGTTTTGTCCTTAGAATTCGAGGCGTGCCATTTATCAAATTTCATGGCCCTCGCAAAGTACAAACACGAAATTATTTTAGGCGCGTTAGTTAATAATAATACCTTCCTAATCATGGGTGCGCATTTATGTGACCCAAATCTAAATCTCAACGAAGTCGAAATGTGTCAAAAGTCACGGGTGCACTGGTGCAACGTGATTCGAGATACGTTTCCACTGCATTGTAATTCATTTAAAACAATAAACAATAAAAGGGTAATGAGCCCTTAAACAATAAGTGAGATGAGCCTCGCTAAAATAACACGTGAATTGCGGGGCCCTCAATAGATAATTTTTACAAAGATGCTTAGATTCCGGGATGTGCCATTTAGCGGATTTCACGGCATTCCCAAAACAATAACGCATTAGTATCTTTAGGCGCGCATTTAATAATGCTATCTCCTTAAACCCGGGTGCACATTTATGTGACCCAAATCCAAATCTCAACGGAGTCGAAATGTGTTGACAACCACGGGTGCACTGGTGCGACGTGGTTCGAGATACATTTTCACAATGTTGCAATTCTTTGTAAAAATAATAATAATAATAATAATAATAATAATAATAATAATTTTTATAATAATAATATCATAAGAGGTTAAAAATTAAAATTTATACATAAGTTAAGGCATATTATAAAATCGGATAAAGAAGCCAAATATGACAGTTGAGCGACCGTGCTAGAACCACGGAACTCGGGAATGCCTAACACCTTCTCCGGGTTAACAGAATTCCTTATCCGGATTTCTGGTACACAGACTCTAATACAGAGTCATAAATTTCCTCGGTTCGGGATTAAACCGGTGACTTGGAACACCATTATTTTTCCAAGTGGCGACTCTGAATTAAATAGACTAATCCCGTTTCGATTGTCCTTTAATTGGAAAAACTCCCCGCGCTCCCGCGGGTGCGGAAAAAGGAGGTGTGACAGCTCTGGCGACTCTGCTGGGGATTAATTCACCCAGAACTTCGGTTCAGGGTTTAAGAATTCGAGCTCAGTTAAATTGTTGTTTTTGTCTATATCCGATTTTATTATATGTTTAATTAATGTGCTACATGTCTACCGCTTTGATACTAGTTGCACTGTATATACAAACTGCTACATGTTTACCGCTTTGATATTACGTGAACTGTGTATATAAACTGTGCCAAAAACCCTTCTCTTCTCGCCCCCGGGGATGTGCTCACTGGTTGAGACTCCCTATTCCGTTAGTGTCATACCCCGAAATAATAAAGAGGCTCGGAAAGTTTCTAAGCCGGCTGGCCTTTTGGTTCCCGGAAAGGAGCTCCTTCCTCAGCCCGAGTTGTCCACTTGGGTACACAGTCTAGATCACATACCGAGGTTCCGAGCTTAGAATAACATGACTTCATGCCGGATCCCTAGTAGGAAACGCTTATTTGCATCACGTTGCATTTGACTTAGGGGACTCAACACAGGGGTTGGGTCCGTCTAGGACAGGTGACCCAGTAATCAAAGACCTAGCATATTATATGTTGCATTTATTTATCATGTGTTATTATGATGATTGGTTAAATTCCTGGAAAAAAAAACAAAAAAAAAATAGAATTTTGGAATAGAAAAATATCAAAAATATTGACGAAATGTTGTCGAAAATTTGAAAATTTGAAAAATAGGAAGAACGATCTTGTTGAAATAATTGGTCATAAAAAATCTGACCGAACTACGCAGGTTTGATTCTCACCACTAGGTGAGATACGTAGGCAACCCTCATCGGGTTCAACCACCCCTTCAAAAATAAAAAAAAATGTCGAAGTTTTAGTTTTCAATAAAATCAAAGTGATGCCGTTTTTGCAAATAGCCGAATGTTCTGAAAGGACGCCGAAAGGCTATTTTTTGCAAAAATAGCCACTTTGAATCATTTTTAATAATTTGCGGGCACAGGCTTGAAATATTCCTTGTGGAAATGTTGCAAGGCCATAGCCGCAAAATCAAGTTCGGGTTCACACCCCGTTTGCAAAAATAAAAAAAAAAAGAAAAAGAAAAAAAAATTTCAAGTTTTATCTTTCTTAAATAAATTTTGCAAAAAATAGCCATTTTGTCAAATAAGCCATTATGTGGCCAATTTTGTAGAAATAGTCATAAGTGACACCAAAAATATTCTTATTCTTGTAGAAATCTCCTACACAAGTTTGTAGTTGGAGTCGGCTTGTACAATTTTTATTCAAAAAATAATAATCAAATAAACATCTCTTTATTTCTTGCATTAATTTGCAAGAACTATGCTCGGTCTGATTCATGCGGGGTCATGATACGTAGGCAATCTCCATAAGATTCGACCACAACTGTATATGTATATATATATAAAAAAAATGAAAAAAAATGATAAGAAAAATAAAAAATAAAAAATGGAAGTTAATAACAAGAGAGGTTTTCAAGGATAATTGAAAAGAAAAACTGGAATGACGCATGCGGTAAATACGCATATGGTTAACTGGCTAGGTGCATTGCATCCTACGTGCTATAACATATCTGTTAAACTCAGTAAACTAACAAGTTTGTTGCATTTTCAGAAAGTTTAGCGGTTGGCCTGACAGAATATTCTGGCCAATCACCATTACCATACTAGATCAAAAGGGCCAATTCTAGCAAGCATGTCTAGTTCCGGCAAAAGTCTCGATGGAGAGAAAACAGAGATACAGATAATGAAAGATGAGGTGGATCGGTTGAGACAGCAAATAACAGAGATGCACCTAGCCTGGGCTAGGGGACAGTCACCGCCAAACCTTCCTACTCTTACACCAGTTCCAGAGCGTCCGCCTATTGATCCCTCGACAAGTGCATCAATCTATCCATATTATCAAGGGGAAAACCCTTATACATCCCAGGTTCCACCGGCTAGACAAAATACTCCTCCTCCGGTCACCCCTGTTTTTGTGGCACCTCCACCTGCTACTTTACAGAAGTCGTCCAGTGAACCTCTTTTCCAAATACATGACAATCATTGTTATGCTCCCGAGCCTACCTTTAAGGCTTCTAAACCGCATTCACACACCCCTCATTGGGATAACCCGGCAGAACCGGAAAAGCACTTCAAAAGTTTGGAGCATGAGGAAGTTATTCGGAAAGTCAAAAGCCTAGAGCAATCCTTCAGGAATATGCATGGTTTAGGCAACCAAGTCAGCGTTGCTTTCAAAGATCTGTGCCCATTTCCAGATGTCCAGTTGCTCGCCGGGTTCAAAATGCCCAAGTTTGATCTATACGAGGGGCATGGTGACCCAGTAGCCCATCTCCGAGGTTTCTGCAGCAAAATGTGAGGAGCCGAAGGGCGAGATGAAATTCTGATAGCTTACTTCGGTTAGAGCTTGGGAGGGTCTGCATTAGAGTGGTACACCAGACAGGATCCCAGCAGATGGTTTACATGGGATGACCTGGCCCAAGCATTCATCGGCCAGTTTCAATATAATCTTGAAATAATCCCCGATCGCTTATCATTGCTCAAGCTAGAGAAGAAACCCGCTGAAAGCTTCAGAGAATTTGGGTTCCGCTGGAGGGAACAGGCAGCAAGGGTGGATCCCCCGATGAGAGAGAACGAAATGGTAGACTACTTCTTGCAAACACTGGAGCCAACCTACTTTAGTCACCTGGTGACATCAGTTGGTAAATCTTTCAATGAGGTGGTCAAAATGGGCGGAATGATAGAAGAGGGACTTAAGTCCAATAAGATATTGAGCTATTCCGCGTTGAAAGCAACAACTCAAGCTATTCGGAATGGCACAGGGGTTGCATTCGGGAAGAAGAGAAAAGAAGAAGTTGCAACAGTAGAGGAGGGTACTTGGTCCAGATCGAAAGGTCCTTCACCTCACTACCAAGCCAAACCCTACTACCCAAATCACCCTAATCACCCTCCCAGAAACACATATCCACCACCAAGGGCTTACAATAACCCTCCAGGACCAGGTTTCCGAGGGAATCATGCCTTCAGAAAGGAAAAGACACAAAGAACATTCACTGAGTTGGGAGAAACTTATACTGCTCTGTTCCACAAATTGAAGGAGATAGGTTTGTTGAGTCCTGTTGAGACAAGATTGCCAAATCCCCTACCCCCAAATGTGGATCGTTCAGTAAGCTGTGAGTATTGTTCAGGGGCTCTCGGACATGATACCGAGAAATGTTGGAAACTGAAACATGCAGTACAAAATCTTATTGACACCAATAAGATCGAGGTGCAAACACCGGAGGCACCCAACATTAATCAGAATCCATTGCCAGCTCACCCTTAAGATCTTGAGCTATTCTTCGGTGGTTTGTTTTGTTGTCATTTCTTTTGTCCGAGTTGTTTTCGGGGTTGTGACCCGGATCTTGTTTTGAAGTGAAACCCTCTTATCTTTCCATTTTTGGTCATTGCAGTTTGCTTAGTCGTTTCAAGTTTCGTTTCAGTTTTGTATTTTGGTTTGCTTGATTGTATTTCAACCACTTCTCCGTTTAGTGGAAATTTTGGTCTTTTATTACCCAGTCGTCTTTTGTGTAGTTCTTCTGTATTTAGATTTGTCATCTGTTCGCACGCCGATTCTAGTGACATGACATGCACGCATAATTGTGGCCTAATCTTAAAAGTGAATCATGAAGGAATTGGAAAGATAGTTATGGCATTTTAAAAGAAATAACGATTTGAGATTATTTGGAACCCGAATCGCGTGAAATTTGGGGCGGGTAAAATACAAAGAAAGCCTTAAGGGCAAAAGGACCATGCTGACATGGGGTTCGCTCGTGATACTGAAATGGAAGTGTCGTCCAGCAATACTTTAAAATGGCGGATGAAAAAGGTGAATGGATGATATGGTTATCACTCCTAGCACAACCAGAAGATGTCGTGAATATGTTGTTTGAACTTGGCATGTTTTGAAAATTGGAATGACGAAGGCATTTTGTTCTGCTATCCAAACACTTTATCCATCGTCAACCCTTTGAGCTTTATTTTAAAATCTTTCATACCCCTCCTTCGGAATTAGTTGCAAAGACTAGAAACACAAGTTTGAAAGACAAGAGAAGAAAGGGATAAAGAAAGAAAAGGAGAAAAAAACAAAAACAACCAAAAAGGAACGAAAAGAAAAGAAAAAAAAATGATGAAAAGAAGGAAGTGGGAACTACGTTTGACCTGATTCCTTAAAGAGGATACGTAGGCGCTTCACAGCTCAGTCATAGTGTAAATAAAGTAATAAAAATTCCCCAAGCAAGAACTGGGGCAAAGTAAAATTGTGTTGGTTATAAATAAATTTAGGTCCGAAGGTTGTAAATGTTGAACCCAAAATTGATTTTGTTTTGAGCCTTCAATACCCTTTCTTTCTAGCCCTATCCAAATCCCACATTACGGTCCAAAGAAAGACCTTCCGATCAGTCTTCAAAAGATGCCGCGTCAGGCGAGGGATAGAGTCCTATCATAATATAACACGCTGATTCTCAACAGAAAAGACGCTGATTCTCAGCAGAAAGGAAATACGAGAGAGTCTTGGCAGTGACACCCCAATCCCCAGCTAAAAGTGATACAAATGAGAGAGTCTTACCGGTGAAAACCTTCACAGGCACCATAAGGCGACGAAAGCTGAGAGAAAATCAAAATGAGAGAGGCTTGAAAGTGAAAACCCTTCGGGCACTACAAGTCGAATAAAGGTGATAATCGGATGGAAATCACGAGACAGAAATCGTGAAAGGCAATTAACGACGAAGGATAGGCCATATGTGCATGTCATGACCAGTAGAGTTGGTATTCGCGTTTGATAAGTTTTTATAGATATTTCTTGCTAGAGAGTCATTTTCTTTTTTCCTTTGTCTTCTATTTTGTTTCTTTTTATCTTTCTCATTTTTATCAAAAATTCCCCATCAAAGTCTGTCTAGTCAGAACAAGTGAGAAATGACTTCAAAACTTGCCACCAACTTTCCAATTATTATGCAAAGCAAGGAAATGCCATTGACGGCAGAGAAGTAGGGTGCGCAGAAGATTATTAAACTGGGGCAGAAAATTTTCTTTTCAGTTTGAAAATTTTCTGGAAGTCAATACCCACTTGGGGAAGAAGGAAAGTCTTAAGGGAAATGGTCTTCGAACCAGGTGTCATCCTCAACAGCCTTCAAGAAGAGTGAAACACCGATTTTGAGGAAATGAAAATCCACCAACAGTGTTATCTTCAACAAGTTCCGAGGTGGTCGGACAACACAGAGTGGTAAAGGAAGAAAGGAAATCCCACCTTCAACAAAATAACCCCCAGCAAGTTGAGAACGGGGAAGGGATAAATGGAAAAACCCATCACCAGCAGGAATATCATCTCCAGCAAATGAAATCATTCCCCAACAATGTTTTGGGAACCCCGAGCGAGGAAAAGGAGAAAAGGAAAAAACCACCCCACAGGAGCGGCACAACCGCTCACAATGTTTTGAACTAACAAATTTTCTTTGATTTGAAACAGGGAAAGAAAATGCTATCGATAGCAGAAAGTCATGCCACAAGGAAGAACACCAATACTGGGGCAGAAAATTTTCCGCCGTTGTTGAAAATTTTCTCGGAGAAACGAGGAAGGCAATTCAAGATGACGTGTCAGGTTTGTCCACCTTCAAATAGGATGTTTCAGGTTTGTCCACCTTCGAACAGGACATCTCAGGTTTGTTCACTTTTTGATATCATGGGAGTATTCGCCCTCGAATAGGATACAATGGGAGTATTCGCCCTCGAATAGGATACGATGGGAGTATTCGCCCTCGAATAGGATACGATGGGAGTATTCGCCCTCGAATAGGATACAATGGGAGTATTCGCCCTCGAATAGGATACGATGGGAGTATTCGCCCTCGAATAGGATACGATGGGAGTATTCGCCCTCGAATAGGATACGATGGGAGTATTCGCCCTCGAATAGGATACGATGGGAGTATTCGCCCTCGAATAGGATACGATGGGAGTATTCGCCCTCGAATAGGATACGATGGGAGTATTCGCCCTCGAATAGGATACGATGGGAGTATTCGCCCTCGAATAGGATACGATGGGAGTATTCGCCCTCGAATAGGATACGATGGGAGTATTCGCCCTCGAATAGGATACGATGGGAGTATTCGCCCTCGAATAGGATACAATGGGAGTATTCGCCCTCGAATAGGATACGATGGGAGTATTCGCCCTCGAATAGGATACAATGGGTTTGTTTTATTTTTACATTGTCCTTTGCATATTTCATAAATTATTGCCAGAATGCATTTTTTCAAAAGTTGCTACTAAAAGCAGGCGCCTACCTGTATAACAAAAGGCAAGTCTTCAGTCTTTGCATTGCAGGCCTTGAAACCAGTAACCCACCGTAAAGCAGAAGGTTACAACAAGAGATCCCGGCGCAAATTCAAGCGCATGAATCAAAGGAAATGAGGGAATGAAGGAAAATTTTCCCAGCGTCATTGTCCTCAGCAGGTGAGTAAACAGTTCCAAAGATATCCCCAGCAGTCAGGAGGGAAAGCAACACGACCCAGGAGGAAAGCAGTTCCGAAACAAGGTAATGGTTCAAGAGTTGATGCAGCAAGAATAAAATGGTACAAGAAGCAAAGGAAGGCGATCTAGTTCTGAAGTTGTAGTTGAAGTCAGGGAGCCCGCCTGAAGAATGGAGTGGCGATTTAATTTTGAAGTTATAGTTGAAGTCAGGGAGCCCGCCTGAAGAATGGAGTGGCGATTTAGTTTTGAAGTTGTAGTTGAAGTCAGGGAGCCCGCCTGGAGAATGGAGTGGCGATTTAGTTTTGAAGTTGTAGTTGAAGTCAGGGAGCCCGCCTGGAGAATGGAGTGGCAATTTAGTTTTGAAGTTGTAGTTGAAGTCAGGGAGCCCGCCTGAAGAATGGAGTGGCGATTTATTTTGAAGTTGTAGTTGAAGTCGGGGAGCCCGCCCGAAGAATGGAGTGGCGATTTTATTTTGAAGTTATAGTTGAAGTCAGGGAGCCCGCCTGAAGAATGGAGTGGCGATTCATTTTGAAGTTATAGTTGAAGTCAGGGAGCCCGCCTGAAGAATGGAGTGGCAATTTATTTTTGAAGTTGTAGTTGAAGTCAGGGAGCCCGCCTGAAGAATGGAACGGCGAGTCAACAGTCCGAGATGATCAACAGAAGTTAGTCATAATGAAAAAAAAAGGCAAGGAGTTAATCTAAGTGCAGAAGTTGATGAAAGATGTGGTGTGCTCAAGACATGGCCGAGGTCACAAGCACTGCATACCTGGTTCAGATCCAGAAAGCTGAAGAAGATTGAACTAGTACCTACAACTATCAAGTATCAAGGTTCAAATTTAGAGTCCGCATGAAGCACCAACCAATACTCAAGATCAAGCTTCGGAAGACTTATAGATATGAATTTTGTAACTAGTAGCTGATAGGCTTAGTTAGTCTTTCTCATGTTTTGATTTTTGATGTAATAGCAGGACCACGAACCGGAACTTCGATGGGACGGAACCTCGACGGAACGACACCTCGACCGGCTCTCCACCTCGGTTACTCCATTTCCTCACTCACTTTCGAACTACACGTGGCCTGATTCCTTTATAGCCAAGGATATGTAGGCAGCTCAGGTACAAGGGCTCGGTCACATTCCTCTTCTTTTAGTTTAGTCCCTCCGAATAAGGGTCGGGTCAAAAACACTTGTCTAGTCGTTCTTTGTCGAAAAACTTCTTTGTGTTTTCAGTCAAAGAGGGGCAGCTGTAAACGCGTGATTTTTGACCCTCCCCGAGATTTTTTATATTTTTAGCGTAAAATATTTAGTTTAGTTTTAATATAGCTATTTTAGCTAAATTTGACTCTTTTACTTTATTTTTACCTTAAAATAAAAAATAACAAAATATAGTTTTATTAATGTTTCGTAGTCATTTTAAACTTGAAAAATACAAAAATAGTACTTTATATTTTTTATCTTTTTATAAAAACGAAAATAATAAAAAAAAATAGTTTCATTAATATTTTGTAGTTATTTTAAACTTGAAAAATATAAAAAATAGTTTTATTTTAATTATAAGTATTATAGTTATTTTGATTACCTAGGGTAAATTAAATAACACCATTCTCGGTTCCGGGCGAAGAATAATATTCGGGTTTAAAATACACGGTTTTATGCCTAATTTTGAACCTAGCCCATGATAATACGAGTCCACCACACGTGGAAGACACGCGTGGGGAACACAGACAGAACAAGAGACCTTGGGTATCCAACCCACGTGATGGTCATCATGCTTTTAACCATTACAAACATAATATTATGGGAGGGGGATAACGGACAGAAAAAGAGAGACAATAGACACAAAGAGCTATTCAGTGATGGGGAGATTTCATTTTAAAAACAATACTACTATTCATTAAAAAAAGAAAAAGAATAGAGAGAGAAGTGGGATTGGCTTCTTCTTCAGGTTTTCAAAAACAAAACCGAGAAGCTGAAGGAGCAGAGAAAAAAGAAGCTGCGCACGACCCACCCCCTGAAAATCCCTTCTTCATCGCTGCCCTCCTCCAGTGAATGGATTGATTCCAACGCTCAGCTTCACCTTCCTTATATCTAAGCATTCATGAGAGGACCCTAGAACGGAGGATCTCCGTCGTTACCTGTCCACCGGCGGCTACACGCACAGTAGCTCTTCCCGTCGCCATCTTACACCGGCAATCCTTGAACTTCTTCCTTCTTCTCATTCATAACAGCCCGCTTGAGACCTGTTAAGTTCTGGTTTTTTTTGCTCGATATGGTATAAAGCCGAGGTTGGCGTTCGAATGCTTTAAATCGCCGGCGAGGTCGAGTTTGAGGTTGGAAGCTGGTTCGTTGCCGTCCGAGGTTCACGGAGTGAATCAGTGGAGACTTGGGACTCGGGATAGCTTTAAAGCTGCGGGAATGGTTACACTGTGAGTTCGTTGTTGTCTGTTGGCTGGGGTTTCATTTTCCTTTCCTCTGATTTGTCGAATTTTAGCTCTTGGGTGTGCTTCTTGGTACGTTGAAATCCTCCTTGTATTTCTCTTTGAATGTGTTAATGAGGAGATGAAAAACCTGCTGTAGGCATGATCAATACTTTTAATTAATGACTATTTCAAGAAAAATGAATTGAAAGAATTTGAATGGAATGGAAATTTGAGTCTGTCGAATTGAAGAGTTTCATTTTAATATTTTATACGTTCATGTAAATAGAATACATGTTTCCTCTTTCTTATGTTTAGTAAGTGATGATAGGTTGAATGATGCCTATTTCTTTGTTTTCTCAAAATTTTACTATTCATTAAGATTTTAATATTAGAAAAACAGAGACCTTTGCGGCACAGTACACATATATAGTTGGTATAGCATGTGATTCAAATGATAAATCTAGCCTATAATGAATCTGATTTCTTTTGTTGTCTTATGTAATTCCCGATATTAAGAGTTGAATAAGTTAGAGTGCAACATGAAAGTTAGTTGGCTTTTACGGTTCTGGAAATAAATCAGTCCAGTTGTCATTAATTACATGATCTATTTCAGCTATTAAGATGTTTAAATTTGATTTGGTACATTAATTATTGGTTGATTTTGTGTCTATGAATATAGATAAAATCAAGGTGCGTCGTGTTTAACAAAATGACAATTGTATGGCCCTCATTTGATTAATCTTGTTTTGTCCTTAGAATTCGAGGCGTGCCATTTATCAAATTTCATGGCCCTCGCAAAGTACAAACACGAAATTATTTTAGGCGCGTTAGTTAATAATAATACCTTCCTAATCATGGGTGCGCATTTATGTGACCCAAATCTAAATCTCAACGAAGTCGAAATGTGTCAAAAGTCACGGGTGCACTGGTGCAACGTGATTCGAGATACGTTTCCACTGCATTGTAATTCATTTAAAACAATAAACAATAAAAGGGTAATGAGCCCTTAAACAATAAGTGAGATGAGCCTCGCTAAAATAACACGTGAATTGCGGGGCCCTCAATAGATAATTTTTACAAAGATGCTTAGATTCCGGGATGTGCCGTTTAGCGGATTTCACGGCATTCCCAAAACAATAACGCGTTAGTATCTTTAGGCGCGCATTTAATAATGCTATCTCCTTAAACCCGGGTGCACATTTATGTGACCCAAATCCAAATCTCAACGGAGTCGAAATGTGTTGACAACCACGGGTGCACTGGTGCGACGTGGTTCGAGATACATTTTCACAATGTTGCAATTCTTTGTAAAAATAATAATAATAATAATAATAATAATAATAATTTTTCTAATAATAATATCATAAGAGGTTAAAAATTAAAATTTATACATAAGTTAAGGCATATTATAAAATCAGATAATCAAGCCTAATATAACAGTTGAGCGACCGTGCTAGAACCACGGAACTCGGGAATGCCTAACACCTTCTCCCGGGTTAACGAAATTCCTTATCCGGATTTCTGGTACGCAGACTTTTAAATAGAGTCAAACCTTTCCTTAATTCAGGATTCAACCGGTGACTTGGGACACCATTATTTTTCCAAGTGGCGACTCTGAATTAATTAAATAAATCCCGCTTCGATTGTCCTTTAATTGGAAAAACTCCCTCGCGCTCTCGCGGGTGCGTAAAAAGGAGGTGTGACAATGTTATCTCCATATGCGTGATTATTATACGTGTTTTAGAGACCTGGGCTGACGGCTTGTCGCTTCGATTTCGGTGCTATTATGTAGTCTTTCGCCTCAATTTCGGTGCTACTCGGCTGCCTTTTCCTTTGATTTCGATGCTACCCAATATTATAAATCGGGGAGGGTTTGTTTTTTCAGCAATTCTTGGCCATTTTATCTCTTGCCCTTCTTTCATACCTCTTCCTTTTTCGATTTTAGCCCTCTCTATCACTTTACCACATTATCATCGGGCAGATGCCTAGATCACACCAGCCTCGAGAAGGTGTTTCTGACGCTGCTCAGATATCTATGGCACCCCCTTTTAGCGATGAGGGCATGATGGCAGAGGAAGGAGATAGCTTCCCTATCGTTTAGGAGTTATTGTCGAGACACCTTATGTCTCGAAGTGATTTTCTCAAAGATCCTCCTCCTACTCTTATCCCTGCATTCTCCAAAATGGAGCAAGTTCACATTGATACTCTCCGTATAAAGTATAACATCCCCGCCTACATTGATATGGTTCCAGCGGAATGGGATTTTATGGAAACTCATAGGCCTAAGTACTCTTTTTTATGAGTACCCTTTTATGATCGGTCATTCCTTCCTCCTACTTCCGTTAGTGGAGGAATTCTATCAATTCTACCAAATCTTCCCGGCTCAACTTTCTTTGTTACACTTAAAATACTCTTGTTGCTGACCAAATAAGCGGAGTTGGCGGGGTGTGAGGTTACAATTCACCACCTTTTGCACTTATTTTTGCCATCTTTCACACGGGTAACATGGTGAATTTGAGGCACCGCGGGACAAAAGGACTGGTAATTGGGATCGACGACTGGCGAGTCGTAAGTTTTAGCATAAGTACTTCTTTCTCATAACTGCCCATATCGTGTCTGATCCTGCTAATGGAATGAGAAACGTGAGTGTCGCCACTTATTTTACCCCCCCCCTTATTTTTTTGTTTTTTATTTATTTACCTTGGTGTTTGTTTACCTCTTGTTTGAAGCTATGGGTTGCCCACCTCGTCCTATTGTAGGTATAAGGGATTGGGTAGCCCGTATACTCCCCCATTCAGTGCAGACTCGAGACTGGCCTGCTTTCGTAAAATTCTTTGGGCCAAGAGTCTCGTCTGGCAAGTGTTTTCATCACTCGTTAATTATAAGTCGTTGCTTATTGATACAACCTTTTTTCGATAACAGGTCGGGGAGCTTCTAGGTGTAGGGCCCCAGTCCCTGCATTTCGACAGGCTGTTGTTACTGCAGAGATGAAGTTTACACTAAGTGAGTTCATCCAGGAGGGCTGGGCTCAACCGATACAGATAGGGGATCCTTCTCGCGAGATGGTCGTGAGGGAAGAGACTTCTTTGGTGTCGGCCCATCACCCCGCAAACGAATGCTCTAATAGGGACGAGTCATTGTTGAGGAAAAGGAGGAGAGTGGAGCTCAGGAAAGAGATGGCCATGGATGCTGGTAGGAGCAAGACGGGTGCTTCGCGGACGGCACCTGTGCCCATATTTATGGTCGATATTATTGTGGCGGGGAGGTCCCCTTAAATTGAACAGGTATACCCAGGAGGTGGATCCGTGCATTCCGTTAAGAGTAGCACATCTTCTAACATCGGAAGGGGCTTACGTGTCGAAGGCATTGGCTCTATTTCTGATATCGACTCGCAAGATGTTCGTGAATTTTTAAAGTGTCACACTCTTGTAGAAGTTAGGATTGAGGGCTCTGATCGGCACATAGTTGTCCCTAGGGACTATAACATATTGTCGAGCTGTGATCATGTGGCGTCTGTTTTAGCCCCTTTAGTGTCGCCCCCGAGAGCGAGGCTTTTAGAATGATGAACGACACGGAATTGTCCCGGAGCGTCACTGGCATGGCCTTGCGGGTAGATATCTTTCTCTTCTATTTTTTCATTGGGTTCGCGCTACTATTTTTTATCGGTCTTTTTGTCTTGAATTTTTCTTATTGTACCAGACCCTTATCATGGAGATTGTTCGCGAGCGTAGGGAAAAGAAAAGAACGATCGTCTATGAGAAGATGTTCTACAAATATCAGGAGTATCGCACTAAGCATCATGCGATGGACGGCATCTTCCATTAGGAACCTGAATTCCAATTGTTCCGTGAAGGGCTTAAACAAAGTGAGGACCAACTGGCGCGTAAGGTGTAGGAGCTGCAAGAGCCAAACGAGGATCTCATGAAGGTCGTTGCCCGCAATAGTGAACTCAAAGCGTCTCTCAAGGCTAACGAAAACGAGATCGAATTAAGTATAGGGGTGATGGCTGAGAATACCGACCTACAAGCAAGGGTAGCCAGTCTGACCAATGAATTGGGTATGGAGGCAGTGGAGATCGCGGTCTTAAGGGCGAGTTGCGTGTGAGCGCTGATAGATTGGCGACCGTTATTTCTGTGGCATTATTGGAAGATACTCTTTGCGTTTGTAGGTTGGAGCGGACCAAGGAGAAGAAGGCGTTTGAGCTTAAGGTCGCGAGCTTCGAGGGACGTGTAAAGAAGCTGGAAGTGGAGTTATCCGTAATGATCGGGAAATGGTGTTACTTAAGGCGGAAGAGGTGCACCGAAACTCGCAACCTTCTATCTCCCATTCTTCAGTCGATCCTGGTGTGCCTCATCATTTGTATGAGTTGTGGGTTCATGTCGAGGCCAAGCTCGATGTTTCCAAGGCTCTTCATACTGAGGGTAGGGTGTTTGAAGCTGATATTCCGGATTTGCGTGCCAAAGATCATGCAGCTTGTGAGGAATACAGGTACGACCCTCTTTTGCTTGAGGGAGATGAGATTAATTCTGACGAAGCAAACTGTCTCGCTTCCGACTCTTGGTATAAAGATGTGTATGGTACCGTGGATGCTGCATAAAAATTTTGTTTGTACTTTTTTCTATCGAAGGATTTTTGTAAGGGAGTCTTTGAGCACATTGTAAAGATAGGTGCAAGTAACAATTTGTTGTAATGAATAAATTGTTTTGTTGATTAGGAGGCAACTTTTGTAATTTTCATGGCATTCTAGGCATTTGTCGGACTTCAAATCGATTTATTTGAAATGTAGTCAGATTCCTTCTCTTTTTTTTGTCGATGGCCTTAGCCAGTGGGATGTTACTTTCGAGCTGGCGTCGAGGATATGCCTTTGTAGTTCGACTTAAATAGCATAGTACACACATCGTAGCTGAGAAATGATATGCATAGGGGCGATGCATGTATTGGTTGAGAGAAAGAATAGTAAAGCACAATTCGGCCTTGCGTTGGTCAAAAAAATTGAGTTTGTCAACGAGATGACGATAGATGGTAGGGTCTGCTAAGAAAGGGCCAACATCTGCCTGAAATTTACGTAATGGATCAAGTCGAGATGTGACAACTACTCCAGAGTAATCAAACTCTTGCAAGAGTTCCAAGGTACATTGACGTTGAGTGGTGATGAATCCTTATTTTTCTCGCTAAATTTCCATTCCTAGAAAGTAGTGTATATTTCCTAGATGCTTGAATTTGAATTCTATATTAAGAAATTATGTGATAGACTTGATTTCCTTGCAATCATCTGCAGTTAATAAAATCTCATCAACATGAACTGCTATTATGGAAACCAAATTCCCATTGCATTTGAAGAATAAAGAATAGTCATTAAGAGAGCTAGAATAACCTTTGTAACTGAGAGCCCCTGCTAATCAGCATACCATTGTCTAGAAGCTTGTTTTATACCATATAATGATTTTCTCAAATGACAAACCTAATTTTGGTTAGGAGTAGTTAGGCTTGTATAGAATCTTATATAAACCTCTTCTTGTTAGTCGCCATGTAGAAAGGCATTGTTAACGTCAAGCTGTGAGAAGACACCTTATGGTTGTCATTTTGACAACAAGTGAAAAGTTCTCAGAATAATCAATTCCCTCTCTTTGAATATCCCCCTTTACTACCAATCTAGCTTTCAACCTTTCCACTGAGCCATTTGCCTTGTGGTTCACTTTATAAACCCATTTACAAGGCGGTGGCTTCTTACCTGGTGGCAGATCTACTACATCCCAGGTATGGTTCTGCTTAAGAGAAGCAATTTCTTCTTGCATGGCTTTCTATCATCCCGGAAGAGTAGAAGCTTGTGCAAAAGTGTTAGGTTCTGATATAGATTCCATCCCCTTAATAAGTTGTTGATTGTGTACGGATAATGCTCCAAAAGAAAATGTAGTGGGTTTATAGAGTTGTGCAAGACAAATTGGTGAAGTCTAAGAGATAGATACTACTACAGATGTAATCCTTGAGATATGCAGGTTTTTGACTAATCCTATCAGATTTCCTTAGAGGTGGTGATAAAACAGGAATTGGTATGCTATGGGCATTGAGGTGAAGGAATGGTACTTTGGTAGGAGGTCTTATTGGGTATGTTGTAGGGATTTTGAGTAGGAAAAGAAGAAGAGGAAGGCAGGGGTTGGGGGGAGAGGACACAACTTGAACCCCTGAGCCTTGCACAACTGGATCGTTAGTAAAGAAAGTGCTAGGTGAACTGATGTGCATGTTTTTGAAAGGAAAGTTGTTTTCATAGAAAATGACATCTCTGGAGACAAAAACTTTGTTACTATTGAGCTCTAGAGGCTTGTAGCCTTTTTGGTTATGTGCATAACCCAAACACGCGCATTTGTTAGCTCTAGGATCAAATTTGCCATTGTTGTGTGCTAGAGTAGAAAAATAGCACAAAGACCTAAAGCACCTGATGAAATTATAAATAGGTTTCTTCCTAAATAACATCTCATAAGGTATTTTTCCTTTAAGAACACTAGAAAGAAACCTAATTACCAAATAAGTTGCACCCAAGATGCATTCTCTCCAATAAAGAACATGGACTTGTGATTGGAAGAATAAACCCCTGACAAGCTCCAAAAGTTGTATGTGCTTTATCTCTACAACCCTATTTTGTTATGGGGTTGCTACACAACTCCTTTCATGAATAATACCTTAGTTTTCAAGAAAAACTACTTTTTGACTTCCTCTCCCTAGTTCCAATGCATTATCTAATCTTAGCCTCTTTATCTTCAAATTGAACTGTATTTCCATCATGATTAAGAAGGATCTCAAGACTCGAAATGCATTACTCTTGCAACTTAATAAGAATATCCGAGTATCTCCGCTAAAGTCATCTACAATTGTTAAAGAATATATAAAACCATTGTATGTAGGTGTCTTAAATAGTCCTCAAGTGTCAACATGAATCAGTTCAAAAATAGTTTTGGTTTTGATGTGACTAGTAGGAAATGTCTATCTAGTTTGTCTAGCTTGATGACATATATCACACACATGATCAAATTTTGATGAAAATTGAATGAAACTACTATTTCTCATTACTGAAAATGGTAAATGTCCCAGCATGACATGTCATTGAAGTATAGTAGAAACTAAATTCACTAACACATAATTTTGAATAGAAACGGTACCAGAAACACAGTTGGAATCACTTCCTTTTGGAATAAAAACTACATTTTGACCTAAGAAACTACAAAATACAAAATTGGTTGGCTGCAATAGGTATAGTCCATCTCTTATCTCACCAAAAGTTTGTCCCATCCTCATTAAATGGACCTATAACATACATCTAGTGAAGATAAGATTTAA
Organism: Nicotiana noctiflora; assembly: GCA_032618575.1. NCBI lineage: Eukaryota > Viridiplantae > Streptophyta > Magnoliopsida > Solanales > Solanaceae > Nicotiana > Nicotiana noctiflora. Next base: position 24,628 of record JASVEL010003823.1, on the reverse strand, counting down.
GGAACAATTGAATTGTATACAAAGCTTGTGAACTCATAACAAATTGTACTTAAAAATGCACATAAAGTACTCTTTGAAGAATCATATCAGATTTGATAGAACTGTTCCTATACGTGTGACATGTAATTAAAAAGAATTGAAAAGATTAATATGCAAAGGCATAGGTAAAGGAGTTAGATCTAGGATAGAATTGGAATCAAAACACATGTGTTTAGAAGCTCCTGAATCAATAATCCAAGTTTTAATGTTAAAATCCGCTCGACAAGTTCCAGAATATTTAAGTAATTTACGAGCCACAACATTTGCATTAATCTCTGTCCCTCCGTTTCCTGTATGTCTAATGTGCACCTGTTTGATTAGGTTAACCAGCTCTGAGAGTTGTTCTTTGCTGAAGTGTTGATTGTAAGTGTCTGTTGATCCTTCACTAGGAGGATTATTGGTACAATCATCTTCCTTAGCTCTAACTACTGTATTAGCCTTAGATGCTCCCTGATACACACTTGATTTGGTGAACTGGAAGTCATCTGGGAACCCTGTCAATCTGTAGCAGTCTGACCTGAGATGCCTTGTTTCTATACAATGGCTGCAGCTCACATTTGGATTATATTTGGTCTTCCTAGCCTTGAACTTTTGTTGAGTGTTTCTAGATATTTGTGATGCATTCCAAGTCTTTTGAGTTGAATTGTACTTTAATGGACTCCTTATTTGTGCACCTACCATGAAAGATAAAGCATTAGTGGGGTATTATGGGTTGATGTATCCTTCCTTTTGACATTCATCCTGTAATAACAAAGAATAAACAATATCCATGGTTAGAATAGGGTTCATCATCAATATGTTCTCTCTTGCCTGACCATATGTATCAATATGAATTAATTCTTCTTTCCTTCACATATACACATTCACAAGTGCATCCTAAATGTGGGTTTAGAGAATCCAACTCATCCCACAACGTTTTTAATGTGGTAAAGTACCCTGCTATGTTGTTGTTTCATTGTACTGACCTTGCTATTTCCTTCTGTAGGTGATATAGTTTGGCCCCTTTTGACTGGCCAAATCGATGCTCAAGGCCACCCTAGAGTTCCTTTGTACTTATTGAATAGAAGACACCGTCACCAATATCTTTGGACAGTAAGTTTAGCAGCCATGAAGTCACCATGTCATTACACCTGCTCCAAAGTGCATAATCTTTGGAAGTCAGAGGTGGTGCAACATAACTCCCTTCTATAAAGCTTAACTTTTTTTTGGTTGAGAGTGCTACAAGCATTGACCTTCTCCATCCGGGAAAGCCTCTTCTATCAAATAGTGAGCTGACAATGATCATACCAGGTGCATATGAAGAATGTAGAAAATAAGATTGATGTGTGTCATGATTTAGTCCACTGATTGATGAACTAGAGGCAGTAACAACAGGACGAGTCTTTATTCCAGTCACGATTCAAGGATTGGATTGAAGAAATAAAATTGAGAGAGAGATTGAATGGATCAAGCTAGAGCTCTAATACTATGAAAAAAATATAATGCAGATTTGTGAAATTTTCTCTGTATTATTTCATCACTATCTATTAATATTTATATAATAGCTAAACTAACAAGAAAAAGAAGAATCTAATTTTCTGTACAGATGTACAAATTCTATTTCTAGTCCTATAATAAAAAATAACAATAATATTCTTTTACAATATATTTACATGTGCTTCTCACGTGAGAGAAGCTCCTTTATTCTCTTGTTCCAGCGGTCAGAAATTATTAATAAAAGGGCTGAAATTTAGCTTCACTTTGGATGATCAGGATATATCTACGTCTATTATCAAAAGGGCCAAAATAAGAGAGACGACATAGATATATCCGAACCCTATCTATTATGTCTCAAACACGTCTGTTTCTCCTTCTCTTCTTCAACCCTAAATGTCTTCTTTGATTTTGAAGATTCTGCAGAGAAATTAGTATAGGGTTTTTCTTCATCAATAGAATTAGATGTAAAGATTGTTGATCATGAATGAACTTTTGAAACTGAATTACCATCAATTCTGAAATAAATAAGGAATCTAAAAAATAGTATGAAACAAAATTTACAGTTGAACTAGCAGTAATAATTTGAATTGACTCTCAAGGAATAACATGAATCTAAAATTATTGTGTCAGATAGTATGTATTTTGGAGCGGTATTAATTGTATGTGTCAAAATCTGAAACCTGATAACCGGAGACGGTAAGAGTCCGACCCCGTCATGATTATGCTCATAAGGTGTAATGGCGACGGGCCCCACGGTTCCTGCTGAGGTTCGGCCGTTAGAAAGTTTATATCGCAGAAAAAATGTGTTATCTTGGGCAAGTAATAAAATTCAATTATGGAAAAGCACGCTAGTGAAAGACGTTGGATAAAAAGGAACATTGTCAATATATATGGGGAGAGAAAACCGTAGGGGGGGGGGGGGGAGAGGGGGAATGTCTGGCTATCACAGGAGCAATATTATGAAATTGCGAGGAGAAGATTTCTCAGTTATCAACAGCTTCCTTCCCTTCTTTTATGCTCTTTCGATTGTCGTACAAGCCTGTTACAGAAGTAAGCTTGCCATTCCCACTTAATGTATGATAGTCATCTTAAGTACTCTAAATCAGTTTGTTCTTCTCTAGTTTTTATACTCAATATGTTGTAATCGAGAGTTAATTATATTTGGCTAAAATTTACCTTATATCTCTATTAATTGGTTTGACTATATGGTTTAACAACTTTTTGATTAAACATTAATGTTTTAGTATTTTTTCCTAAATATCAACATATAAAATAAATCAAATATCATACCGATTATTGTTCGATAATATTTTAAGTCAACCTAAGTCGGGGGGCGACGCGAGGGGAGCGACCTCAACGCTAGCTTCATAATTGGTGCGGATTGGACGAGGTGAAGTTCGTTAATCATTGCTTAGGAGAACACTTGAGATGGGATCGAAACTACGACGGTCAATTGGTCAAATTTCTAATCAATACAATTACTGAAGTACCAAATACAAATTTTTTATTTTTTATTTCGATTCAAGTATATACTAAATTATGAATATCATTAAATCAAAGCCGAGAGTCGTAAAAGATGAGCCTTCTGGAATGTGTCTATTTACCTAAAATATTTGAGGTGAGAGAAGTTGAAAGGTAGGGAGAAAGCATAGAAAATAGGTGGGGGACAAAACGGCTATGCTTCCAAACGACAAGCCGACAAAGTGTGGGCACCAAATTATATAGATAGGGGCTAAACAGTACCCAACCTCACAAAAGATAGGCCTGCGACTAAGCTAAGCAACCAACAAACCATTCATCAAAAGTTTGACTAAAGCGTACCAACCTGTGCTGTGTTTTAGACAGCTCAGAAGATGTAGTCATTGTGTCTTAGGCCTTGGACTTGTAGAGTTGTAGAGTTTTTAAGAATAGCTGGAAAATCAATACTCTTAGGTCCAAAATAAATAATTTTTAGAATATTTTTATATATATTAAAAAATTCATAATTTAACATTAATTTGTAATAAAATTGATCGTAAAAATTTTTACTATCGCACATAAATATCTCTAACACATATTCTAATACTATTACTCCAATAACAATTTACTCCAAGAACAATATAAAAAAAAGAAAAAATGACTTATTTTCGACAAAAAAAAGGATAAAGAATCAATTACTTTGGACAAGAGGGAGTACAACCCACGATTTTGGTTCAGCTGCAAAAATAATGAGTTTAAGCATATTATTCATTGAGTTTTTATAATAATACTGTAAATTTTGTCGACTGTAAAAAAAATGTCATTCATAGGGATGAATTCATGTTTTGTCGAATAAAATTTTCTTTTTTCATGTCTCATCAACAGAAATATTCGTTGTATTTCAATAAATTAAAAATACTGAAACTTTTTAAAAACTCTATTTATATTAAATAAATATGACTTTATTTTTAGTTCAGCAAAAGGCCAATTATATCCCTATATTATGAGAAAAAGTATAAATATACCATTCGTTATACTTTGGATCCAAATATATCAATATTGTAATACTATCGGTCCAAATATACCTCTCCTCTGTTAAGTTTGTCCAATATCGATATCTAATCTTACGTGACACTAATATTTGATGAGACGGATACAACATGACATGCCACTACGTCAGGGCTCCTAATCCATTTATAAAAGATTAAAATTTGAAATACAATATTTTTCATGGTAGCGATAATGGTGGCAATGGTAATGGAGGGAAAGAAAATTTTAGTGGGGAAAAAAATAAAAAAAGAGGTATAAAATGGGTTAGGAGTGCTTAGATGACAAGCTATGTGATATCCACTTCATAAAATGTTAGTGCCACATAAGATTGAATGTCCTACTTTGTATAAACTTAATAAAAAAAGTATATTTGAACAAATAGTGTAGCGACAAAGATATTTTTTGATTCAAAATTTAACGAGAGATACATTTTAAGATTTTCTGCATAGTATTTGAGTATATTTTAGTTTAATTTAGTTTGTTTATATATTTAAAAATAGATTTAGTAGTTTCATGCATCAAACTAAATCATCAAACACTCTCATTGACGTTTGGTAAAATACTATGGGCGTTAACGTGGTTTTTAACTTCCATTATGACATTTGTGTTTTTATTAATACGACCGAAGAAAAAGATGAGTAGTTAATGTGAGGGGTAGGGGGCCACTTGACAAAAGAGGGTAATAGTAATAGTAATAGTAATAATTAGATAGGCAGAAGAAGAATCATTATATGTTTCTACGCTAGCTCCTCAAGTCTTGAGGACAGTAAAAAAGAGGAGGAGTTACCATATTTGCCTTTTCATCTGGTTGACTTGCAGACACACTATAGGGAAATCTTGATGGTGACAATAGATTACGAACCTCTCTCTTTCTATTTTTTTTGTACTTGGAGGTGGTAAAATGATTCAAATAAATAGTTAATTATTCGTAATATCTACTAAAAAATGGGTTGAATAATAAAATTTTTGAAAGTGGAATAAATATGGATAAAAATTATATGATCTATTTAAAAAATGGATAATCAGTGTGAAACCAATATATAACCAATTGATCTAATTTTTATATTTGTAAAATCTCAAATTGGCAGTTCCTCAAGTTAGTGAAACTAAAGTGATAATATACAAGAAGCAACAGATAATATAGTTACTCATATTATCCGCCGGTCCTCCCAAAAGTGATCATATGCAAAAAGTCATAAAAAATATAGTTACTCGTATTATCCGCCGATTCACATATTTTTTTATCCATATTAAATATGGATCACATCGAATATTTTATTCATTTTTATTACCCGTTTTCAATCCAAATCATATTCACCCCTCTCGTTTGCCGCTCCTAATTATACCACATTTGCTTCACTTACACTATTAACCATTCAATTCAATACCTACATTACATCAAATGAAATTCAACACTTGAGTTATAACCTCTATGACCTAGCTTTTTCGACAGCTAAAACTACTCTTTCTGACCAAAAATTAAAGTTTTGGTGCAGCAATAGAAGTTGATATAAAAAAATTCTTCTTTCTAGAAGAAAAAGCATAAGTAAAAAAAATTATCTACAAAAGACCGTATTAGAAATTTATACTCCATTTAACAAACTTCCTCTCATTAAGTTTATCAATATATCTCTCAAATGTGCTTTTTAACTTTCTTGATAGCAGACATGACTCATAAGTTTTCGCGAGAAGTATATGTTCCATCTGACGTAAATTGCAGCAGCAACAACAATAATTCAGTAAAAAGTGAAATCTAAAAAAGATATTATATATCTTATCCTTACCCAAAAGGAGTAGAGTGACTATTTACGAAAGACCCTCAGCTCAAGAAAAGAAAGAGATAAAAGGAGACAATATTCGTTTTACCACAAAAAATTATAGGAAAAATAACGTGGAATCCAGAAGAAAAGTACTAAGCAAAAGCGATGACTAGTAAATAAGTCCTACACTGAAAAATGAAACAGTAAGGCACAACATTTCCACTAGCTATCTTAGACAAAATAAACTACCAGACTAGGCTTACAAAGATACAAAGTAGGCAAGACTATACTACCTCCTATCCTACAACCCAAATACTCGACCTCCACATCTTCCTATCAAGTGTTATGTCCTTGAAAATTTGAAGTCTCGCTATATCTTGCCTGATCACCTTTCTCCAATACTTCTTAGGCCGCCATCTACCTCTTCTCATGCCCTCCACAACCATCCGTTTACACCTCCTTACTATTATTACACTGTATTTGTAAAATAATTCTAGAAGTATAAATAAATACAAATAAAGTTGTGCATAAACAAAAATGAAGAAACCAATTCGAGCCCACTGAATTCACAGTGTTTCATTAAGGAATTTAATCCCCTCCTAGTACCCAAGGTTATGGATTATTTCCTACCACGATAGAACGAATTACACACTGGTGTAGTGATACTTCAAACCCTAGTGTTTCAGCGAACACAAAGTTCGGTAGCAAATCACACTTACTTTTTGTTTTGTTTGATGCTAAAAGTATGCAGAAGAAAGGAGGAGAAACTCAGAAATTCGTAGTGAAACTCTGAGCAAAATAGTGTTGTATTTATAGTCAAAAGTTGGGCTGAAATCTGAAGAGTCTCTTCAGAATGGTTGTTTCTGCAAAACTGCCATAGCATAAATGTCATTGCATAAATGGCTATTTACTCAATAATAAAGAGGGAAAATTGATGGGTAGTTAAGTTTCTGTTACAAAAATAAAAAAACTGAAATTTGGATTTAATATTAATATTTATTTAATATTAATATTCTTTTATTAAAATAAATATTTAATAATATTTCTGTTAATATTTTACTATTAACAAATAAATTTGGTCCAAAAGGTTAATCAATCAATCGATCATTTGACCAAATCCTAATCCAAATCCAAATCCAAATCCGAAGCCGTAGCCGTAGCCGAAGTCGAAGCCGAAGCCGAAGCCGAAGCCGTAGTCGAAGCCGAAGCCGAAGCCGAGCCGAGCCGAGCGAGCGACGACGACGGCGGCGCGATGCTTGCTTTCTTCTCAACTTTTTAAGAGCTAGAAGAAGAGCAATTGCTTATATACCCATAAAAAACCTCTTCCTCTTTCAATATGGGACAATGCCCATTTACCAAGGAGGGAAACTTGAAATTTCACTCAAAATTTTATTTTCCTCCATTTCTTATTCACCCTCTTTTAAATATTTAATATATTAATTAAATATTAAACCCAACAATCCCCCACGTGAATGGGGAATGGCTATATCACGGAAGTATGCATGAAAAACAGTGTGATTCTGTAACGATCCGACCGGTCGCTTTAGAAAATTACGCCCCAATCCCTAATTTAACTGTTCCCCTAAGTTCATTTCTACTATTGTGGTTTGCCGGGAGAGTTGGTTCTGAAATTTGGAGCATTTTGGGACACTTAATCCCTAAATGAGAGCTTTAAAGCTAGAAAACAGTCTGTAGCCGGAACAGTGTTAAGACGATCTCAGAACGGAAATCTGATGGTTCCATTAGCACCATTGGGTGATTTCGGGGTTAGAAGCGCGTTCGGAATGTAATTTGGAGGTCCGTAGCTCAATTAGGCTTGAAATGCCGAAGGTTGAAATTTTGGCGAATCCGAACGATAGGTGAGATTTTGATCCGGGGGTCGGAATGGAATTCCGACAATTTTTGTAGCTTTGTTATGTGATTTGGATATGTCCGCAAATTTTCAGGTCATTCGGACGTCGTTTGGTTGGGTTCTAGATCGGATGTGCAATTCGGAAAGTTTTAAGGAATTTAGGTTTGAATTCGATGTGAATTATGGGTTTTGATGTTGTTAGACGTGTTTTGAGGATTTGGAACAAGTTCGAATAAGGTATTAGGATGTGTTGGTGTGTTGGGATAAGATTCCGGGGGCCTCGGGGTGGTTTCGGATGGTTAAACGGGAGAAAATCATGGAAATTGCATGTTAGGAAATTCTGCTTCTGTTGTTTTCGCCCCTGTGGAAATGGAACCGCAGAGGCGAGTCCGCTGAAGCGGAAATTGGAGCGTGGAAGCGGACTGGAGCGCAGGGGCGGTCCTTGTCTGCATGAGCGGCCTCGGAGGTGCGAGGATGGGGACCGCAGAAGCGGTCAGGAGACGAGTGGGGAATCTCGCAGAAGCGGACAAGCCTCCGCTTAGGCGAGTCCGCAGAAGCGGACTTTTGTTCGTAGGAGCGGAGAGTTCCGCAGGAGCGGACCTTTGTCCGCAGGAGCGGTCTCGCGGAAGCGGATTTAGGCTCGCAGAAGCGGAATGGGCCAGCCAGGCCTGGGCTTCGCAGAAGCGACAAAATGTCACGGAAGCGGATCCCGCAGAAGCGGAATTTCGTCCGCAGAAGCGGAAATCGCAGGGAGTTAATTATGTCGGAAGTTAGAAATTTCAGAAACATTTCCAAACTTTGAGGGCTCGGCTTAAGGGGCGATTTGGGCGATTTTGAAGGGAGATTCAAGGGGTTTCTTCAGGGTAATCAACTATGGACTCAAATTATGATTATTGTTGACAATATTATGCAATTATCCCATGAAAATGGAGGAATTTGGGGTGTTTTATGGGGGTTTTCACCCTAGTCTTGAACTTTAGAAGATCAAGGTTTTGAGTGGGCAAATGGAGTCCGAATTTGATAAACTTTATGTGACGACCCGGCCCGTCGTCACGAGAATTTCCACCCCGTTATGTTGTAGATGCATGTTTTATGATTTTATATCAATGTTAAAGTCTATCGAGTGAGTTAGGAGTGAATTGGATTGAAAATGAGGCATATAGCCTTTGTGAAGGAAACTTGAATAAGGAAAGTCAACCCGGAGTTGACTATTTGGTTAGAAGGCTCGGAATCGGATTCTGATGATTCGGTTAGTTCCGGGAGGTGATTTGTGACTTAGGGGAGCGATCGGAATTGAATTTGGAGGCCGGTGTAGAAATAGGCTTGAATTGGCTAAGGTTGAATTTTGGCGAAATCCGAACGGTAGGTGAGATTTTGATCCGGGGGTCGGAATGGAATTCCGACAGTTGCAGTAGCACTCCGTTAGGTGATTTTGGATGTGCCTGCAAAATTTCAGGTCATTCGGACGTCGTTTGGTCGAGTTTTTGATCGAATGTGTAATTCGGAATGTTTTAAGGAATTTAGGCTTGAATTTGATGTGAATTATGAGTTTTGGTGTTATTAGACGTGTTTTGAGGATTGGAGCAAGTTCGAATAAGGTGTTAAGATGTGTTGGTGTGTTTGGATGAGGTCCCGGGGGCCTCGGGGTGTTTTCGGGTGGCTAAACGGGAGAAATATTGGAAAAATTGCAGGTTGGGATTCTGGTTCTGTTGTTTTCGCTCCTGCGGAAATGGGGGCGCAGGAGCGAGTCCGCAGAAGTGGATAATGGAGCGCAGAAGCACTGTTGATCGCGGAAGCGGAGCTGGGCCCGCAGGGGCGGCACCGCTGGAGCAGAAGGCGAGCCGCAGAAGCGGCCCAGGGCCATGAGGTGAAGGACCGCAGAAGCGGAAGTGTAGCCGCTTAGGCGAGTCCGCAGAGGCGGACGCCTAGTCGCAGAAGCGGGAAAACCCGCAGGAGCGAGAGAAATTCCGCAGAAGCGGACGCGCAGGGGCGGTCCATGAACCGCAGGAGCGGGATTGGCCAAATAGGCCTGGGTTCGCAGAAGCGACCAATTGGTCGCAGAAGCGGTTCCGCAGGGGCGGAATTTTATCCGCAGAAGCGAAAATCGCTGTGAGTTAAGTGTATCCGAAGTTAGAAAAATTTCAGAACATTTCACACATTTGGGTCTCGGCTTTAGAGGCGATTTGGGCGATTTTGAAGAGAAATTCAAGGGAAATCATCAGGGTAATCAACTACGGACTTAAACTATGATTAGTATTGATAATATTATGCAATTATATCATGAAAATGGAGGAATTTGGGGTAATTTATGGAGGATTTAGCCCTAGGCTTGAACTTTAGAAAATCAAGGTTTTGAATGGACAAATGGAGTCCGAATTTGGTAAAATTGATATGCTTAGACTCGTATTGAGATGAGGGTTCCGAATATGTGACTTTCGTGATTTTTCGATAAGCGTACCGAAAGTCGGGTTTTGACAACTTTGGGAATTTTGATGTAAATTGAGTTGTATTGGTTGGGTGTAGTCCCATTAGCCTAATTTGTTGTATTTCTACTGTATTGGATCAGATTCTACGCGTGTGGAGCTTGATTCTCGTGGCAAGGGCATTGCGGAGTAGTCGTCGCGCTGTATTGAGGTGAGTAATAGATGTGGGTGATGACCAGGCGGGTTCGAAACCCCGGTATACCACTTTGTGACGCTGTATAGCGGCGAGACACGCACACTCTTGAGAGTGCGGGGTCGATCATGAACTGGAGACTATATATATTAGTCCGACCTGTTGATATTGTATTATTGGCTATTCTCGAGCCGTCGAACCTCCTTCTCGGATGGTTGCATATATATATATTGTGATAATGGCCACTCTTGAGCCGTTGAACCCCCTTCTTGGGCGGTTGAGTATACTTGTGGGCCGTGAGCCAGTTATTGGATCCCGCGAGGATCGTTATCATTGTCTTATCATATAGACATGCTAGTTTACTACTAGTCCGCAGCTATTTCTGTTATTATGCTAATTCCAATCTCTGGAACTTGATATTACTGTTTTCCAACTGAAAAATGATAAAAAGAGTTTTCAAAAACTACTTTTGAGCCTGCGAGGCTGTATCTGCATATTAGCCGACTAGTAGTGGATCGGGCTGTGCGCCGCAGCGAGATATATGTTGGATCGGACTGCACGCCGCAGGAATATCTCTATGAGATGTGCTTGGGCTGTAGGAGCCCCTCCGGAGTCTGAACCCCCACAGAGTGAGCACGGGTACCCAAAATTGGAGTCGGGCTACGCGCCGTAGCGGTCATATCATGCATTGCATTGCATTTAGCTACATCTGCTAGCTGTTATGCTATTTATTGGTATTTTGTTGGTACAGGTACAGTGAATATTGATTCTATGATAGGGTAGCTTATTATAGCTTTACATAGTGCTTTATTGTGGATTTCTTATCTGCGCTGTCTTACCCTTGTTTATTACCACTGATTCTTGCAGTACTCATTTTACTCCTTGCACCTTGTGTGCAGATCCAGGTACCTCTCAGCAGTGATCCAGTAGCTGTGCGAGGCGACGTTTGTGGATATTCGAGGTAGGTGCAGAGTCCGCAGGACCCGATATTCCTTCTTACTGTCTTGATTTTGTATTGACTTTTCTTTCCGCACTTGGTATCTTGTAAACCTTTATACACTCATGTTCAGTAGAGGCTCATGACTCTTGACCCTTCGGTCTATGGGAGTTAGTATATTTTGGGACTTGGTTTCCCGTTGTTAGTATAAGTATTACTATTGTTTCATATTTTGAAATGCTTAAATGGGTTAAAGAGAGGTTGCTGGCTCCGTGACTTTGTTGATTGGTCGGGCTGGCCTAGCAGTGTGCTGGGCGCCATCACAACCGGTTTGGGGTCGTGACAAGTTGGTATTAGAGCCTAGGTTACTAGGCCTCATGAGTCTTGAGCCAGTTGGTAGAGTCTTGTGGATCGGTACGGGGACGCCTGTACTTATCCTCGGGAGGCTGCGAACCTTTAGGAAAACTTCACTTTTCTTGAACTGTGTCGTGCGATCTTGTTGTTCTGAGAACTGAACTTCTATATTCTATTCTCTCGCAGATGGCGAGAACGCGAGCATCGGGACGAGGTGGACGACCTCCATTGCCACCGTTAGAGGTCGTGGGCGCGGTCGTGCTAGAGTTAGAGGTAGGGCGGCGGAGGCAGTGCCAGCTGACCCGCCCGTTGTACCAGTTCAGGAGCAGGCCCCCAGTGGTTGATGCTCCAGCGGTCCCAGTTCAGGGCCGGACTATATCTATTGCTATTCCTGGTCTTCAGGAGACGCTTGCTCAAATATTATCGGTGTGTTCCGGTTTGGCTCGGGTAGTTTCGGCTACCGCTGCTGTAGCGACTCTCGGTCGGGGGTGGTCGGCGGACCCCTGCGGCTCGCACACCGACCCGGTTGTTCGGGGACTTCGGACGCCGAGGCGGTCCCCGCTCGGGTGGTTGCACCGGTTATTCCTCCGACTGCACCGGCTCCACGCTCCAGAGCATATGGTTCGAGTTATGCCCGATGACGAGCGGCGTCGTCTTCGAGAGATTTGGTAGACTTCGGCCACCCCATTTCGGTGGCGTTGAGGGCGAGGATGCCCGGGGTTTCTTGGATAAGTGTTAGAGGATGCTGCGTACGGCTGGTATTCTTGAGTCCAGCGGAGTTTCATTTACTACATTTCAGTTCACCGGTCCCGCATTTGATTGGTGGGAGGAGTTTGAGAGGCGTAGGCACGCAAGAGCAGCACCTCTCACATGGCAGCCAGTTCTCTACTCTCTTTCTAGAGAAATATGTACCTCGGTCTCGTCGCGAGGAGCTACGTCGCCGGTTTGAGTGGTTGATTCGGGGGGACATAACGTGACCCGAGTATGAGCTTAGATTCGCTCGGTTGGCTAGGCATGCCACATGGATGATCCCCAGCGATAGGGAGAGGATCGGGAGGTTCATTGATGGCCTCAGCTACTCCTGTCCGTATTCTTATGACCGGCGAGCGAGTTCCGTCGACATCATTTGAGCAGGTGGGCGATATGGCACGCTCCGGTGAGGCGGATCGTCGCCGAGAGAGAGGAGCGGGAGGCCGAGAGGCCTCGTGGTTCGGAGTTTCGGTGGTGCTCCGTCCAGAGAGCATTCCCGGCGAGAGCGAGAGGTCGCTCGTCTAGACCTTCTCGTTCGGGCCGCCCAGAGGCGGAGCGGAGGTTCGCATGGTCGTGGTCGACGGGGGTTTCAGCAGGGTCGGTCATCGCTTGGTGCCCTCCCAGCCCAGAGTTCAGTACCCTTCTCCGGCACCGGGTGCATGTTATGAGTGTGGTGAGTTTGGCCACATGAGGAGACATTGCCCTCGACTACGTAGGGGCGGGACTCAGCAGAGGGATCAGCCCTCCTCTTCAGCACCATCTCAGTCTAGTAGAGGTGGAGGTCAGTCTTCTCGTGGTCGCCCCAGGGGCGAGGAGAGATCCGGTGGAGGCCGAGGCACGGTTCTATGCACTTCACGACGGGCGTGATGCGGTTGCCTCCGATGCTTGTGATTACGGGTATCATTTATGTCTGTCCGAGAGATGCCTCTGTTCTATTTGATCCAGTGTCCACATATTCTTACGTGTCCTCTTATTTTGCACATCATTTGCGTGCGACTCGTAGTAGTCTTGATTTACCTATTCATGTATCCACCCATGTGGGTGATACGATTGTTGTGGATCATGTCTATAGATCCTGTGTTATTTCTATTGGGGGTCTGGAGACCCAGGCAGATTTGTTATTGTTGGGGATGGTGGACTTTGATGTGATATTGGGTATGGACTGGTTGTCTCCGTATCATGCTATATTGGACTGTCATGCTAAGACAGTTACGTTGGCCATTCCTGGTATTTCTCAGATTGAGTGGCGGGGTTCTACCGATTTTGTCCCTAGCCGTGTTATTTCGTTCCTAAAAGCTCATAAGATGGTTGAAAAAGGGTGCTTATCGTACTTAGCTTTTGTGAGAGATGTGGGAGCTGAATCTCATAGCATTGATTCTGTACCTGTTGTGAGGGACTTCCCAGATGTATTCCCCTCAGACCTGCCGGGCATGCCGCCGGACAGGGATATTGATTTTGGCATTGACTTGGTGCCGGGCACTCGGCCCATATCCATTCCTCCTTATCGAATGGCACCAGCCGAGTTGAAAGAACTAAAAGAGCAGCTTCAAGAACTTCTGGATAAGGGTTTCATCCGTCCTAGTGTGTCTCCGTGGGGTGCGCCGGTATTATTTGTTAAAAAGAAAGATGGTTCCATGCGAATGTGTATTGATTATAGGCAATTGAACAAAGTGACGGTGAAGAACAAGTACCCTCTACCGCGCATAGATGATTTGTTTGATCAGTTACAGGGTGCAAGGGTGTTTTCTAAGATCGATCTTCGTTCAGGCTATCATCAGCTGAAGATCAGGGACTCGGATATTATGAAGACTGCATTCGGGACCCGATATGGTCATTATGAGTTTCTTGTGATGTCGTTTGGGCTGACCAACGCCCCAGCAGCATTTATGCATCTGATGAACAGTGTGTTCAGGCCCTATTTGGATTCATTTGTGATTGTGTTCATTGATGACATTCTAGTCTACTCCCGTAGTCGGGAGGAACATGCTCAACATTTGAGTATAGTGTTGCAGAGATTGAGGGAGGAGAAGCTATATGCTAAATTCTCCAAGTGCGAGTTTTGGCTCGAGTCCGTAGCATTTCTGGGACATGTGGTGTCTCGTGATGGTATTCAGGTTGATCAGAAAAAGATAGAGGCGGTGCAGAGTTGGCCTAGACCGTCCTCAGCTACAGAGATCGGGAGTTTTCTTGGCTTGGCGGGGTATTATCGCCGGTTTGTTCAGGGATTTTCATCCATTGCTTCTTCATTGACTAAATTGACCCGGAAGGGTGCACTATTCGTGTGGTCGGATGAGTGCGAAGAGAGCTTTCAGAAGCTCAAGACCGCTTTGACCACAGCTCCAGTGTTAGTATTGCCATCAGCTTCAGGTTCATATACTATTTATTGTGATGCCTCGAGAGTGGGGATAGGTTGTGTGTTGATGTAGGAAGGTAAGGTAATTGCTTATGCTTCTCGGCAGTTGAAGCCACATGAGAAGAACTATCTTGTTCATGACTTGGAGCTAGCCGCCATTGTTCATGCCTTGAAGATTTGGAGGCACTATTTGTACGGCGTGTCATGTGAGGTGTATACCGACCATCGTAGCCTCCAGCACTTGTTCAAACAGAAAGACCTTAATTTGAGACAGCGGAGATGGCTTGAGTTGCTTGAAGGATTATGACATTACTATATTATATCATCCGGGGAAGGCCAATGTGGTGGCCGATGCTTTGAGCCGGAAGGCGGTCGGTATGGGGAGCTTGGCATATATTCCGGCTGAGGAGAGGCCATTTGCTCATGATGTTCAGGTGCTAGCCAATCGGCTAGTGAGGTTAGATATTTCGGAGCCCGGTCGGGTATTGGCTTGTGTTGTATCTCGGTCATCTCTATATGATCGTATTCGTGAGCGCCGGTATGATGATCCACATTTGGCTGTCCTTAGGGACAGAGTTCAGCATGATGATGCTAGAGATGTCACCATTGATAGTGACGGCGTATTGAGGATGCGGGGCCGGATATGTGTGCCCAATGTTGATGGCCTTCGTGAGTTGATTCTGGAAGAGGCCCATAGCTCGCGGTATTCTATCCATCCAGGAGCCGCGAAGATGTATCAAGATTTGAAACAGCACTATTAGTGGAGAAAGATGAAAATGGACATTGTGAGACATGTAGCACGGTGCCTCAACTGTCAGCAGGTTAAGTACGAGCATCAGAGGCCCGGTGGTGTATTTCAGCGCATTGATATTCCTGAGTGGAAATGGGAGAGGATCACTATGGACTTTGTTACTGGACTCCCTCGGACGGCGAGGAAGTTTGATTCTGTATGGGTGATTGTGGATAGACTGACCAAGTCAGCTCACTTCATTCCAGTTAGTACTACCTACTCGTCGGAGCGGTTGGCATCGATCTTTATTAGAGAGATTGTTCGGTTGCATGGAGTCCCAGTGTCTATCATATCCGATAGGGGTACTCAGTTCACTTCTCAGTTTTGGAGAGCATTTCAGCGAGAGATGGGTACACGGGTTGAGTTGAGTACAGCATTTCACCCCCACACAGACGGACAGTCTGAGCGCACTATTCAGATCCTGGAGGATATGTTGCGAGCTTGTGTGATTAATTTTGGTGGTTCGTGGGATGAGTTCCTACCACTTGCTGAGTTTGCCTACAACAACAGTTATCGGTCGAGTATTCAGATGGCCCCGTATGAGGCATTGTATGGCAGGCGGTGTAGATCCCCCGTGGGATGGTTTGAGCCTGGTGAGGTTAGATTGATAGGGACTGAGTTAGTCCAGGATGCTCTAGATAGAGCAAAGTTGATCCAGGAGAGGCTTCGTACAGCACAGTCTCGTCAGAAGAGTTATGCGGACCGTAGAGTTCGGGAGTTGTCTTTCATGGTTGGTGACCGAGTATTGTTGAAGATTTCACCTATGAAGGGTGTCATGAGGTTTGGGAAGAAAGGAAAGTTGAGTCCCAGGTACATTGGTCCTTTTGAGATACTTAGGAGAGTTGGAGAGGTGGCATATGAGTTGGCATTGCCGCCCAGCTTATCCAGCGTTCATCCAGTATTCCATGTGTCTATGCTCCGGAAGTACATTGGAGATCCGTCTCATGTATTAGATTTCAGCACCATTCAGCTTGATGGTGATCTATCCTATGATGTGGAGCCTATTGCCATTTTGGGACGTCGGGTGAGAAAATTGAGGTCTAAGGAGATTGCATCAGTTAAGGTTCAGTGGAGAGGTCGACCCGTGGAGGAGGCCACTTGGGAGACCGAGCGGGAGATGCGGAGCAGATATCCTCACTTGTTTGAGACTTCGGGTATGTTTCTTGACCCGCTCGAGGACGAGCGTTTGCTTAAGAGGGGGAGAATGTGACGACCCGGCCCGTCGTCACGAGAATTTCCACCCCGTTATGTTGTAAATGCATGTTTTATGATTTTATATCAATGTTAAAGTCTATCGGGTGAGTTAGGAGTGAATTGGATTGAAAATGAGGCATATAGCCTTTGTGAAGGAAACTTGAATAAGGAAAGTCAACCCGAAGTTGACTATTTGGTTAGAAGGCTCGGAATCGGATTCTGATGATTCGGTTAGTTCCGGGAGGTGATTTGTGACTTAGGGGAGCGATCGGAATTGAATTTGGAGGCTCGGTGTAGAAATAGGCTTGAATTGGCTAAGGTTGAATTTTGGCGAAATCCGAACGGTAGGTGAGATTTTGATCCGGGGGTCGGAATGGAATTCCGACAGTTGCAGTAGCTCCGTTAGGTGATTTTGGATGTGCCTGCAAAATTTCGGGTCATTCGGACGTCGTTTGGTCGGGTTTTTGATCGAATGTGTAATTCGGAATGTTTTAAGGAATTTAGGCTTGAATTTGATGTGAATTATGAGTTTTGGTGTTATTAGACGTGTTTTGAGGATTGGAGCAAGTTCGAATAAGGTGTTAAGATGTGTTGGTGTGTTTGGATGAGGTCCCGGGGGCCTCGGGGTGTTTTCGGGTGGCTAAACGGGAGAAATTGTGGAAAAATTACAGGTTGGGATTCTGTTTCTGTTGTTTCCGCTCCTGCGGAATTTTGAACGCAGGAGCGTGTCCGCAGAAGCGGACGAGATACGCAGGAGCGGTTGGTTACGCAGAAGCGGAAGTAATTCCGCTGAAGCGGCATCGCTGGTGCGAGCCAGTGATCGCAGAAGCGAAGGGGAAGAAAATGGGCATGGTCCGCAGAAGCGGACATTTGACCGCTTGGGCGAGACCGCAGAAGCGGACAATGGTGCGCAGAGGCGGATGTTTCCGCAGAAGCGGAAGTTTCTTCGCAGAAGCGGGCGCGCTTAAGCGGCCCTTTGACCGCAGAAGCGGAAATGGCCGGCTAGGCCTGAAACCGCTGAAGCGACCCTTTGGTCACGGATACGGACTCGTAGGAGCGGAAATTCTTCCGCAGAAGCGAAAATCGTTGTAAGTTAAGTGTATCGGAAGTTAGAAAAATTTCAGAACATTTCACACATTTGGGTCTCGGCTTTAGAGGCGATTTGGGCAATTTTGAAGAGAAATTCAAGGGAAATCATCAGGTAATCAACTACGGACTTAAACTATGATTAGTATTGATAATATTATGCAATTATATCATGAAAATGGAGGAATTTGGGGTAATTTATGGAGGATTTAACCCTAGGCTTGAACTTTAGAAAATCAAGGTTTTGAATGGACAAATGGAGTCCGAATTTGGTAAAATTGATATGCTTAGACTCGTATTGAGATGAGGGTTCCGAATATGTGACTTTCGTGATTTTTCGATAAGCGTACCGAAAGTCGGGTTTTGACAACTTTGGAAATTTTGATGTAAATTGAGTTGTATTGATTGGGTGTAGTCCCATTGGCCTAATTTGTTGTATTTCTACTGTATTTGATCAGATTCTACGCGTGCGGAGCTTGATTCTCGTGGCAAGGGCATTGCGGAGTAGTCGTCGCGCCGTATTGAGGTGAGTAATAGATGTGGGTGATGACCAGCGGGTTCGAAACCTCGGTATACCACTTTGTGACGCTGTATAGCGGCGAGACACGCACACTCTTGAGAGTGCGGGGTCGATCATGAACTGGAGACTATATATTAGTCCGACCTGTTGATACTGTATTATTGGCTATTCTCGAGCCTGGAGACTATATATTAGTCCGACCTGTTGATATTATATTATTGGCTATTCTCGAGCCGTTGAACCCCCTTCTTGGGCGGTTGAGTATACTTGTGGGCCGTGAGCCGGTTATTGGATCCCGCGAGGATCGTTATCATTGTCTTATCATATAGACATGCTAGTTTACTACTACTCCGCAGCTATTTTTGTTATTATGCTAATTCCAATCTCTGGAACTTGATATTACTGTTTTCCAACTGAAAAATGATAAAAGAGTTTTCAAAAAAAAAACTACTTTTGAGCATGCGAGGCTGTATCTGCATATTAGCTGACTAGTAGTGGATCGGGCTGCGCGCCGCAGCGAGATATATGTTGGATCGGACTGCACGCCGCGGGAATATCTCTATGAGATGTGCTTGGGCTGTAGAAGCCCCTCCGGAGTCTGAACCCCCACAGTGAGCACGGGTACCCAAAATTGGAGTCGGGCTACGCGCCGTAGCGGTCATATCATGCATTGCATTGCATTTAGCTACATCTGCTAGTTGTTATGCTATTTATTGGTATTTTGTTGGTACAGGTACGGTGAATATTGATTCTATGACAGGGTAGCTGATTATAGCTTTACATAGTGCTTTATTGCGGATTTCTTATCTGCGTTGTCTTACCCTTGTTTATTACCACTGAGTCTGGCAGTACTCATTTTACTCCCTGCACCTTGTGTGCAGATCCAGGTACCTCTCAGCAGTGATCCAGTAGCTGTGCGAGGCGGCATTTGTGGATATTCGAGGTAGCTGCAGAGTCCGCAGGACCCGATATTCCTTCTTATTGTCTTGATTTTGTATTGATTTTTCTTTCCGCACTTGGTATCTTGTAAACCTTTATACACTCATGTTCAGTAGAGGCTCATGACTCTTGACCCTTTGGTCTATGGGAGTTAGTATATTTTGGGACTTGGTTTCCCCATTGTTAGTATAAGTATTACTATTGTTTCATATTTTGAAATGCTTAAATGGGTTAAAGAGAGCTTCTAGCTCCGTTGTTGATGTTGATTGGTCAGGGCTGGCTTAGCAATATGCTGGGCGCCATCACGGCCGGATTTGGGGTCGTGACACTTTATATGCTTAGACTCGTATTAAGACAAGGGTTCCGAAAATATAAGTTTCGTGATTTTTCGATAAGCGTACCGAAAGTCGGGTTTCGGCAACTTGTGGGTTTTGGTATATTTTGAGTTATTTTGATTGGGTAATGCCCAATTGGCCTATTTTGATGTGATTCTATTGATTTTTATCAGGATACTACACTTGTGGAGGCCGACATTCGTGGCAAGAGGGTTATTGCTTAGGGGTTTTGTACCGGAATTGAGGTAAGTGGCTTGTCTAACCTCGTGTGGGGGACTTTCACCCCTAGGATATTATTGTGATACTTTAAATGCCTTGTACGCGAGGTGACGAGCGTGTACATGCGCTGGTTGTTGAACACATACTTTACTCAAAATGTTCAATGAGTGATATTCCTGTTCGTAGTTGTTAAATTCGATATTCCTACCTGGTAGTAGTTAGAAAAACATGATTAGATAGAATCTAACTGTCTAGTTGCTTAATTGACTTACTTGAGTTTTCTTGGTAATCGCTGGCGCTGTTCATCGGCGAAGTTATCATTAAGCATATTATACTTCTCTCTGTGTATTCCTTTACTTGATGTGGTTGTGGACTACGGGTTCGATTCCCGAGATCCTAAGATTATTGAAATGTGGACTACGGGTTCGATTCCCGAGATCCTGAGATTATTGAAATGTGGACTACGGGTTCGATTCCCGAGATCCTGAGTTATTGGTAGGGACTACGGGTTCGATTCCCGAGATCCTGAGTTATTGGTAGGGACTACGGGTTCGATTCCCGGAGATCTCGAGTTATTGAGATATTATTGAGACATGGGCTGCGGGTTCGATTCCCGGAGACCCAGAGGTACTGAGAATGGGACTGTGGGTTCAATTCCCACAGATCCTGGATTTGTTTATTTGAGTTGGTTATTCGTTGTTAGCTTAATTGTAGACAGTTGCAGTAATCATCATAATGTTGTTATTTCGGAAATAATTATCTTTTAAACTGTTTATTTTGTTATCATCATTATATTATTGTTTTCTCAGTAGGGCCCTGACCTGCCTCATCACTACTCCATCGAGGTTAGGCTTGGCACTTACTGAGTACCGCCGTGGTGTACTCATGCTACTCTTCTGCACACTTTTGTTGTGCAGATCCAGGTACATCAGAGCAGGCTCGTGCTAGGTAATTTCCGTAGCTTTTCTGGAGACCTCGAGGTATGATCTGCTACGTCCGCAGATCCGGAGGCTTTCCTTCTATTCTAGTAGTACTAGTTGACATTTTCTTCATTTCGTTGTTAGATACTCTTTACACATAGAGCCACAGTTGTATTTTCTCTTTTAGTCTGTGTTACCGTGGGGTTCCGGATCTTGGTAGTGTTTTATTCACTGTGTGATGGATGTATGTGCCAAGCGGCACGGATTACATATCTTTTATGCTATTTTTCCGCTGTTTCTTATTTAAGCATTTATAACTTGTATATTCCGCAACGTGTTAGGCTTACCTAGTCGTGGGGATTAGGTGCCATCACGACATGTTCACAATTGGTGAACTAGGGTCGTGACAGTTGTTCCTTGAGAATTGTTGTTGTGGTTCCTTGAGAATTGTTGTTCTGATTCTTTGAGAACTATTGTTGTTGTTCTTTGTAAAATGTTGTTGTATTGTTTGTGAATTGTGATTATTCAGTGGGATCGGGTTGCATACCACAACACAATGTAATAAGGTGTGGGTTGTGGTGATAAGGGTGGTCGAGGTAATAAGGGTGGAAAGTGATTGAAATCACTATTGGAATGAAAATATGAGAAAGTTGTGAAATCATCGATGTGAAAATGTTGAAGGGGAAATGGAGATATTTAACTTCAGCACTACGAGAGACCCTGGCCCAGTTCACGAGTATGTATACCACTTTAGCTCGGGCGACTGCTTCCTCTCGTCGCGGCTACATCTCGGGCGCGGGAGGGGCCCGGACTCCCGCGGCCGTTACACCGAGCAACGTGTGCCGGTGGGACGGGTTCCGGATGTTTTGGTTATGCATCCTCGTCGCCCCGGCCACGGTCCGGAGGTGGACCGAGCTGCCTGCGAGGACGAGCGATGTAGATTGGAGAGGTTCGAAAATATGACCCTCCGGTGTTTAGTGGTTTGGCTTCGGATGATGCATTGGGTTTTCTGGAGGAGTGTCATCGTATTCTTCGCACTATGGGGATTGTGGAGACCAGGCGGGGTTTCCTTCACTGCTTTTCGGTTTCGTGGGGCCGCTTATGATTGGTGGCGCACGTATGAGTTGGATAGTCCAGAGGAGTCTGCTTCATTGACTTGGACGCAGTTTTCAGATCTGTTTTTAAGGGAGTTTGTTCCATAGAGCCTTAGGGATTCTTGGCGCTCGGCGTTTGAGCGGTTGCGACAGGGCTCCATGTCAGTATCGGAGTATGCTATCAGTTTCACCCGCCTAGCGAGGCATGCACCGGCTTTGGTAGCCACGGTTCGGGAGCGAGTGCGGAGATTTATTGAGGGCCTTGTTCCGCCTATCCGATCCGGCATGGCCGGAGAGCTTGAGATAGATATATCTTATCAGCAGGCAGTTAGCATTGCCAATAGGATCGAGAGTATGCTCCCAGAGAGCGGAAAGAGAGAGAGCAAGAGGTCTCGTGAGTCGGGCGATTTCTCGGTGCCCGCACTTCGTCGGTCGGTCATTTTGGCGAGGGGTTATTCGGTCGACCGGTTCACTCGGCATTGCCGCAGCAGGTAGTACTCCGGGTCTTCCGGCACCTCGGGAGCCTTGTTATGCTCCCCAGTTTCCAATGCACCTCTGCGCGGGGTCCTTCGGGGGTCGAACTAGTGGGGGTGAGGCCGGTCGATCACGGCCACCGCGTCCTCCCAGAGCTTGTTTTGAGTGTGGGGATACTCGCCACCCGGTTGGGGAGTGCCCGAGGCGCGAGAAGAGGAGCCCCTCATCAGTCATCACAGCATCCGCGTGGTTCTCGGGGCCAGCAGGCTATCATTCCAGCCCCAGCTGCCACTCCACCTGCCCAGCCATCCAGGGGCGGGGGTCAGGGTTCCAGAGGCCGCCCTCGAGAGGGGGACGGGCCAGATTCTATGCTATTCCTGATCGCGCTGCGGCTGTTGCATCTGACTCTGTTATCACAGGTATTATTATGGTTAGTCACGGGGAGGCATCGGTTCTATTCGACCCTGGTTCCACTTTTTCATATGTGTCTTCTTACTTTGCTTCTCATCTTGGGTGTGCCTCGGGATTCTTTGAGTGCCCCCATTTATATTTCCACTCCGGTGGGTGATTCTTTGGCTGTGGACCGCGTATATCGTCATGTTTGGTTACCATTTGTGACTTTGAGACCAGGAGCGGATCTATTGTTGCTCGGGATGGTCGATTTTGATATTATTCTGGGCATGGACTGGTTGTCGCCCCATTATGCTATTCTTGATTGTCACGCCAAGACCGTGACGCTGGCTATGCCAGGCATTCCACGTATTGAGTGGAGTGGTACCCTAGATCACACCCCCAGCCGTGTTATTTCTTTTCTCAGAGCTCGGCGTATGGTTGAGAAGGGGTGTGCTGCTTATCTAGCCTATGTGCGGGACGTCGGTATTGACACTCCCTCTATTGATTCTGTTTCTGTGGTACGTGACTTTGCTGATGTATTTCCAGCTGATCTTCCGGGCATGCCGCCCGACAGAGATATTGACTTTGCTATTGACTTGTTGTCGGGCACTCGGCCCATTTCTATTCCACCGTACCGTATGGCTCCTCCTGAGTTGAAGGAGTTGAAGGATCAGTTACAGGAGTTATTGGGCAAGGGTTTCATTCGACCCAGTGTTTCGCCTTGGGGTGCTCCTGTATTGTTTGTGAAGAAAAAGGACGGTTCTATGCGTATGTGCATTGACTATCGTCAGCTGAATAAGGTTACAGTGAAGAACCGGTATCCTTTGCCCCGTATTGATGATTTATTTGACCAGTTACAGGGCGCACAGGTGTTTTCTAAGATTGATTTGCGCTCTGGGTATCACCAGCTGAAGATTCGGGAGCCAGATATCCCGAAGACTGCCTTCAGGACCCGGTATGGTCACTATGAGTTCCTCGTGATGTCTTTTGGGTTGACTAATGCCCCAGCAGCATTTATGCATTTGATGCACAGTGTGTTCAGGCCTTATCTGGACTCGTTCGTGATTGTTTTCATTGATGATATTCTAGTATATTCCGGAGCCGGGAAGAGCACGAGCAACATTTGAGGATAGTGCTTCAGATCCTGAGGGAGAAGCAGCTTTATGCCAAGTTCTCTAAATGTGAATTCTGGTTGAGTTTAGTGGCATTTTGGGCCACGTGGTGTCGAGTGATGGTATTCGAGTAGATCCGAGGAAGGTGGAGGCCGTGCAGAGTTGGCCCAGACCCTCCTCCGCTACTGAGATTCGCAGTTTCCTTGGTTTGGCGGGCTACTACCGTCGTTTCGTAGAGGGGTTCTCTTCGATTGCAGCACCTATGACTAGATTGACCCAAAAGGGTGCCCCTTTTCGGTGGACAGACGAGTGTGAGGCGAGCTTTCAGAAGCTCAAGACAGCTTTGACTTCGGCCCCTATATTGATATTGCCTACAGGTTCGGGGTCCTATACTGTATATTGTGATGCCTCACGAGTTGGACTCGGTGCAGTATTGATGCAGGATGGTAGGGTGATTGCCTACGCGTCGAGACAGCTGAAGGTGCATGAGAAGAATTACCCTGTTCATGATTTGGAGCTAGCCGCCATTGTTCACGCCTTGAAAATTTGGCGTCATTATTTATATGGGGTTCCTTGTGAGATCTACACTGATCACCGGAGCTTGCAGCACTTGCTTAAGCAGAAGGACCTGAATATGCGTCAGAGGAGATGGTTGGAGCTACTGAAGGACTATGATATTACTATTCTCTACCATTCGGGCAAGGCTAATGTGGTTGCCGATGCCTTGAGTAGTCGAGCAGAGAGTTTGGGGAGTTTGGCATATCTACGAGCTTCGGAGAGGCCTATGGCGATGGATGTTTAGGCTTTAGCCAGGCAGTTTGTTAGACTGGATCTTTCGGAGCCCAGCAGGGTTCTGGCTTGTGTGGTTTCTCGGTCTTCTCTATTTGACCGCATCAGGGAGCGTCAG
>JASVEL010003822.1:0-87445 GCA_032618575.1 Nicotiana noctiflora | reverse complement strand
AAGTGCCTCATGTCGTGTCTAGGTTCAAAATATGATAAAATGAAACTAAATCTCGGAATACTCAGCTACAAACAAGCTACAGATGTCGCATTCGTGACATGAGGTTCGCAATTGTGGACCCTTGCAAAAGCGAAGAATCCTTCGAAAAAGCGAAGCTTGAATAATTCTGATCCCTTCACAAAAGCAACAAAAATATCGCAAATGTGAACACTGGTCTTTTTGCAAAAGTTACTAGTTGGTCGTAAAAATGACTCTTCCCCAGCCCATGCCTTCATCGCAAATGCGATCCAGAGTTCACAAATGCAGGATCTACAAGCTTCATGAAATCGATCATTTTCTCGCAAAAGCGAGTTCCTTCCTCAACAACCCAACATCGTAAATGTGATGAAAAACCTTGTAAATGCGAGATGAGAAACACCAACAAATCTGAACCTTCTTCCAAATACTCATGAATGCGTTCAAAACACATCCGAGCCCTTGGGGCTCTCATCGGTTCCAAACATGTACTACTATTGAGTAGCAAGGACGGTTGATGCAGTTTTACCCAACAAAGGTGAGGATCGAATCCACATGGAGTTAATTAGTTTGGAGTTAGGTTTATATTCAAGTAGGGATACAGGTTTGCTCTTAATTGCACTTCTACAAATAGTTGGTCTTGTTTTCTACTTCTACTTCTATTCTAGAGAATACAATACTTAAAGCTAAGTGCAATGTTTTGTTGATTGTTTTCAAAGATTTAAAGACTAGGGTAGTGACTTTCGCCTAGGTCGATATCTAACGGGTAGAAAGAATCTAGGGCATCATGCGATTAATTAGGGTCGTAATATAGCTATCACACTCGGGTACTTACTCTATACCTCTCGGTAATTTGAGTGATTTTTTCCAATTTGGCTTTCTCAATTCCAAATAGGTATTCATGCAATTCAAGTGATTTTAGCTCAAGTCGGGTATTACTATCTCTAGGTTTAACCCTTTAATTGAGGCTATCAAGTTCTTGAGTTCACCTCAATTTCTTGTTAGACTCTTTTTTCTAGACTTAATCCCTCTTTCTCAAGTAGAGACTAAGTCATAAAGGCATAAATGAGTGTTTGCAATCACTAATTCAATAGTTCTAGCAAGAACTAGGCTAAAAATCACTAACCCATACACATTCAAGCCCTAAAATTCAAGACCCATCAAATACCCACACTAGGATTTGGTCACCACCCAAGCTATGAGTTTAGCTACTCATGAAAATAGCAAAAATCAAAGATAAAATCTATAATGCTATACTAAAAGATGAAAATCTAAAGTTATAAGGTAAATCTAGTACAAAATTACCCAAATAGGAAAAACTAGCCGTCTCACGTACTCAGCAAAACATAAGTTTACCTAAAAATGTAAAAAAGATCTATTTATACTAGTGTAACGACCCGGCCGGTCGTTTTAGAAAAATTACGCCCCAATCCCCAATTTAACTATTTCCCTAAGTACATTTCTGCTATTATGGTTTGCCGGGTGAGTCGGTCCTGAAATTTGGAGTATTTTGGGACACTTAGTCCCTAAATGAGAGCTTTAAAGATAGAAAATGATCCGCAACCAGAACAGTGTTAAGACGATCTCGGAACGGAAATTCGATGGTTCCATTAGCTCCGTTGGGTGATTTTGGGGTTGGGAGCGCGTTCGAAATGTATTTTGGAGGGCCTTAGCTAAATTATGCTTGAAATGCCGAAGTTTGAAATTTTGGCGAATCCGAACAATAGGTGAGATTTTGATCCGGGGATCGGAATGGAATTCTCTGATAATTTCTGTAGCTTCGTTATGTGATTTTGGATATGTCCGCAAATTTTCAGGTCATTCGGACGTCGTTTGGTCGGGTTTTTGATCGAATGTGCAATTCGGAAAGTTTTAAGAAATTTAGGTTTGAATTTGATGTGAATTATGGGTTTTGATGTTGTTAGACGTGTTTTTATGATTGGAACAAGTCCGTATCGTATTTTGGAATATGTTGGTGGTTTTCGTTGGGATCCCAGGGGCCTCGGGGTGTTTTTGGATGGTTAAACGGGAGAAAACATGAAAAATTGCAGGTTTGGGTTCTGTTCTGTTGTTTTCGCTCCTGCGGAAATGGGAGCGCAGGAGCGGAAGTGATCGCTGAAGCGGATCCTGGTCCGCAGAGGCGGCATCGCTGATGCGGAAAGAGGATCGCAGAAGCGGTCCAGGGTCGCGAAGGGGAGTTCCGCAGAAGCGAAATATTGACCGCTTAAGCGAGTCCGCAGGAGCGGACTCGAGGCGCGGAAGCGGAATGTTCCGCAGGAGCGGAAGAGATTTTGCAGAAGCGGCCTCGCGGAAGCGACACTAGGCTCGCAGAAGCGGAATGGGCCAGCCAGGCCTGGAGTTCGCAGAAACGAACATGTGGTCGCAGAAGCGGTTCCGCAGAGGCGGAAATGGTCCGTAGAAGCAAAAATCGCAGAAGATTAATTGTATCATAAGTTAAAAAATTTCAGAAACATTTCACACATTTGGGGTCTCGGCTTAAGAGGCAATTTGGGCAATTTTTGAGGGAGATTCAAGGGAAATCATGAGGTAATCATCTATGGACTCATCTTATGATTAGTATTGATAATATTATGCAATTATATCATGAAAATGGAGGAATTTGGGGTAATTTATGGAGGATTTAGCCCTAGGCCTAAAATTTAGGAAATCTTTGATTTGAATGGGCAAACGGAGTCCGATTTCGATAAATTTTATATGCACGGACTCGTATTGAGATAAGGAACCCGAAAATATAATTTCGTGATTTTTCGATAAGCGTACCGAAAGTCGGGTTTTGGCAACTTGTGGGTTATGGTGTGTTTTGAGTTATTTTGATTGGGTAATGCCCAATTGGCCTATTTTGATGTGATTCTATTGATTTTTATCAGATACTACACTTGTGGAGGCCGACATTCGCGGCAAGAGGGTTATTTCTTAGCGGTTTTGTACCGGAATTGAGGTAAGTGGCTTGTCTAACCTCGTGTGGGGGACTTTCACCCCTAGGATATTATGTGATACTTTAAATGCCTTGTACGCGAGGTGACGGGCGTGTACATGCGCTGGTTGTTGAACACATACTTTACTTAAAATGCTCGATGTGTGATATTCCTGTTTTTAGCTGTTAAATTCGATATTCCTACCCGGTAGCAGTTAGAAAAGCATGATTAGGTAGTATTCAACTGTCTAGTTGCCTAATTGTCTTACTTGAGTTTTCTTGGTAATCGCTGGCGCTGTTTATCGTGAAGTTATAGTTAAGCATATTATACTTCTCTTTGTGTATTCCTTTACTTGCTGTGTTTGTGGACTGCGGGTTCAATTCCCGGAGATCCCAAGGTTGTGGGTTCGATTCCCAGAGACCCGGAGTGGTATTGTTGTGGACTGTGGGTTCGATTCCCGGAGATCCTGAGATGTATTGAAATATGGACTATGGGTTCGATTCCCGGAGATCCTGAGATGTATTGAAATGTGGACTATGGGTTCGATTCCCGAGATCTCGAGTTATTGGTAGGGACTACGGGTTCGATTCCCGAGATGCTTGAGTTATTGGTAGGGACTACGGGTTCGATTCCGAGATCACGAGTTATTGGTAGGGACTACGGGTTCGATTCCGAGATCTCGAGTTATTGGTAGGGACTACGGGTTCGATTCCGAGATCTCGAGTTATTGGTAGGGACTGCGGGTTCGATTCCGGAGATCTCGAGTTATTGAGATATTATTGAGACATGGGGCTGTGGGTTCGATTCCGGAGACCCGAAGTAACTGAGAATGGGACTGTGGGTTCAATTCCCACCGGTCCTGGATTTGTTTTATTGAGTTGGTTATTTGTTGTTAGCTTAATTGTAGACGATTGCAGTAATCATTTTATTGTTGTTATTTCGGAAATTATTATCATTTAAAGTGTTATTTTTGTTATCATCATCATATTATTGTTTTCTCGGTAGGGCCACGACCTTCCTCGTCACTACTCCATCGAGGTTAGGTTTGGCACTTACTGAGTACCGCCGTGGTGTACTCATGCTACTCTTCTGCACACTTTTGTTGTGCAGATCCAGGTACATCAGAGCTGGCTCGTGCTAGGTGATTCCGCAGCTTTCTGGGAGACTTCGAGGTATGATCTACTACGTCCGCGGATCCGGAGGCTTCCCTTCTATTCTAGTAGTACTAGTTGACATTTTTCTTCATTTCGTTGTTAGATACTCTTTACACATAGAGCCACAGTTGTATATTCTCTTTTAGTTTGTGTTACCGTGGGGTTCCGGATCTTGGTAATGTTTTATTCAGTGTGTTGACGGATGTATGTGCCAAGCGGCACGGATTACATACCTTTTTATGCTATTTTTCCGCTGTTTCTTATTTAAGTGTTCATAGCTTGTGTATTCTGCAACGTGTTAGGCTTACCTAGTCGTGGGGACTGGGTGCCATCACGACATGTTCATGATTGGTGAACTAGGGTCGTGACAAGTTGGTATCATAGCTCTAGGTTCGTAGGAGTCATGGGACACAGACCGGTTACTTAGATTCTCACTGATCGATACGGAGACGTTTGTATTTATCTACGAGGGGCTATGTAACTGTTTAGGAAACTCTTCAATTCTTTGAATTCCTTATCGTGCGCCATTTATTCAGTTGGAGCCTATGTCATATGTTCTTTTGCATCCACTCGTGTATTGAAATTTCGCATTCGGTATCAAGTATGCGCCGACGGTTCGTGACGCTGCAGAGAGATCTCAAGGGAGTCAAGAATTTACTCAACCATTGTTACCGCGTGTCATCCATATCGATAATGCAAGATAATTGAGAGATCTTCAATTGTGCACATGGGGGTGCACTAGATTCTGACATTCGATTGATAAGTACGGTCTTGAGAAGGTTTACTTAACTGCCTAATCGTCACAGCAATGGTAGAATCACAAGGTGGATGTAGATCTAAAGATGGTTGGTGGTAATAAAGACTATATGGTTCATATGAGATATCTATTTAGCGAAGGATTCAGGCCAGCAGAGATACTGGGGGGATATGAGTTTAACTCTCTTAAGAAGGACATGTGCCAAACGAATGTCTTGGACTGTCTTATGATGAAGACGTACAAATGATAAAGGCTATTGTCATGGATTAGCAAGATGTATCTTAAGGCTTCGTGCCAAGTGAAAGGATTTCACTATCGACGATCAAATTATGGGTCATGTGTCATATCAGATTTGGCCTGTGATGTATTTAGGTGCTATTCAAAACGTTCTTGAAAACTTGCGGATGGGCAAGAGTTGAGGCTCGTATGGCATGATGATGGGACTTTAGATGTTCCTGTAACCCTAACAAATTCTACCTTTCATTATCAGCAGGGAAGATTTCGGTGAAGGCTACATGGTGCTTCGTAGGTGTGAGAATCACAGTATGTCTTAAGCTGTCGCGGTAAATAATGCTCGATGCATGGAGCGAGAAGATGTTTGGTTGTATTGGGATGAGGTCATACCCTATGGTGTTAGAGTGCTAATAGAGCACATGTGGTTATATTCGTTGGATCAAGTGAGTTGCAGTTGAATAATAGTAAATGACTTGAGAGAATGGTTCTAATGTGTTCGAGAGTCGTGTAATAGTGGCTTTGGGCTAAATGGGAGAGTCCCACTGCTTAAGATTGGGTCGCATGGTTAATTACCTGTGTGAATTCTGGATACTAGCGTATTATTGTGTTATTGCAGCCACGGAAAAGGGCCATGAGTGGTAATTTGAGTATATAAATTGTTGAATGCATGTTATGGTTAGCCTTACTGGCTCGTGTTCAAACTTGAGGAAAAATTCATGATTTATGCCTCGTATAGGTGCAGGCTTCGCGGGAACTGGTTCCGCTGGGGGCTTTATCGAGAGGGTATTCATATGTTATGAGATTCAGTAGAGTGGTTACATACTGAGGCAAGTTAGAACCGGATGGTTCTTAATAGCGGTCCTAGTGAATTCAAGAGGTAAAGTGTGGTGCCTGAAAATTCTGAGTCTATAAGTACAGTTAATGCTCAAACTTTTGAAGCAACTTATGAAGAAAGGCACAAAACGATCTATGATGTTTTGACTTGTGGTGTAGTATTTGAGAGACATGAAATGGTCGTCGTTATGGAGATAGCATGGCCTTATGATTTAAGGTCACTCGGAGTGAGTGCAGTTGGAATAAGTTAGGTATTGAAGGGAGATATTAACATTTCTAAGGCAATCCGGGATAAACTAGAAGGAAGTAGATTGATTAGCCATAGCTGAGTTGGCATATTGATGTCAATGATCGGTTCATGCAACGTGATCGAGTTATGCATGTGATTTGTGGCGGTGCATTTGAGACTTGTCGGCCGCAGTGATTGATGTTATTTTGAAGTATTCTTCTGTTAAGGTCCTGTTACGAGTAGGCAGATATCGGGAAAGGTTATGGTGGCTTGGACCACTACTTAGAGATTGGCATATTCAACGATTATGAGAACTCACCGTGTGTTGCTATAGCTCTCCTGTAGTAGTGAGTTAAATGGAAGGTCTTATGTGATGAAGTATTAGCCTATCGTCGGTTCTAGAGCTATGATGGAAATTGTGTCTATCGTATATTGGCACGTGATGTGCAGTGAGTAGTATGAAATTTGAAGTAAGGACCAAGGTCACAGTTTGGTCAATGAATGTGATATAAAGAGCTCGGATGAGCAGGGAAAGAGTGTCGGTGTTTTGAGTAAGATGGGTATTAGCATCGGTATCATTTGAGGTCGGTGTTCTATGAGAAAGGCTTTGCATCCCGGTTAGGGACTCCTGATCGCTTTTCGGTGTTAGTGCAGCCGGTGGGTTGAATGTGCAGGCCCGTTTAATTATTCGGAAGATGGTGGGAGCTTGACCCACAAGAAGATTGTATAGGTGTGACTTGTAGTCACTTGATTGGTTAGGAATTTAAACCAAGAATGAGGATTTTGGTGATATCATCCATTTGAGAACTTATGTCTGGAGGGCACTCTGCTTATTGGGTTATAGACCTGTGAAATATTATTGACTTAGCTTGGCACGACCAGGATAGACTTAAGGTCGGTGGATAGATTTAAATGTGGAAAGTGAGCCTTGCATCAGGCCATTTGTGCTTCTTCCAGCAATGCGCCCTTTATGGAGGGATAGTCGCGGTCTTATTTCGCGGTTAGTTAATTCAAGTAAAGATATATTGCACCGTATGAGTGTGCGACGGCTTGGTAAGTTCCTTATGTGTTGAGGTTCCGCTCAGCGGTGATGTTATATGAGCATGATGGCTCTTGAGACTCATATCTTATATCGCACCTCAGTTGTGCTTGAGTTCATAGCCTATAGCGCTATATGTATTCATTGAGTCTGATATCATGCATCTTAGTGTGCTTATGATCGATATTCAGTATTTTGATGTGACGAGCTATTCAGCTCGACATATGACTCCTTGTGTGAGTCTATATTGTTGGGATCGGATGGCACGCCGCCATGGTTATATTGTTGGGATCGGGTGGCACGCCGCCATGGTTATATTGTTAGGATCGGGTGGCACGCCGCCATGGTTATATTTTTGGGATCGGGTGGCACGCCGCCATGGGTATACTCTTGGGATTGGTTTGCACGCCACAACAGTGTGATGTTTATTTCAGTGTCCATAATTGCTTTTATGTGTTCTGTTTCCTATTTTTCTGAGGAAGTCTATGTTAGTGTGAGAGTTGAATAGTTCTCTCTAGTGTTCGCCTTCCTTTTGTATCACGTACGAATTAGTGGCCTAATGACACATTGTGTCATCTTGTAGGACTTTTGATTATGTATGAGGTGGCTTATCGCCTGAGCAGTTCGTACTGGGTAGATGAGATTATGGGATTTGGGGTCAGTGCAAACTGATTATATGAAGTATATTATAGAGGAAAGGATCATCCTCTAGTTTAGGACAAGGTAATGGATCCTGTTAGGAGTATAGACCCAATGAATTGTTGATTCGGTAGTTGGTTATGGATATCGGCACATCTCTTCCGTCGTGTCAGTATTGTAAAAGTTGGAACGAGACCTATGTAGATCGTGAGGTGCAATGGGAGCATCTGATTCGTTGAATTTTTGGTTAATTTGATCATAAAATATTATCGTGGTCCTGTGGATTTTGTGTTGTAAGGTAAGAATCTAGCAAGGTTATGCAGTCATGTTTGAGGACGGCGTTTGAGGAATATTGAGTAATCTCTTGATGAAAACAAGCCTGACACAGAATTTCGGATGTTGGAATTAAGCTATAAGACTTAATTGTTTGAACAAGAGCGAATATCTTCAGATTATATCAGGCTAATGTGCCCAGCTTGAGTCCCAGATTTATTGGCCCTTTTGAGATTTTGAGGCGTATTGGGGAGGTTGCCTATGAGTTAGCCTTACCTCCTAGTCTAGCTGGAGTTCACCCCGTATTTCACGTCTCCATGCTCCGGAGGTACCATGGTGACCCGTCGCATGTGTTGGATTTCACTTCTGTTCAGCTAGACAAGGATCTGTCTTATGTTGAGGAGCCAGTAGCCATTCTAGACAGGCAGATCAGAAAGTTGAGGTCAAAGAACATCACTTCAGTGAAGGTCCAGTGTTGGGGTCAACCGGCCGATGAGGCGACTTGGGAGACCGAGCAGGATATGCATAGCCAGTACCCTCATCTTTTTGCTACTTCGGGTATATTTTCTATGCTCGTTCGAGGACAAACGAATGTTCAAGTATAGGAGGATGTAACGACCCGGCCGGTCATTTTTGGAATTTATGCCCCGATTCCCCATTAACTATTTTTCCTAAGTTCATTTCCTGCTATTGTGGGTTGCCGGGAGAGTCGGTTCGGAAAATTTGAGCATTTTGGGACACTTAGTCCCTAAATAAGAGCTTGGAAGCTAGAAAATGGTTCGTAACCGGAACAGTGTTAAGACGATCTCGGAACGGAAATTCGATGGTTCCATTAGCTCCGTTGGGTGATTTCGGGGTTGGGAGCGCATTCGGAATGTATTTTGGAGGTCCTTAGCTCAATTATGCTTGAAATGCCGAAGTTTGAAATTTTGGCGAATCCGAACGATAGGTGAGATTTTGATCCGGGGGTCGAAATGGAATTCCGACAATTTCTGTAGCTTCGTTATGTGATTTTGGATAAGTCTGCAAATTTTCAGGTCATTCGGACGTCGTTTGGTCGGGTTTTTGATCGAATGTGCAATTCGGAAAGTTTTAAGAAATTTAGGTTTGAATTCGATGTGAATTATGGGTTTTGATGTTGTTAGACGTGTTGTTATGATTGGAACAAGTCCGTATCGTGTTTTGGAATATGTTGGTGGTTTTCGTTGGGGTCCCGGGGGCCTCAGGGTGTTTTCGGATGGTTAAACGGGAGAAAACATGAAAAATTGCAGGTTTGGGTTATGTTCTGTTGTTTTCGCTCCTGCGGAAATGGGAGTGCAGGAGCGAGTCCGCAGGAGCGCACAAGTAAACGCAGGAGCGGAAGTGATCGCTGAAGCGGATCCTGGTCCGCAGAGGCGGCATCGCTGATGCGGAAAGAGGTTCGCAGAAGCGGTCCAGGGTCGCGAAGGGGAGTTCCGCAGAAGCGGAATATTGACCGCTTAAGCGAGTCCGCAGGAGCGGACTCCGAGGCGCGGAGGCGGAATGTTCCGCAGGAGCGGAAGAGATTTCGCAAAAGCGGCCTCGCGGAAGCGACCCTAGGCTCGCAGAAGCAAAATGGGCCAGCCAGGCCTGGAGTTCAAAGAAGCGACCACGTGGTCGCAGAAGCGGTTCCGCAGAGGCGGAAATGGTCCGCAGAAGCGAAAATCGCAGATGATTAATTGTATCAGAAGTTAGAAAATTTCAGAAACATTTCACATTTGGGGTCTCGGCTTAAGAGGCTATTTGGGCAATTTTTGAGGGAGATTCAATGGAAATCATCGGGTAATCATCTATGGACTCATCTTATGATTAGTATTGATAATATTATGCAATTATATCATGAAAATGGAGGAATTTGGGGTAATTTATGGAGGATTTAGCCCTAGGCCTAAAATTTAGGAAATCTTTGATTTGAATGGGCAAACGGAGTCCGATTTCGATAAATTTTATATGCACGGACTCGTATTGAGATAAGGAACCCGAAAATATAATTTTCGTAATTTTCGATAAGCGTTCCGAAAGTCGGGTTTTGGCAACTTGTGGGTTTTGGTGCATTTTGAGTTATTTTGATTGGGTAATGCCCAATTGGCCTATTTTGATGTGATTCTATTGATTTTTATCGGATACTACACTTGTGGAGGCCGACATTCGCGGCAAGAGGGTTATTTCTTAGCGGTTTTGTACCGGAATTGAGGTAAGTGGCTTGTCTAACCTCGCGTGGGGGACTTTCACCCCTAGGATATTATGTGATACTTTAAATGCCTTGTACGCGAGGTGACGGGCGTGTACATGCGCTGGTTGTTGAACACATACTTTACTTAAAATGCTCGATGAGTGATATTCCTGTTTTTAGTTGTTAAATTCGATATTCCTACCCGGTAGCAGTTAGAAAAGCATGATTAGGTAGTATTCAACTGTCTAGTTGCCTAATTGTCTTACTTGAGTTTTCTTGGTAATCGCTGGCGCTGTTTATCGGTGAAGTTATAGTTAAGCATATTATACTTCTCTTTGTGTATTCCTTTACTTGCTGTGTTTGTGGACTGCGGGTTCAATTCCCGGAGATCCCAGGGCTGTGGGTTTGATTCCCAGAGACCCGGAGTGGTATTGTTGTGGATTGCGGGTTCGATTCCCGGAGATCCTGAGATGTATTGAAATATAGACTACGGGTTCGATTCCCGAGATCCTGAGTTATTGGTAGGGACTACGGGTTCGATTCCGGAGATCCTGAGTTATTGGTAGGCACTACAGGTTCGATTCCCGAGATCCTGAGTAATTCTCGGAGATCCAAGGGCTGCGGGTTCGATTCCCGGAGACCCGGAGTTTATTGATATATTATTGGTAGGGACTACGGGTTCGATTCCCGAGATCTCGAGTTATTGGTAGGGACTGCGGGTTCGATTCCCGAGATCCTGAGTTATTGGTAGGGACTGCGGCATGGGCTGCGGGTTCGATTCCCGGAGACCCAGAGGTACTGAGAATGGGACTGTGGGTTCAATTCCCACGAGTCCTGGATTTGTTTTATTGAGTTGGTTATTTGTTGTTAGCTTAATTGTAGACAGTTGCAGTAATCATCTTATTGTTGTTATTTCGGAAATTATTATCATTTAAACTGTTTATTTTTGTTATCATCATTATATTATTGTTTCTCAGTAGGGCCCTGACCTTCCTCGTCACTACTCCATCGAGGTTAGGCTTGGCACTTACTGAGTACCGCCGTGGTGTACTCATGCTACTCTTATGCACACTTTTGTTGTGCGGATCCGGGTACACAGAGCTGGCTCGTGCTAGGTGATTCCGCGACTTTCCGGGAGACCTCGAGGTATGATCTGCTACGTCCGCGGATCCGGAGGCTTTTCCTTCTATTCTAATAGTACTAGTTGACATTTTTCCTTCATTTCGTTGTTAGATACTCTTTACACATAGAGCCACAGTTATATATTCTCTTTTAGTCTGTGTTACCGTGGGGTTCCGGATCTTGGTAGCGTTTTATTCAGTGTGTTGACGGATGTATGTGCCAAGCGGCACGGATTACATACCTTTTTATGCTATTTTTCCATTGTTTCTTATTTAAGTGTTCATAACTTGTATATTCTGTAACGTGTTAGGCTTACCTAGTCGTGGGGACTGGGTGCCATCACGACATGTTCATGATTGGTGAACTAGGGTCGTGACAACTAGGCTAAAATTTTCGGACAAAAATGCCCTTGTAGAGGTTTCATGGCCGCGTAATATTGAACGTAGTCCGTGTTCTTTAAATCTGAGGGTGGGCTGGAAGTTGTTTCGTAGACTGCGTAATCGTAACCGCTTCCGCATGAGAGCCTTCCGAGGCCGTGTAACTTTGATGTGGTCTGCGGTTAACATTTTCCCCCTTTTTAGTGAGCTCTTTTAATATAAGCAAATGTGATCAGCGAAATACCAATCGCATCAGCGACAGTATTTTCGTGACCGCCAATTTCCAGCGCGGTTCGCGTCCTTGTCTGTGCCCAAAATCCAGCTCTCTAATTCTCCTTTCACGGTCTGTGAATTCATGATCGCGTCCACGGTGACACTTTTGGCGCCACACTTTTCTGTTGCGATTTGCGTGCGATAGTCTTGGCCCAGCCTTGGTCTTTGTTCAGGTTTTGACTCCTTTATGAGTTGATCATGGCCACTTTGGCTCATTGTAAATAATCCCTGCAAGCAAGCATATTATGTTAGTTTTCAGGGATACCTTTACGTATTTAAAGCCCAAAATTCAAGTAAAAAGAGAGAAAATAATGGCTAAAATAACCACTTATCAACTCCCCCAAACTTAAGTGTTTGCTTGTCCTCAAGCAAATAAGGTAATTTTCATCCACACTTCAACAAAATAGAAGGATATTTCAGATGCCCTAGTGCAAATCAAACATGCATCAATTAGGACTAACAATTACCCTTAGTACAAATGAATTATCAACATCACACAAACTTTTAAGTACCATAGTTCTAGTGTGACACAAGAGCATCAAGAATTGACTTAACTCACCAAGGAAGCTCGCTCTACTACATAGGTCATTGTGGAACCCAAACTCTTCCTCCTCTACTCTCCATAAGTAAATCTCACTTTAGATTGTAGCACTCAAAATAAGAATTGTGGAGAAGTACGCTCATCTCTCTCAAGGGAAGGTCACAAGTTTGGATCTAAGAACCATAAGCTTGACCCTTATGTAAATCACCACTAATGTAAACTCACTTAACTCGAAAAATCATATAGGGCTTTTGCGGGAATGTAATGAAGGCTTTTGGTTCAAGGTAGGACTTATTGGTAGATAATGGTTTCATCTTTCCTTAAGCACTCCATTTTCTCATTTCGGCTTATACTTTCTTGACTCTTTGAGTCACTTTATTCTTCCTTAGGGGAAATAGAGAGACACATTGTCACTCTTTCTTTCTCATGATGATAATTTTTCTCCCTTTCTAATCATTACGTGCCTTTCATCATCACATTCATTGAATCCCTTCACTTTTCTATATTATTCACTTTCTTTTTGACTTTTTGGCTTTTCTTTCTTTTCTTTTGCATTCCCTTTTCTTCATTTTGTACCTTTTTTCGCTTTCACATTCCTCATATCTCCCCCAAACATATGTTTTTGCCAATTGTGAATGTTGAGGAAAGATCGGGTGCGAAGAG
Source organism: Nicotiana noctiflora (assembly GCA_032618575.1). NCBI lineage: Eukaryota > Viridiplantae > Streptophyta > Magnoliopsida > Solanales > Solanaceae > Nicotiana > Nicotiana noctiflora. The sequence continues at coordinate 74,168 of JASVEL010003822.1, read as the reverse complement.
AAGGTCATTATAGAACGGATAAAGGCTTGTATCGTAGTTATTAAAAGAAAAAGGGATTCAGCACAACGGGGTTGACTAGGGATATCATATCTAGTAGGATATGGATGCTTTCAAGTTTCAAATTGGATCAAGGAGAGCCTATAATTATTTCTCAAGTCGAGCTACACTTAGGATTTCGCCTAGACAAATATTTAGTGCAAGTTCTAGACTTATAGGCATGGGACTTGGACTTGAAATTCAATACCTCACCTCACAAGCTATTGGATTGCTAAAGAGAATAGAGTCGAGGACCCATAACAACCCTAGCTAAGATTTAGCATCACAAATGGTGCCAAGAAGCTATTCGATGATTGTTTAGTCAACACAAAAGTCTAAAGGTCACAACTAGAACTATTCTTTGCAAATGAACTTGTTTCTAACCATAAAGTCGAAACTAATGTGTTAGGCCCAAGTGAAGCTTGGATAACACAGTTTTATTCACTATTACTATTTACACCAAACATAAAGAAAACTGACTCAATTCTTTATGAAGGTTGTCATGCCATCCATCATGGGGAAGAGCCATCCGGTTCACACAACATCCACCTTTGGAAAGAACTGTGGTATTAAGAAAACCAAAGTCTTATTGTCCACATAAAATGTGAAAAAAAGCTAACAACATAACAAGAAACTACTAAGAGAAATAAGAAACTATGAAGTAAAACACGAAAAGCAACTGAATATATACCAAATTGAAGTAAAGCGAATATTTACATAAATGAAAGGGAATATATACATCAAATTGTAAAATCATATACATCTGAAATGTGAAACTAACGAATATATACATACCAAAAGTAAAATAAAGAGAAGTAAAGAAAGAAAAAGAGTCATAGTTATTACATACCAAATCAAAATAGACCACCACTAAAAGATAGCATTGTCTTTAATAATAAAAGAAAAATAAGATCAGGGGAAGGGTTAGAGAGTAAAGAAAACTCCCTTTGTGGTCTGCATCAGGTCTGGCACATGAAAGGGGTCCTCGGATTGCATAGGATCAGCAGCTCCCTCTGGGTCCTCTAATTGGATCTCCAAATCGAATTGGGGGACCATGGGGTTGTGAAGCATCTGAATCAACTCCGCGTCACTATGTGTAGCTACAGCTGGCTCCTCAGATTGGCCAGCTGCTAGTGCCTGCTACTCTGCTGCATGTGCTATTGGGACTTGCTCCTCCATGAGCAAATCCAGTGGGATATCATCAGCAGATGTGAACCTCTCTACATCCTTCCTAAGTTGATCCATTGATTCCTTTGAAGCCCGAGTCTTCCTCATCTTCTTGACTTGCTTGCCAATGTCCTTTATAGCCTTTCCATTAATATCCAAAGTATCCATGATCTTCTGTTTGTTGTCCAGGAGCTTCTTCTAGTTGTCCAAAAGCTCCTTCAATGACTTTTCTACTGATGAAGGCACCTGGGCTATACCGGGGCTAACTATACTGCCATTACGCTGGATAAGACAGACAGCTTTGATGTAGCTGCCTGCATCTAGTTGTTGATGCTGGAAAAAGTCTAAGAAACTCGTAGTACAGTCTAAGGGTATGTGGAAGAAGATGTCATAGATAACAACATGGTGACGGATGGCTTGGATGATGGAGGAGGTATGGCAAACGAACCCCCTGCTATGGAAGGCTTTGACTCGGAGGCTACAAACCTTAGCTCTTCAAACTGACCAGCGGAGATATCGGCTTTGCCCTTTGCATTAGGGTTGTCTGGTCCTTTTGTGCTATACCAGGAGAAGGGATTATTTGGCTTTGTCTTTGTGTCATATATCTTCTTATCAACTCTTTGGTCCTCGAAGTACATGGTGAGGAAGTAGAGATAGGGATACAACCTTTTCCTTTTCGACTGCCTTCGTGATGTGATAGTACATAAGGTTTCCCACATTGATTGGAAACCCTGCCATGATGGATGCAATCAAGACACATTGGGTGAGTGGGAGGACATTGTCATGCTGACATGGATCCAGCCAGCAGCACACAAAGGTGTACCACCCATTAGCTTCAAAACTAAGGGTTTTTATGTATGTTGGGACTTCGATTGTGAGCCATACCGATGTTGTCCCTGGGGCTAATATTTCCGCCAACCATGGACAGACTGCTTCATCAAGTACTAGCTTCTACAAGTACTACACAGCTTCCACATCCTCAAAACCAGCATACTCATTCAACGTGTGTCCATTAAGCCAGATCTTCAAGTTCTGGACCTTTGTCACAGTGGTGCCCTTTTTGATGTGGGCCACGTTATCATAGAATTCCTTAATAAGATATTCATTGGCATCCAGAACCTTATTGGTAAACCATTTCCACCCTACTCTCTCCTCGAGCTGCCTTTTTATTTTTGGATTATGGGGAATGAGGTCTCTCTCTATGAATTACATTTCAAGGCCAACTCCAGCGGACGCAGTTTCGCGCGGCGCCCAACAGGTCGATATAAGCTCACATACCAACAGGAGTGTGCACCTAGGGGATCCACAAGAATCCTAGAAAACCTTAACCAGGGAAGAACGAGAGGTTAGCCTTCATTTTATTTTTGAAAATTTTCAGGCACAACAGCTGTCTATTGCTCAGCTGCAAAGTCCCCACAAAACTCCTACCACAATAGCACCGAGGATAGTTCCCTCCGAATAGGTACTAGAGAGATCGAACAATTACGAGTTGATAGCCAATCTTGTCAGCGTAAAGATGCTCGAGGACCTCACTAGAAGGATCGAATCGGGCGAGCAAATGATAGAAGCCAATGATAATAAGGCCGAGTCTTACAACTCCAGGGTCAATCAAATTCCAGGAGCACCCCCTATCTTGAAAAGTGATGACTCAAAGAAGTTCATACAGAAGCCGTTCCCACAAGAAGCGGCCACATAATCCATTCCAAAGAATTTCAGAATGCCAAATATCCAGAATATAACGGTACCTCAAACCCCAATGAGCATGTTACCGCCTACACCTGTGTAGTAAAGGGAAATGACCTGAAGGATGATGAGATCAAGTCTGTCCTACTGAAAACGTTCGAAGAAACACTTTCTAAAGGGCAATTATGTGGTGCCATAACTTGTCCCCAAACTCTATAGACTCATTTGTCATGCTGGCAGACTCCTTTATAAAGGCTCATGTTGGGGCCATCAAGTTAGCCATAAGGAAATCCGACGTCTTCAAAATCAAGAAAAAGGATAACGAGAATCTGGGACAATTTGTATCTTGCTTTCAAATGGAACGAATAAAACTACCATTGGTCTCTGATGACTAGGCAGTGCAAGTATTCACTCAAGGTCTAAATGAGTGAAGCTCGGTGGCTTCGAAGCAGCTGAAAGAGAATCTGGTCGAATATCTTGTCGTGACTTGGTTGGATGTCCACAACTAATACCAGCCAAAAATTAGGGTCGAAGATGACCAGCTAGGAGTCCCCCCGGACTCTGTATACCCAAGCAAGATCATGGCTAAGGATCCAAAGGCAAACAAATAAAGATATAAGCCATATACCAAATATAGAAGGAATGCTCTGAGGCATAACCCACCTCATAATGATTGAAGGATAGATTGAGGATAGAATTCTCGGAGACTAATCAACAGAGCCGGGGGTACATGAGAAGGACGAAAATATACATCACCAGAGAAAAGAGAACCAGGGGGTACATACCCGAAGATGCCCTCACATTCAGCGAAGAGGACACTGAGACCTTGTCTCAACCTCACAATGACACACTCATAATCTTTTTCCTCTTAAATAAATTGAAAATAAAACGTGTACTCGTGGATCCAGGTAGCTAGACCCACATTATTAGGTCGAGGGTAATAGAGCAGCTTGGAATGCTTGACCAAATCATTCCCGCCACTTGAGTCCTCAACGGATTCAACATGGAAAGTGAAACAACGAAAGGAGAAATCACCCTCCCAGTCAACGTGGCCGGCACAACCCAAAATGTCAAATTTCATGTCATCGAATGAGATATGAGATACAACGCCTTGTTCTGACGACTGTGGATACACTGAATGAGAGCAGTACCATCCACCTTCCACCAAATGATGAAATTCCTAACAAAGGACAGGGTTAAAACCATTTACGGGGAACAACATGCGGCAAAGGAAATGTTCGCGGTGCATGATACGGCACCGGCGCAAATACCCCCACTCGAAAAAGATCCAAAGCATAATCAAACTATATCTTCGATTAAGCCCGATTAAACAAAGCAAAATACCATACCCCGTCCTCATCACAAGTGACTAGGACATATCGGACCTCGAAATATCGTCGGCACATCCCACATTAAGGTATACGATCTCCATTTAATTTTATATTTTGCACTAACCCTTATGCGGGCGCCTGACTGAAGAAGGCCCTAACCCATCCCGAAGACCTTAAGGTTTTAATGCATCCGTTTCCCTCTTTTCCTTCAATCGAGTTTTATCCCGAAAAAGGGTTTTACCGGCAATGTTTTTAATAAGGCAACATCGACATGCTACCTAAGGAAGACTTGACAAGTATTCAAGCTTTCATATGAAATGAACCTCGAACACTGGGAGGCATCTTCCGAAAGGTTATCCACTCCAAAAAACAAGAAACGCCAAAAGCGATCCCAATAGGAAAATGATGTACTGGGCCAAACGGTCGACCGAATCGTGTGCGAACAGTCGAACCCTAGAAGGCGAAAACTTGTATACTTGTACCAAGTAGTCGAAGAATAATTTTTATAAAAGTATCTAACACTCTAAGAGAAACTCAGCATTTTTGCAAAAATGACTCCTCCGTCGAAAAACGTCCCAAACACTCTGGGACTGGCGTCAACAATTCAATACCTCTGGGTCGAGACTCTAAACTCATAAGCTATCAAATAGGCAACATGAAAACCATAAAACATCTCCAAACAAAAAACATGTAAGCCCTCAGGGTCGGAATCTCCGAAAACCATGACCTCAGGGTCGGAATCTCCGAAATCGCAACCCCTTAATGAGGCAATACCATGTTTATGAGTAACGACTCTTGAGCTAGAATACCCTCGATGACTCGAGGTCTGTCTCCAATCATCATTCATTAAAAAATCCAAGGTCATAAGACACCGAGCGGGCAGACTCGATCTCGTTAGACATACATAAGGCAGCCATATTATCTATAAGACTTTAAGCAAGACATGAACCATACTTGTACCATCTAAAATCTGTAAGACCTCAAGTAAGGCATGAACCATACTTGTACCAAGTATCTAAAATCTTTAAGACCTCAAGTACGGCATTAGCCATACTTGTACCAAGTATCTAAAAACTGTGAGACCTCAAAGGCATGCAAATTTGTAAGACCTTACTAAAGGCATAAACCCGATATTAAAGTTAAGGATATATATCAAACTTGTAAGACCCCTAAAAGGCATACCCTCGATGTAGACACCTAAACTACTTCACTCGGGATAAAATATAGTTCCGATGAAGAACAAATGACCACGGTCATAAGGCTGTACCAGCCAAACTAACGCGACTTGGGGACGCTCGACCGTCGCTACAAAATCATAGGCCTTCAATTACTTCAAATCAACTTCGAAAAGAATTGGTTAAATAGGCTACCCTCGACGTTGGCAAAAGAGCTTCGACCACGTCAGCTCCAAATCACAAGTTTTGAGACACTCAACCTCCAAGCCAAACCTCCCGAGGGGCTCGATCATCACCACAAAAATGACTCATAATCGAGGTTCTTCCCGAACCATCGAAGAGTCGGGAAAGAATTATTTTAAAGAGTCCTTAATGAGGGAAAAATAAATCCAATAAAAGGCCGTTTCGAATCAAGGCGTAAGAGCCATTATCTCCAGCCAGTATAAAAGGTCATATCGTCCTAAGCTGTAAGATCCATTGTCACCAGCCCACACAAATTCGAAAACTTGAGGGTCGAATGAACTCGACTCAGAACCCGACTTGGAGACTAAACACAAAATAGTTAACTACATATGCCTAAGGGCAAAGAGTAAGAGCCATTGTCGCCAGCCTAATGGACCTCAGGGCTAGACATATAAAAGGTCGCTTCGACCCAAGGCGTAAGACCCATTGTCACAAACCCACATAAATAGCCGCATCGGCCTAAGGTGTAAGAGCCATTGTCGCCAGCCCGAGCAAACATAAAAATGTGAGGGTCAAATAAGCTCGAGTCAAAACCGAACTCAAAGACTAAACCCAAAAACATTGATAAAAACATGTTTAAAAATAAAAGCAAAAGAGCTCAAACGCCAGCTTGTACTAAAGGCTCGCATAGGCCGAGTACATAGAAGCTTACGGGCCAGCCGGATGAGCCTCAGGGCCATATCACGAATCTAAGGATTCCTATCAATTGAGAAGACTAGTTCACCAGATCGAATTCAAGACAAAAAGGGATACAAAAGAAGTAAAAACACGAGGTTTTCTTTATACACATATGCAAAAAAACAGAATCTCCATCTAACATGCTTTGAAAATGCTATATACAGATGACAAAATCTACGCCCTCCCCCAGGGAGCTACGGCCTGTTTGCCTCATCTTTGCTTTCTTCGGTGTCGGACAAAGTACCCAAGCATCACGCTCGTCCGCCCTCGCTCGCGCCAACTCTTTCGATAGGACAAAACCCCTAGCACAGATCTCATCGAGAGTCTTCCTTCGAGACTTACATCGACCATGTTATTTGATCCTATCTTTGCGGTCGAGGATCCTTCTCAACTCATCTTGAGCATCAGTAGCATCCTTTAAATAAATTGACATCTCTTGATCAGCCTTAGTTTCGCTCATTACGGCTCCATCCCGGGCATCAACGATCTTAGCCCTAACCTTCGAAAGCTCGAACTTATGTCCATTTGAAACAAATCATTATCATGAGATAAGGAGGAGTGGAGCCTTAAAGGCGAGAACTTTAGCCAGGACACCGTTCTGCTCTAAATCTTGAATTTCCGCCTGAGCTCTTAGCTCATCATGATCACTCTTGTCTCGGACAGCTTTGTCCTGAAGATGCTCCTGGGCCTCCGTCTTTTTTTTGCAATTGAGATAGATGAAGTGTTAGCCTCAGAAGCTAGAAGGCGGAACACATACTCACCCGGGACGAAAAATAACCTTCTCCTTCAAGTAGCTCTAATAATTCAAGCTCTGGCTCACCTTATACCGCAAATGTGCTAGCTCGACTTCCTTTTCATCGCAAAGGAGCCTAAGGGATCTCTCCTCATCTAGAGCTTTCCACAACCTAGAATCACGATGAAGATGACCGCACTTAAGCCTGTCAAAGGCCTGCAAAAGAAAATCCAATAAGGAAAAGAAAACGAGAAAATCAAAAGGCCTATGTCAAAACTCACCACGAAGTGAAGCCGCTAGGCTTCCTCTAAAGTCAAGCACACATCTAATCTAGCTCACTCAGCTCTGAAAGAGCCGACTCTGGTTGAGGCACGATTACTCGGAATATGTGACCCCAGGTTTATGGTATCCCTTGAAGTACTGTCGACCGAAAACATACGCAACGACAATGGAGAAACCACCTTCCTGGAGCCATGAATCACAGGCACAACACGCTTGAATGATGCTTCCGCTTCGAAGACCCCGTCTCATCTCCCCTTGCTTTGAGCGCCATCTCCCTATAAAAGCCTCGCCCCAAAAGTCTCTCTGATACCTACAACAACAAGATTAATATGCAAAAAAGGGAAATGCCTCTCCAAATGAAGAAAATGAAATAAAAAAGAAATAGCACGAAATACACCATGATGTTTTACTTCCCATCTGCTCTGGGACAAAGCTCGCCACGTGCGCTTATCACAGGTTGAGTGGGTCGCCAACTTCTGAACCAAATCCGACAGATAAGGAATGTCATCAAACACCCATGAAACTGCTGTAGAAAAATAAAAGAAGGCATAGTTACGAAAACAACCTTCACCATAAACAAAACTGAGAAGGCATAGAATGTAAAACTTACATGTATAGTTCCATTCCTTAGGGAATGGCATAAGCTCCACAAGGATAATGTTAGTAGTTCGGACTTGGACGAATCCACTCATCCACTCCCGATCTCCATCTTCCTCATCATTAACAATGAAAGGCGTGGTCGACTGGCATCACAAGGTTAGCAGGCATCGATAGTGAAAGGTCCGGTACAACCTAATAAGATGACTGAGCGTAAATTCAAGCCCCGCCTTCCCCGCAAAAATCTCATCATCATCACTATTTGCCAAAATGACGGGTGGATCTGTGCCAAGGTAACCTGATACTTTAAACAGAAGTCAAGCACAATCCTATCAAGGAAGCCCAATGTGAAAGGATACATGTACACATTCAAGAATCCATCGGCACGACCCATGATGCCCTAATCCGGGGAAAGTATTTGTAACACCACTTTCTCCCCTCAGCCGCAGTCTTTTCTCACTAACTCAAGATGCTCTTCTCTGATCAAAGAAGTGATCTTCAAGGTATAGTCTCAATGATCCTGAATGTCGGAGGTGGAACTATCCCATCTTTCTCGGATAGGCTCCGATGCAAAAGTCAATTCTATGGCAAAATTAGTGAACTAAAGCAGCAATCTGTAAAAGTACGTTAGTACTGAAGTAATGAGAGGCTTAATGGTAGGGTCTCCAAAGAAGTAGAAATAACCCTATATATGAAAAAAAATGGCAACGATCTACCTGCCTAAAAGGCCAACGACATTTTCTAAACTCCCGAGGTGGTACTCAACCTCGAGGGCCTCGATAAAAAATGTTAAGCTCTAGGAAGCCAAAGACATATTCGCTAGTCCCAAGCTGGTCCCCGACCTCGAGGACCTACATCAAAAGGAAGTTAGGCTCTAGAAAGCCAACGCTATCTTCGCCAGTCCCGAGGTGGTACCCGACCTCGAGAACCTCCATTAAAAGGAAGTTAGGCTCTAAGAAGCCAATGTAACCACCGCAAGTCCCTAGGTGATACCCGACCTTGATGACCTCCATAAAAAGAAGTTAGGCTCTAAAAAGCCAATGGCATCATTATAAGTACCGAGGTGCTACCTGACCTCGAGGACCTCCATCAAAGGGAAGTTAGACTCAAGAGAAATAAGCACTCCAAACTCTGTTCGTGAGGGCTTGGCCTCGGGATATCATATAAACCCCGATAGTCCCTCATCCGGGACCTATCCATAATGCCTTAAGGCTATATACACTAAGTTCAAAACATGTTTCGAGACGCCTCGAGTTAACCCTCACTCGGGGGCTTCTCTCGAAAGCCTAAAGGCGGTCTCCATTCTCGAGCTTGCGAGCGGATCCCCCTTCAAAAATTCTTACAAGGTTTAAAAGTTAAGTCTCGATTTAGAGGTTCAAAGCCATACTCTCATTCGACTCAAAGTCGGGCTCCCGATGACTCGAGTTTATCAATCCAACCCGAGCATAACATTTGCGCCAATCGATGGGGCCACACACTTAGATTCCACACAAACATAAATGAAGGGAAAATAGTATGCGTCAGAGACAAGTTAAAGGAACATTTTTCATCCATAAGAATTCGATAGAAAAAGCCCTCAACGGGTCCTTACATTTGATTACAAAAGACCTCAAAGGGTCCTTACACAGAAACAAAGAAATGAAAAGGTACACGTATAGTGAAAGCTAGAGCCTAGCCTACTCTCAAGGGTGCTTCCTCGCCAGCAACATCTTCAAAATTATCTCCCCGGGCATGCATCCTCGGCGACAATATCTTTGACTTTCACCTCCTCTAGGGTTTCATCTTGGTCCTCTCGAATAATATCTCTGAGGGCGAAGATGAAGAAGAGGAAAGTGGGAAGATGAAGAAGAGAAAAGTTATGCAGAAGAAGCAGAAAAAAGAGACATAGCCCGCCGAAGCCAGAGGTTGAAGATCTGGATGGCGTCAACCTTAATGGCACAACCGCTCAGGGTCCATATTCCGGGAAATCGTGCCATGCAACTTTAACTGCTGGTTGTGCCATTTTATCCCTTGGAAAAAACCAAGGGGATGAATTGCTAAACTAGGCCAGGGTAGGAGAGTGAGCAGCAGTATATAGTCCAAACACTCTCCCGAGCAGCGGTGTAGAGTCCAAACGTCCTCCTAAGTCAGAAGAAGTTGACCCCCTATATCATTGCCTCGAACCAGTGGCGACAACAGTAACAACCATAACAACAACAACAACAACAACAAAAGTGACAACAACAAGACAGTATAATCTCGCCCAGCAAAGGAATGGCACATCTGATAAAAATGCCTCCATCAAGCCATAAACCCCAAGCATGGTGGGTAGCGATAGGGGAGGATAGTGAGAAGAGAAGAATGGATAGATGTTGAAAGGCACTTGGATAAAAAGATAGTACCGGAAGGCCCTATTTATATGGGGAGATAGTATGGCCAACAACACCATCAATTCCTTTGAAAGACAGATCGGCAGGCACGATCAATGCTTTATTGAAAGCTGAATCGGCAACGATATTGCCGCTTCGAAGAATAGGAACCAGTATCACATTAAATGACACTAAAAAGACAAGTCCATGCGATGCCCAGTTATCGTGAAGGATTACTTCATAAGCATGATATCATCAACGTGATGTCATCAAAAGAAGTCTGAAGAATTAGATGTTAAAATTGTTTCTTATCGCTCATCTCTAAGAAATGCGGGGATTATCTGTGTACGGTGATATCAGAGGGTCCAATTTATCGTCATCGAGGCGCCTCGAGAGATCGTCTCGAAGGATCGAGGCCGCGACCGAATATCCCCCGTCGATGGTCGTCGACACTCGACCTCAGGGTAGTAATGATCATGGTAATAGTAAGAAATGGAAAGTTCCCTAGGCGTATGTCTAGGACTATCAGAGCCTAGTACACCACTCTAAACCCGAATCAGGGTGTCATCTAGTTGTCACATCTTCATATTTTTGTAATTAATGCATGTTGTACTATGTTGGGACTCCCCTTCTATATAAAGGGGATCCTTCTCATTTTGTAAATATTTATTGCTTCAGTTGCTCCACATGAAATATACAAGAACATTCTCTCTACTCTCTAACACTTTCTCTTGATATTATTGCTTTTATTTATCGTCTTCATTATTGTTCATCGTTTATTGCTTATCATTGGCTATAAAGAGCCTTTATTAATTTTATTATAACTGTTAGTCATACTCCGATCACCCTCAATAGCTCGTAACCGAGCTCTGGAATCGACCTTGAGGTCCCCAAATCGATAAGCTCGAGGCCCCGATTGTTAACCTATAAGTTTGATTATCACCTTATCCCTAACTCTTATTTCGTTTCTAAGTCTTATACACACAAAATCAACTACTTAACAACTAGCATAAAAATAGATCACATATTTTTAGAGTCCCATAATCAAATTTAAGAGTTATTACCATTTTCACGGTAAACAACTCTCAAATCTCAAATTTTTATTTTTCAAATCTTTGACAAAAATCCCAAAATTTCCTCTTAGATTCCCATGAATTTGATGTTAAATCTAATATATAATCACAAAATATAATTGAAAATTAATTAAAATAACTTATCCAATAGTTTGGTATGGAAAACTCTCCACAAAATTGCCTCCCCCCGAGTCTAGGATTCAAAATAAGATAAACTAAAGCTAAGTCTCGGAATACTCAGCTACAAACAAGTTGCAGATATCGCAGTAGCGAAATGAGATTCGTAATTACGGACCCTCGCAAAAGCGAATAATCCTTCCGCAGAAATGAAGTTTGAACAATTCTAATCCCTTTGCAAAAGTGACAACAATGTTGCAAATGCACACGCCGGTCTTTTCGCAAAAGTGACCAGTTGGTCGCAAAAACGACTTTTCCCCAGCCCAGGACTTCATCACAAATGCGATCCAGAGTTCGAAAATGCAAGCTCTTCAAGCTTCGCGATAGTAGTCATTTCCTCACAGAAGCGAGTACCCTCCCCAGCAGCCCAACATCGCAAATGTGATGAAAAACCTCGCAAATCTTAACCTTCCAAACACTCTGAAATGCGTCTGAAGCTCATCCGAGCCCACGGGGCTCTAAAGCAAATATTCATACAAGTCTAAAAATATCATACAAACTCTCTTGTGTGATTAAAATATCGAAAAAACATCCAGAATAACGAATCGGCCGCTAAAACACATGAAAATCAAAATGAACTTCAAGAACTTCTAGAATTGCAATCAAGCGTCCGAACCACATCAAACCAACTCTAAATGATACAAAATTTAGCATGCGATGTTTCAAATGACGATACAGACATATTCCAAGTCGTGAAACCAAAATCCGAACCCGATAGTCTTAATGTCAAATCATGGTGAAACATAAAGAAATTCCAAACCTATTAATTGCGAAATTCCGCCAAATGGTGCTGAAACCGTCTAACAACATCCAATGCAATTTCGGGCATATGCCCAAGTCCATAATTACCACCCGTACCTATCTGTACGATAAAAACTCCGATCTGAGGTCATATACTCAAAAGTAAAACTTGTTCAACTTCAAGTTTCTCAAGTGGGAGTCCTCCTTCAAAATCAATTCTGAATCATTCAAACATCAAAGCCGATCATGCACGCAAGTCAGAATACACTATGTGAAGTTACTAGTGACCTGAAACTGCCAAACTGAACATAATTGCTCAAAATGACCGACTGGATCATTACAGGAAGGTCCACCAACATTTTGTCAATCCACATAATTGACCATCATTGGCAAAAAATTATAAAAATATGATATATTTTGGGTGTTCTTTAACTTTTAACCTTCTCTCCCTTTTGCTTACCTCATGGGCAAAACTTCAAAGTTAAAATGAGGCTTGCTCAGTTGGTAAGCACCTCCACCTACGACCGTTAGGTCCTGGGTTCGAGTCACCATGGAGGGGAAGTGTGAAAACACTATAGATCCTCCTAATTTGGGAGGGGTTGAAAAAAAAAAAAAGTATTGTCCATGAAATAAGAAAGGGCAATACTTGTTAAACTTGAGTTCTGCCGATATGACAAGATTTGTGTACTTTACCCCATCAGTGATGTCCGTGGTTTAATAGGTCATCATAAAAGAAGCCCATTAATTGTTTGGACTTGATTAATGTGTAGAAGGTTCCTGACACAGGGTACAGCCCACTAGGATAGCGGCCCATGACATCAGAGACATCATGATTAGTACTTTGTCAATATTTCATTCTTTATTTTCTTCGATTGAAACTACAAAAATACAGAACTTCATTGGATAATTTGGATTTTGGCTTGCAGCCACTCCAATGACCCAACTTCTATATTTATGAAACAATCATACATTGTCTATAGCTCAATAAAAATTTATCAAAACTTATGCTAACAAAATGAATATTAGACAAATTAGGACCAAAGAAAAAATTACTAGTACTATAGCAGGAATGTAAAGCAGGAGAATGGACGTCAAGGTAAATTATCATTATTCATCAGAATATATGTGTTAACTCTCAAGTATTCTTCCCTTCTTTTAATATAGTTTAAATTTCTTCCTGACAATGGCTCCTGCTTGTTTCTCATATTTAGCTTCTTGGAATTGCTCACTCTTCAATCATTCTGCCTCACAACTCTTGGAGCAGTTATAAAACTCAAGAAACAAATTAAACAAAGACATAATAACTGCCAAATTGATTTATTTAGTGTTTGTATAAAGCAACAACAACAACCCACTATATTCCCATAAAGTGGGGTTCAGGAGTATAATATGTAGACATGCCTTACCTCTACCCAAGAGGGTATAGAGGCGGTTTCCAATTGACCCTCGGCGCAAGGAAAAGAAAGGCAAACAAAAATAAAAACAGCATTAGTATTTGTATAGAGCAAATATGAGAAATATAACCATAATAAAATCTTGCGACAGGTATGCTTACTTTTTTAAACCCCCCCCCAACCAACCCCAACCCCCACATCTCACTTAAGAACTTCAGTGCTATAGCTGCTAATGACACACCAGGCAAGGAAAGCAATGAATCAACCAGGACGCTTGCAGTAATTGTAGTAGTTACATGGCCGCTGTGTAGGCTTCTTATCCCCTATGCAATTGCCATAGATTCTCGCGTCGCAGATTGGCGGCCGCTGAAGAGCGTTGAAAGATATACTATTTTCACCATTTGCAAGACTTACCTGCCAGTTAATACCATCCAATTCGTCCATCAATTCTCCGGCAGCACTGCTGTTCCGAGATATACCACCACTGTATATTGCGGCGGTAACCGAAGAAGCAGAGAGCAAAACATCCGCTATTACCATCAGGGAGAGGAAGAAAGTGATGCACCTCATCTTAGAAAGTCTCACAATTACTGCCTTAATTAAGCTCCTATTGAGTATGATGATGGTGAAGGTGTTCACGGAGTACAAAGCATTTTAGGGGAACCCCACCTGATGAATTATTGGAGGAAAGAAAAATTGTACCAAGATACAAACTTTCTACCTGTCATTTTGTCCTTTCATGCATTTTTAATTTCATCAAAAGCTCTTCCGCATACAAACAATGCGTCATCAGCGACGTTATCCGTATTGTATCCATTCCAGTGATGTTTTTCATACCCCCCAATATAAATACTAGATAATTTGTCGGCGCTTTGCACAGTCATAATAAACTTTTTTAAATTTACGAAATATATCATTTAGTTTTATCAGCGGATATCGAAGACAGACTTTAGCAGAATGGTAAAGGCATTTTTGTTGAGCCAATTGAACATTCATTTGAAAAGGTAACCAACAGAGGCGGACCCAAGATTTAAAGATATACATTTTTTTGTATGATCATATGATGGTCACGACGGAAATAATTACTCGATAGCTTTAGACAGACTAATAACTAGTGGTTGCATATGAGTTTAAAAATTAAGGAAGAAGTTTTTTTTGTGGAGAGAGATAACTGTAGAAGAAGCTTTTGATGTAGGGATTTAATTAAAATTAAAAGGGGTGGGTCCATTGAAATTACCAAATGAGACCCAATCAAAAATATTACGTTTATTGTTGAACCTCAGATTTGAACTTGGTTCTTGAAAAAGACAACTACTCCACAAACCAACTCTTCTACCCAATCTTTATGATTGAGGGTGCAACATAATATATTTATAAGGATCCTTCTTGTATTAACTTATATATATAGAATATATATACAATATTTTCACCGAGGCCAACGGGTGCCCGTGCCCCCCAAACCCAAGCTTAGGTCCGCCCCTCGTAACAAAAATTTTGACTTTGAGAATTAACTACGTCACTATTATATCATATTAGAATGTACGCACTGAATAATCAAGTTGTAACGACTCGATCTGTTGTTTTGAGTCTTAGCGCGCCGTTCAGCAGTTTGAGGTCATGAGCAGCTTCATTTCAGATATTATGACTTGCACGCGTGGTCGGAATTGAATTTTAGGAAGTTCGAAGTTGATTTGTGAAGAGAATTCTCATTGTGGAAGCTTTAAGTTGGAAGAATTAGCTAAGATCAAATTTTTGAGTAAATGACCTCGGAATCAGGATTCGAAGGTTCCAAAAGGTTCGTATGATAATTTCGGACTTGGACGTACGTCCGGGTCGAGTTTTGGACGACCTGGGAGCATTTTGGCGCCTATTTGGGAAGTTAGCATTTTGGAAGAAATTTTGTAATTGAGTTCAAGAGCATTTTAGTGTTATCGATGCCCATTTGGGATTTACGAGTCTGGAGTAGCTCCGTATGGTGATTATGGAGTTGGGAACGCAATCGAAAGTGAATTCGGAAGTCCGTGGGTCATTTTGGAGTCATTTGGCTAAAGATAGAAATTTGAAGAGTTTTAAGAAGTTTGACCGGAAGTAAACTTTTTGATATCGGGGTCGGAATCTGATTCCGAATGTTGGAGTAGGTCCATATTGTCAAATATGAATTTTGCGCAAAATTTGAATTCAATCGGACGTGATTTGATAGGTTTAAACATTGAAAGTATAAGTTTGAAGTTCTAAAGTTCATAAGTCTTGGATTGGAGGTCGATTTGTGGTTATAGCATTATTTGATGTGATTTGAGGTCTTGAGCAAGTCCGTAATATGTTTTGGGATTTGATGTTCAGATTGGTTGGGATCCCGGGGACCTAGGTTGGATTTCGAGGAGTTAACAGATCAAAATAGAATTTTGGAAAAAGGCTGAAATTGCTAGTTACTATCAAAATCGCACCTGCGGTTGGTAAACTGCAGGTGCGAGACCGTAGAAGCAGTTCACCAATCGCAGAAGCGGGCCAAGGCCAGGCAGCCCAAGACCGCAGCTGCAGCCCTAAATCCGCATAAGCGGTGGGCCTGTCTACAGAAGCGGCCTAGACCACAGAAGCGTTCTCCATATCGCAGAAGCGGTGGGCACAGGTGCAGCCCAGGATCGCAAATACGAAAATCGCAGAAGGCAGTGGCTTCATTTATTCGGGCTCTAGGACATTTTTTCTCATTTTCACTCCTTTCTTGGGAGATTTTGGAGCATTTAGAGGGGGTGATTCCTGTCACACCTCCTTTTTACACACCCTACCTGTCACGACCCAAATCCGGTCGTGATGGCGCCCAACAATCAAGCTAGGCCGGCCAGACCAACAATTTAATTATAACACAATACCAGTCCCCAAATGGACAACCCAAGAAGAATATATGAGTTTAAGAACTCCAATAATAATAATACTGAACAAAAGTACTGACACTCCCAAAGATCCGGAGTCACAAGTCTAGAGCCTCTAACAAAACCCAACAGGAAATAGAGAGTACGATATAGAAGTACTCAAGTCCGAATACAAAATATACAATGATAACTGAATGGAATGAGAAGCTAGGTTCTGCGAACGTCGACAGCTACCTCAGCAACTCTAAATTACTCTGTAGAAGCCGGAGTGCTCGTCTATCCCTCCTGTGTACCAGAATCTGCACACAAAGGTGCAGGGAGTAGGGGTGAGTACTATGTACTGAGTGAGTAATAAATATATATTAATAACTGAAAGTAAGAAATCCACAGAATACCACAGAGTAAAGCTAAACTACAGTCCGATTCCTTCTACGAACTAGCAACAACAGTATATTACAATTATCACAGATAATTCAACAGATAAAGATGCAATGCAATGCACATGACCGCTACGGCGTGTAGCCCGATCCATTTAATGTCGACGGCGCTCACTGGGGGTGTGTACAGACTCCGGAGGGCTCCTACATCCCAAGCGCAATAGTATTGCGGCGTGCAGCCCGATCCTCATATCATCTGCTGCGGCGTGCAGCCCGATCCATCCTCAGTCCACAACATGCATATGAGTCACACAACAGTTCAAATTATTTATTTCCAGGTTCCAGTTCATTAATAATGAAAATACTTAAATTTTTATTTAATTTTCCAAGAACAGGTGACTTAGCATTTCATAATAGTGATTTCAAACCAGGAATAAGATCAGTGATTATGCAAACCAAGCTATCACATAGATATCTATCCCATAGGGATACTACATGTCGGCATAAGACCCCAAACATGGCTTACAGCCCACAAATATATCTAACACAGTGTGCGTTTCAATCGCCAATGTAATATTATTCATATTCGGGATGGACCGAGTCTCAATCCCCGGTCATAATCAAGCTTCCACCTGCCATGGGGTGCGATCCACGCCCTAATAGCGTCACAATGTGCTAAGCCGGGGTTTCGAACCCTCGGGCTACAATATACACAAACTACTCACCTCTAGCCGGTAGTAGAATCGTCCGCGATGCCTTTTCCTTTGAATTTCGATGCCTCGTGTGTAGAATCTAGTCCAATAACAATAATTGTATCAATTACGGGTCAAAGAATCATAACCCACTTCAATTCATATGAAATTCGCAAAATTACACTAAGTTGGTAAAACCCGACTTTCGGTACGATTCTCGAAAAATTACGAAAGTCACATATTCGGAATCCTCGTCTCCATACGAGTCTAAGCATATTAATTTTACCAAAATCGGACTCCATTTGCTCATTCAAAACCTTGATTTTCTAAAGTTCAAACCTAGGGTTAAATCTTCCATGAATCACCCCAATTCTTCCATTTTCATGATATAATTGCATGATATTATCAATACTAATCATAATATGAGTTCATAGTTGATTACCTGATGATTTCCCTTGATTTCTTCCTCAAAATCGCCCAAAGTCGCCCTTAAGCCGAGACCCCCAAATGTTAAAATGTTTCTGAAATTTTCTAACTTCTGATACACTTAACTTACAGCGATTTCCGCTCCTACGCGTCCGCTTCTGCGGAGATTGGACCGTTTCTGCGGATAGTTCCGCTTCTGCGGCTAGACGTCCGCTTCTGCGGACTCGCCCAAGCGGCTCCCCTTCCGCTTCTGCGAAGGCCGCTTGCGGCTCCCGTCCGCTTCGCGGCTCCGGCTCGGCGGCTCCGCTCCGACACTGCGATCGCATGTCCATCTCCACGATCGCGGAGAGCAAAATTGCTCTGCAATTATTGCAGCAGAAACAGCAGTGCCTTTGGCACAAAATTGGTCCGTTTGGACCCCCGAATTTATCCCGAGGCTCCCGGGACCCCAACAAAACCCACCATCATACTCCAAAACATGATACGAACTTGTTCCAATCATAAAAACATGTCCTTAAACATGGAAAACATCGAATTATAGCGGATTCAAGCCTAATTTTCATTTAAACTTCCGAAATTAACATTAAATCAAAAACCGGACCAAACGATGTCCGAATGAACTGAAAATTTGCGGACATATCCAAAATCACATAACGAAGCTACAGAAATTGTCGGAATTCCATTCCGACCCCCGGATAAAACTTTCACCTATCGTTCGGATTCGCCAAAATTTCAAACTTCGGCATTTCTAGCCTAATTGAGCTACAGACCTCCAAAATACATTCCGAACATAAATGATCCCCCGAGAATAGTCGAATCATCAGAATTGAATTCTGAGCTGCCTAACCCATCAGTCAACATTCAATTGACTTTTTCAAACTATCCTTCTCATAAAGAGGTTTATGGCCTCATTTCTATCTAAATTCCTTCCGATTTGCTTCTAACTTTCCGAACACATATGAATTAGTATATTGAAGCGTTAAATGAAGAAAACGAGGTGATAACTCCCGTAACGACGAGTCGGGTCATTACATTCTCCACAACTTAAATAAATGCTCGTCCGCGAGCGGGTTAAGAAACATACCTAGAGTCTCAAATAAGTATGGATATCTGCTCTGCATCTTCTGTTCGGTCTCCCAAGTTGCTTCCTCCACGGGACGACCTCTCCACTGCACTTTCACTGAAGCTATATCCTTAGATCTCGGCTTACGAACCTGTCGTCCCAAAATGGCTACTGGTTCCGCATCATAAGTCAAATCCTCGTCTAGGTCGTATCGTCTTTGAAGTCCGACGCGTGAGACGGGTCTCAGACATCTTCGGAGCATAGATACATGGAACACGGGTGAACTCCCGACAAAGCGGGTGGCAAAGCAAGCATATAAGCCACCTCCACGACTTTCCTAAGCACCTCAAAAGGTCGATAAACCTTGGGCTCAATTTCCACTTTCTTTCCGAACCTCGTAACACCTTTCGTAGGCGAAACTTTCGGCAACGCCTTCTCGCCTCTTGAATAAGACACATCTCGGACCTTCGGGTCCGCATAACTCTTCAAGCGGCGAGGGCGTGCGGAAGTCTCTCTGAATCACCTTTACGCTTGTCTAAGGCATGCTTGGACTAACTGCGTCACTAACAGCCTAGCCTCGCAGGGCTCGAACCGACCAGCTGGAGACCTACACCGCCCCCCATATAAAGCTTCGTACGGTGCCATCTGAATGCTGGGCTGATAGCTATTATTGTAAGCAAACTCCGCCAAAGGCAAATAATCAGCCCGTGAACCACCGAAAATCAATGACACAAGCACGCGACATGTCCTCCCGATATACTGAATAGTACGCTCGGACGCCCGTCGCGTACGTGGATGAAATGCGTGCTCGACTACTACCGTGAACCCAACTCTCGGCTGAAATGTCCTCCGGAGCGAGATGTGAGCGGGTACCTACGTACGATATAATGGAAATAGGAACTCCATGCAATCTCGCTATCTCGCGGATGAATATCTGCGCGACCGCTGCGAGGTATAGATAGTACACGTCGGGATGAAGTGAGGTGACTTAGTCAACCTATCCACCGCCGCCCCAGGCTGAATCAAACTTCCTCGTTGTCAGGGAGTCCACTAACAAAGTCCATAGTAATCCTTTCCCACTTCCGCTCGGGAATATCAATTCGACTGGAATACACGCCTGAGTCTCGATGCTCGTACGTCGACCTGGCGACGGTTTAGACAGCGAGACCACGTGGCTCGCAATATCTTTCTTCATCTTTCTCCACCGATAGTGTTGCTTCAAATCACGATACATCTTCGCGGCTCCTGGATGAATAGAATACCGCGAGCTGTGGGCCTCACTCGATATCAACTCACGAAGGCCATCGACATTGGGCACACGTATCCGGCCTGCGTCCGCAATACACCCTCGCTATCAATAGTGACATCTACAGCATCATCATGCGTCGAACTCCGTCCTCAAGGACAAGTAAGTGTGGATCCTCATCCCGGCGCTCTCGAATACGATCATATAGAGAAGAACGAGCTACTACATGAGCCATCGCCGGCTGGGCTCGGAAATATCCGACCTTACCATCGATTAGCTAACGCACGAACATCAGCTGCTAGGGGTCTCTCCCAAGTGGAATATACGCTAAGCGCCCATACTAATAGCGCTTCGGCTCGATGCATCGACCACTACATTGGCTTTCCCGGGATGATACAAGATAGTAATATCATAGTCTTTAAGCAATTCAAGCCATCTCCATTGCCTCAAATTTAGATCTTTCTGCTTAAACAAATGCTTAAGGCTGCGGTGGTCCTGTATATACCTCACAAGATACACCATATAGATAATGCCTCCAAATCTTCAAGGCATGAACAATAGCGGCTAACTCCGAATCATGAACGGGGTAGTTCTTCTCGTGGGGCTTTGGCCTGGCGAGAAGCATATGCGATAACTACTACCTCACTGCGTCGACACGCAGCCAGGGTCCAACTGCGGAAGCATCACGATACACAGTATAAGACCCCGAGGCCGATGGTAACACAAGTCTTGGAGGCTGTGGTCAAAGCGCCTTGAGCTTCGAAAGCTCTCTTCACGTTCGTCGGACCCGCGCAAATGGAGCATTCTTCACGTGTCGACTTAGTCGACGGTGAAGCAATAGATGAGAAATCTGAACAAACCGACGGTAATAACATGCAACCAAGAAAACTACGAATCTCTGTGGGCGAGGAAGGTGCGGGCCAGTGCTATCTTGCCTCGACCTTCGAGGATCAACCTAATACCATCACTGGACACTATATGTCCCCGGAAAACCCACGGTATCAAGCCAGAACTCACAGCTTAGAGAATTTTGCATACGGCCTCTCTTCCCTCGACCTCTGCGATGCCAGCTCTCAAATGTTGTGCATGCTCATCTACTGGCTGCGTGAGTATACCAAGATATCATCGATAAACACAATCACAAAAGAATCGAGGTACGGCCGAAATACGCTATTCATCAAGTGCATGAAGGCTGCTGGGGCATTAGTCAACCCGAAAGACATCACCAGGAACTCGTAGTGCCCGTATCGCGTCTTGAACGCTGTCTTCATAATATCCGAGTCCCTGATCTTTAACTGATGATAGCCCGATCGAAGATCAATCTTAGAAAATACACTAGCTCCCTGGAGCTGATCAAATAGGTCCTCAATACGAGGCAATGGGTATTTATTCTTCACTGTTACCTTGTTCAGCTGCCTGTAATCAATGCACATTCTCATTGTGCCATCTTTCTTCTTTACGAACAACACCGGTGCACCCCAAGGTGACACACTCGGACGAATGAAACCCTTATCTAAGAGTTCCTGAAGTTGTTCCTTCAATTCTTTTAACTCTGCTGGTGCCATACGATAAGGAGGAATAGAAATGGGCTGAGTGCCCGGCACCAAATCAATACCAAAATCAATATCTCTATCAGGCGGCATGCCTGGCAGGTCTGCTGGAAATACATCCGGAAACTCCCTCACAATGGGGACCGAATCAAGACCGGGTGTCTCGGCCTCAACATTTCTAATGAAGGCCAAATAAGATAAACAACCCTTGCCAATCATTCGTTGGGCCTTTATATAAGAAATCACCCTGTCGGACACATAATCAGTCAAGCCACGCCACTCGATCCTTGGATTACCTGGAATAGCTAGTGTGATTGTCTTGGCATGACGGTCCAGAATCGCATGGTAAGGAGATAGCCAATCCATGCCTAGAATTACATCAAAATCTACCATGCCCAGTAGTAATAGATCAACTCGGGTCTCCAGACCCCCAATAGTAATAATACAGGATCGATATACCTGATCCACAACAACAGTATCCCCCACTGGGGTAGACACATGTACGGGCAAAGCAAGGATACCATGGGTCATACCCAAATGATGTGCAAAGTAAGTAGAGACATAAGAATAGGTGGATCCGGGATCAAATAAGACAGAAGCATCCCTGTGGAAGACTGAAAAAATACTTGTAATAACAACATCTGAAGCAATAGCATTGGGTTTTCCGGGAAGAGCATAGAAACGGGCTTGACCGCCACCTCCAGATTGACCTCCCCCTCTGGGGCGACCCCTAAATGACTGACCTCTAGCCCTAGCTGGCTGGGCGGGTGGTGATGAAGCAACGAGCATTAAAGGCGACGACTGACCCCTCTACTGGGATGAACTAGCAAAATGACGAGGGCACTGCCTCCACATGTGACACATTTCTCCACACTCATAATAACTTCCAGGTGCTGGAGAAGGGGACTGAAGGGAACCCCTCACACCAGAGTTACTAGCAGACACACTTGACATAGAAGAGCCATGGACTGATGGATCATAGGATGAACTTTGAGTTGGAAGGGCATTAAGAGATGACTGGCCCTGACGTGAACTGTGAGAACGATGACCCGATAATGCCCCATGATAACCTGGGCATGCTGGCTGAGCAGGCCTAAATGGACGACCTCTGCCGTGTTGAAACTGGCCCTTTGAAGGAGCACCACTGTAACTATCAGATCCTCGAGGCCTCTTGTCCTCCCTATCCTCTCGCTCCTAGAGACAAATAGACTCAATCTCTCAGGTAATATCCACAACCTCCACGAACATAGCACCAGTCACCATCTCCCTGCTCATGAGAATACATAGCTGATAAGTAAGACCATCAACAAACCTCCCGATACTCTCTCTGTCTGTCGGAACCAACCAGATGGCATGACGAGCCAACTCGGAGAACCTCAACTCATACTGCAACATCTTCATCTCCACCTGACACAACCACTCAAACTTACAGAGCTCCTCTTTGCAAGACTACAACACATACTTCTCCAGAAAGAGAATGAAGAATCTCTGCCAAGTAAGGGGTGCTGCACCAATAGTCCTACGCCTCTCAAAATCCTCCCACCAAGTGAAAGAAGGTCCTGGAAACTGATAGGTAGTGAAAGGGACCCCACTGGTGTCTAGAATACTCGCGGTACGAAGCATCCTCTGACACTTCTCCAAAAAGCCGCGGGCAATCTCGCCCACTACACCACTGAAGGTCGGAGGCTGAAGCCTACCAAATCTCTCCAACCTACGCTGCTCATCCTCTAGCATGGCCGTAGCTACATAGTCTTGAGCAGTTGCAACCGGCTGGGTTGGGTATTCCCCCGGTGTCTGAAGTCCCTGCACGACCTGCTTAGGTATGTGAGCGGCGGGAGTCAAATTGCCTCCCCTGGCCTGAGAAGTAGCTGCGGCTATAGTGGCTAAAACCGCCTGAGCTAGGCCAATTCAAACTGATAAGATCTTAGCCAAGGCCTCCCGAAGAGCCGGAATCACAATGGGCACAATTGGTGCTTGAGCTGGTGCTGCTGGAGCATCCATACCACGGCCTCTGGGTGCCAATGGTGGTCGTCCGCCACGTCCGTTAGCTCGTGTTCTCGCCATCTGCGAGAGAATAGAATATGGAAAGATTTAATTTCATGATAACACAAATCGCACGATATGAATTCAAGAAAAAGAGGTTTTTCCTAAAGTTTATGTAGCCCTTCGAAGATAGATACGGACGTCTACGTACCGATCCGCGAAAGCCTACTAAACCGGCTCATGACTCGCGAGTCCTAATAACCTAGGCTCTGATACCAACTTGTCACGACCCAAAATCCGGTCGTGATGGCGCCCAACAATCAAGCTAGGCCAGCCAAACACACAATTTAATTATAACACAATACCAGTCCCAAATGGACAACCCAAGAAGAATATATGAGTTTAAGAACTCCAATAATAATAGTAAAGAACAAAATACTGACACTCCCAAAGATCCGGAGTCACAAGTCTAGAGCCTCTAACAAAACCCAATAGGAAATAGAGAGTACGATATAGAAGTACTCAAGTCTGAATACAAAATATATAATGATAACTGAATGGAATGAGAAGCTAGGTTCTGCGAACGTCGACAGCTACCTCAGCAACTCTAAATTACTCTGTAGAAGCCGGAGTGCTCGTCTATCCCTCCTGTGTACCAGAATCTGCACACAAAGGTGCAGGGAGTAGGGGTGAGTACTATGTACTGAGTGAGTAATAAATATATATTAATAACTGAAAGTAAGAAATCCACAGAATACCACAGAGTAAAGCTAAACTACAGTCCGATTCCTTCTACGAACTAGCAACAACAGTATATTACAATTATCACAGATAATTCAACAGATAAAGATGCAATGCAATGCACATGACCGCTACGGCGTGTAGCCCGATCCATTTAATGTCGACGGCGCTCACTGGGGGTGTGTACAGACTCCGGAGGGCTCCTACATCCCAAGCGCAATAGTATTGCGGCGTGCAGCCCGATCCTCATATCATCTGCTGCGGCGTGCAGCCCGATCCATCCTCAGTCCACAACATGCATATGAGTCACACAACAGTTCAAATTATTTATTTCCAGGTTCCAGTTCATTAATGATGAAAATACTTAAATTTTATTTAATTTTCCAAGAACATGTGACTTAGCATTTCATAATAGTGATTTCAAACCAGGACTGAGATCAGTGATTAAGCAAACCATGCTATCACATATATATCTATCCCCTAGGGATACTACAGGTCGGCACAAGGCCCCACACATGGTTTATAGCCCACAAATATATCTAACACAGTGTGCGTTTCAACCGAATATAACATATTAATTATATCCGGGATGGACCAAGTCTCAATCCCTAGTCATAATAAATCCCGCACATGCCATGGGGTGTGAGCCACGCCGTACTAGCGTCACGATGTGCTAAGTCGGGGTTTCGAACCCTCAGGCTACCATATACACTAACTACTCACCTCTAGGCGGCCGTGGAATCGTCCGCGATGCCTTTTCCTTTGAATTTCGATGCCTCGTGTGTAGAATCTAGTCAAATAACAATAATTGTATCAATTACGGGTCAAAGAATCATAACCCACTTCAATCTATATGAAATTCGCAAAATTACACTAAGTTGGTAAAACCCGACTTTCGGTACGATTCTCGAAAAATTACGAAAGTCACATATTCGGAATCCTCGTCTCCATACGAGTCTAAGCATATTAATTTTACCAAAATCGGACTCCATTTGCTCATTCAAAACCTTGATTTTCTAAAGTTCAAACCTAGGGTTAAATCTTCCATGAATCACCCCAATTCTTCCATTTTCATGATATAATTGCATGATATTATCAATACTAATCATAATATGAGTTCATAGTTGATTACATGATGATTTCCCTTGATTTCTTCCTCAAAATCGCCCAAAGTCGCCATTAAGCCGAGACCCCCAAATGTTAAAATGTTTCTGAAATTTTCTAACTTCTGATACACTTAACTTACGGCGATTTCCGCTTCCGCGGAAATATTTCCGCTCCTACGCGTCCGATTCTGCGGAGATTGGACCGTTTACGCGGATAGTTCGAGCTACGCGGCTAGACGTCGAGCACGCGGACTCGCCGAGCGGCTCCCCTTCCGCTTCTGCGAAGGCCGCTCCTGCGGCTCCCAGTCCGCTTCCGCGCTTCCGCTTCAGCGGCTCCCCTTCCGCTTCTGCGGTCGCCGCTTCTGCGGCTCCTTTCCGCTTCAGCGCACCCGCTCCTGCGCCCATAATTCCGCAGGAGCGGAAACAACAGAGGCAGTGCACTATTTTCTGCAATTTTCCATATTTCTCCCGATTAACCATCCGAAAACACCCCGAGGCCCCCGGGACCTCATTCAAACACACCAACACATCCTAACTCCTTATTCGAACTTGTTCCAATCATAAAAACACCATCCTAAACATCAAAATCATCAATTAACCACGGATTCAAGCCTAAATTTCTTAAAAACTTTCAAAACTAACATTCAACCCAAAACCCGATCAAACGATGTCCGAATGACCTGAAAATTTGCAGACATATCCAAAATCACATAACGAAGCTACAGAAATTGTCGGAATTCCATTCCGACCCCCGGATCAAAATCTCACCTACCATCCGGTTTTCGCCAAAATTCAACCTTCGCCAATTCAAGCCTAAAACTACACCGGACCTCCGAATTCAATTCCGATTGTTCTCCTAAGTCATAAATGATCCCCCGGAACTAGTCGAATCATCAGAATCTGGTTCCGAGCACTCTAACTCAATAGTCAACTCTTGGTTGACTTTTCATATTCAAGCTTTCTTGAAACATGCTATTTGTTTCATTTTCAATCCAAATCACTCCTAACTCACCCGATATACTCTAATACTGTTTTAAAAGCATAATATATGTAAATGCACGGTAACGGGGTGGTAATTCCCGTAACGACGGGCCGGGTCGTTACACTACCCCAAATGAGGGGAGTTTTTTCCAATTAAAGTGACATTTTTCGAATTGGGATTATTTATTTACTTAGAGTTGTCACTTGGGAAAAGATTGACTTTTGGTGTCCCAAGTCACCGGTTTAATTTAAATCTCAAATCGAGGAAAATTCGACTTTCCTTTTGAATTCTACGAACTAGAAATTCTAAGTAAGGAATTCTGTTGACCCAAAGGAAGGTGTTAGGCACCCCCGGATCCCGTGGTTCTAGCACGGTCGCTTAAACTATTATATTTGGCTAAAAATCTGATTTTTTGTATATGCTCCAACCTATAGTGAAATTTTTATAATTATTTACCACTTTTTAATTATTATTTATGAAAGTGAACGTCACCTAAAAATATGTTTTCGGATTGCGTCACATGAAATGCATCCGGATCCTCGACATGCCTTTATTTGACGTTTTTGGATTTTGATTTGGGTTGTGTGAAATACACAGATGTGTTAGGAAGGTAAGATTATTAAAACTGTGCCTAAAGAATCTAAAGTGTTATTATCTTTTGGGAAGGCCATGAAATTTGCTAAACGGCCCGTCCCAAATCTCTAAGTATTTTAATATAGACATTCATGGAGGGTCCCGTTATTTGTGTGTTTCTTTTGACGAAGGCTCATCTCATAATTTTATTTAAAGGCTCGTCCTAAAGTAAACTACGATATTCTACATTGTTTGTCTCTAACATGAGGCATAATTAATTAACACGCTTTAAAAAAAACTTATTAGTTGTTAAGTTAAAACAAACACAAACGAAAAATTATACTTAAATAAAAAAATAGTTAGTCACAGGCCTTGTAAAATAGGCTAATCCATTAACCAAACAAATCTGAGATTTAACTATCTAAAAATACTCGATATTGGTACAAGGGCGTTAACCATTTTTACAAAGAATAATATTACTAAGTGAAGCTCTTACTTTAAGATTTTTATCATGACTACAAAGGTTAACTCTACATGGTCAAATCACTTTTCATTTTTACTTAATTCAAGATGCTTATCTAACCTTAACAAATTTATATGTTCCTACAACTATAAAATTCCAGTTATTCCTTCTAACTAATTAAGAGATAATCTCAACTGATTAGTTGTTTCAATTCGAAGCCTTCACCCTATGGAATCTCACATCTGTTCGAAATAGTGAGACCAAATGCTGTTTATACATGGAGTAAGATGATAACTGAACTTTCGAAAGCTTTTCCCAAGTTTCTAAATCATTTCTTTTTAAACAACCTTGTACAACAACCGACGGACCTCAACTGAAACTGATCCATTCGTTACATTAGGTTATTCATTAAATAGGTTACTATTTGTTTTTAACAAAAGAGAAAGAAAAAAATTGCTTCACATTTAACAATGCAGTCCAATTATTACAAAAAAAAATATCCAACAAGAATATACACACATTCATGACTTAAGTGCATTACTACATAACTTAAGAATACAGTTTAGTTTAATATGCTTCAAAATCTTCATATAATCATTCTATGCGATTTCAGCTTACAATTGCCAAGAGTACAGCTTTGTACCTGGAAGAATGAATTTCAACAGGAAGAGGAATAAGATCAGCAGCAGCAGTAATACGAGCAACAATACTATAGTAGGATCAAATACAGTTCACACAATCTGACAGTCCGGGAATAAAAACCAAATAGCAACAGCAATACCAAACCAGAAACACACTCAAATAAAATGTGAAGTAATAGCCAATCACTCAAATAAACTCAGTTGAACTTAAACCAATAGCAGACCAACAACTTTTAAAAGAAGTTCCAAACGATCGAAATTGATTTTCAGACTCTCTTAATTTTCTTTCTCTCTATTTTTTTTTAAATGTTGTCCAAAACTCTCTTCCTCCTCTGTATATTTTAGAAAAACAATTGTCCTATTTCTCTCCGTGTTCACTTCCTTTTAATAGGCATCAATTTAGTGATATCCCTCCCCACTATCAATCTTATTTATTATTTTATGTCACCCCATTATCCTAGTGCTAATTAATTATAGTTAGTGCGCATTTAATCCCTTAAAATTAGATTTAGTGAAGTTACTATTAGCACCACTATCCCCATATTATATACTATCTAGGTTGACCCTTAAGCTTATGCTAATTGACCCTTAACACTCGATTGAATACCCTTTTAATGATCAGCAACCTTTAATCAATTAATGAGTATTCTATTTCTCTAAAATACCTCTGAAAACATCATTCAATATCCATCAGCTATAACCAAATCTTCTTATTAGTTTAAGGCAGAAACTTATATCAAAGAAAAGAGTTTCAAGGATTCAAAACAGATGTATAATCAAGAAGAAACTATATTAACTAGACAATTAACTTATAAACAATCAAAATGCCAAAATGTTTTCCTAGTTAATTAAACAACAACTAACTGAAAATCATACAACTCGAAGAGCACAACTATGATTAAAAACATGAATGACCTAATTGACGAAGCTTATTAAATGATTACCTAGGCTATAACATACAACAATTGACAATAAATCAATCACAATGGAACAAGTAAAACAGGTAATTCGAGTGCGAAAAACAGGGGACTTATATGAAACTAGTTATAAAACTTTCCTAGTTATTCGATGATATTCACTTAATTAATAACAATTAGTTGACAACAAATCAGTGATTCATAGTTTTAGGGCAATACATGGGAAATACAAAACCAATTATTCGACGACATTAATCGAATCGAATATGTATTGACCAATTAACAAACAAGCCGAAATAACAAACGACCCAAAAAAAAGGTCACAACGGGGAGGAACAGAAAGATTGATAAACTTCAAAAGAGCTAAAACAACAGTATTAATATATATATATATATATATATATATATATATATATATATATATATATATATATATATATATATATATATATATATAGATGGAATGGAGAAAGAAGAAATACCCTGAGAGAGGCAATCGGAAAAAAACCAGCTAGCTTGGGCCGGACTCGGACATTGATCTTTGAGGCCAAACGGACCTTAATCAAGTGTTCTCAATTGAGAACCCCTCGGCTAAGGTCCATCGGACACCCTAAGCTTCTTCAATTTTGAACAAAAATCAAGCTGCAATTTTCTAGGTTTCTTGGGCCCGGATTGGGGCTCGGGGATTTAGGGCTTGATTCGAAGGAAACTAGTGGTAGTTTGGGAATAAGGGAGGTCGTATGGACAACTGGTGTCATTTTGGGAGGGTTTAGGGTAGGTTTCCAGTTTGCTAGAACCTTCAACTGAAGATTCGAGATGATGGGAGAAGATTTGAAGCAAATGGTTCATGGATTCATGTTCATGGTGGTCAGGTGGCTTAGGGATGTTATTTTTGTGGTCACTGGAGCCGGTGCCGCCTGGTTTTCAGGCTAGGGGAATGGGATGGCGGCTAGGGTTTGGGTGAAGGGGATTGTCTCTGATAGAGACGATGATGATCAGGGAAGGGAGGGGGTGTTTGGATTGGGGGGCTGGGTAAGGATAAGGAATATATAGTATGAGGGAAAATGATCCTGGACCGTTAGATCATTTAAGATCAATAGCCAAAATCGATTAAACTAAAACGAACGATGTCGTTTGGTCTAAATTGGGGTCGGTATGGAACGGGTAGCGGGTCAGTTGCATGGAACGGGTAAGGGAAATATGATCCTGGCCGTTGATCAATTTGAGATCAACGGCCCAAATCAAGTATGGCCAAAACTACGTCGTTTGGACATCCCTGGGGTCTGGTCAATTGGACCGGTTTAACTGTAAAATTTGGGTTGGATTTGGACAAATTTGGACGGCCCAGTCCGATTTTCTTAACATTTTTTGTTCTTTTCTTCATTTTAATTCCTAATTTAACACATTAAAATCCTAAATTAGATTACAAAGAATCAAATTAACTTATACTAATAATTAACACATAAAATTAAATACCAATTAAAAATAAAATCACACAACTAGACCTTTAAATGATAAAAATACGAAGTACGTTTTTTGTAAATCAAATTACTTAATTAATTCTAACTGTAAAATTAAACCAAAAGATGTAAATGCAACATATTTTTGTATTTTATATGAATTAAAACAAATAGACATGCACAAACAAAATACAAACAATAACACAAAAATTCAAAATAATTGCAAACTATCAAAAAATTATTTTATTTTGGATTTCTTTTGGAGTAATTCGTACAGGGCAAAAATAACGTACTTACAGCTGCCCCTCTTTGTCCGAAAAGACGAAGAGTTTTCGTGCAAAAATAAAGTGAGCGGATACGAGCGATTTTTTCCTGTTTGAGTACTCCGTGTGAAGCATTTTTTTGAAAGACCTGACCGAACCTTTGCTTCAAAAGGTCTCCTACATATCCCTAGCTAAAAGGGAATCAGGCCAATGTAGTTCGGGAATTCTGATAGCTGGGGACTACCATGAAGTTGTGATCTTGCTGTTACTGCTGCTACTGCTTACGGATTTCCTTATTACACCAAAGGAAAATATAAGCTAAGCTAGCTATATTTATTAATTATGAGTTACAAGATTCCTATAATTCTCTTGAAACTTGATCTTGAGTTTTAGCTAATTTGGCTGTGGACTTCGATCTGAATCTTGATGCTCGGAAGTTGTAGGTGCTTGTTTCTTTCCGCAGCATTTGAGCAAATCAGGATTGGCGGGGCTTGCAACTTCTCTCCGATTTCAAGTAGTTTGCTCTTTCGTTTGCCCCAATATTCAAGCTCATTTCTCTTCCTCTTCTCTTCTTTTCTACATTCTGGAGGGAGACTTATTCCGTCGGTCATCTTGCGCCTTGTGTTTTGGGATCAGCTTGCTTTAAAACACCCAAAACAAACAAACAAACAAAGTTTTCTGCCCCAGTTTGCACTAGAAAAATTTCGTGAGTTAGTTATAACATGTATCTAAGCAGTCGCATCAGTATTGTGTATCCTGTGAACGGATCGAGGCGGTATTGGGTCAAGTTCAGGTTATACCAAGATTCAACGGGTTATGCCGTTAAGGTCGTCGGTTTATGCTGAGACTTGGAAAGATAAAGGCTCCTTGGGTTATGCCAAGGAGATCCTTGGGTTATGCTAGGGAGATCCGCCGGTTATGCCAGGATTCAACGGGTTATGTTGAGACTTGAAAAGAAAAAGGCTCCTTGGGTTATTCTAGGGAGATCCAGGTTATGCCGTCGGGGTCATCAGGTTATGCCGAGACCTGAAAAGAAAAAGGCTCCTTGGGTTATGCTAGGGAGATCCGGGTTATGCCGGGATTTGATGGGTTATGTCTTCGGGGTCATCGGGTTATGCCGAGACTTGGAAAAAAAGGCTCATTGGGTTATGCAGGGAGATTCGGGTTATGCCGGGATTTGGAAAGAAAAAGGCTCATTGGGTTATGCCAGGGAGATCCGGATTATGCCGGGATTCGATGGGTTATGCCGTCTGGGTCATCGGGTTATGCCGAGACTTGGAAAGAAAATGATTCCTTGGGTTATGCCAGGGAGATCCGGGTTATGCTGGGATTCGACGGGTTATGCCATCGGGGTCATCGGGTTATGCCGAGACTTGGAAAGAAAAAGGCTCATTGGGTTATGCCGGGATTTGACGTGTAAAGAAATAGGCTCCTTGGGTTATGCTAGGGAGATCCGGGTTATGCCGGGATTCGATGGGTTATGTCGTTGGGGTCATCGGGTTATGCCGATACTTTGAAAGAAAAAGGCTCCTTGGGTTATGCCAGGGAGATCAGTATTATGCCGGGATTCGACGGGTTATGCCATCGGGGTCATTGGGTTATGACGAGACTTGGAAAGAAAAAAGTTCCTTGGGTTATTCCAGGGAGATCCGGGTTATGCCGGGATTCAACGGGTTATGTCATCGGGGTCATCGGGTTATGTCGAGACTTGGAAAGAAAAAGGCTCTTTGGGTTATGCCAGGGAGATCCGGGTTATGCCGGGATTTGACGGGTTATGCCATCGGGGTCATCGGTTTATGCCGAGACTTGGAAAGAAAAAGGTTCCTTCGGTTATGCTAGGGAGATTGGGGCTATGCCGGGATTCGACGGGTTATGCCATCGGGGTCATCGGGTTATGCCGAGACTTGGAAAGAAAAAGGCTTCTTGCTATTATGAATTGTTTTTCCTTTGGGATTTTCATTTTCACTTATTTTATTCTTCTCCTTTTTTTTACATTTTTTTATTCTATTCAATTAGCTAAAATGCATGAACGAGTTTCGGGAAACTTACCTTTTTGCCTCTTTCCTACTGCAAAGTTGTTTCAACATTTGCACATTACATTTCTTTTGGGTTGTATCTGCTTCTTGCATGGTTGCTTTGAATATAACCTTTTTTCAACAAAGAAAATTTATTAGTTTAAAGCGGTGGTTGGTTTTGTGGCCTTAATCATCCTAATTGCTTGATCCTGCTTTGGCTGCTTATTGATCTTGATGGTGAATCTCTTTTCAAACCGGCCAGGTTCAACTCCCAAGATTTCATTATGACTTGCCTGCGTGGGCTCTGACCTTTTCACTTTATTTAGCCCTTAGGACCTTTGCCTTTGACTTTCTTTCTTTTCAAGCTTCTTTACTTTGGAAGCAATCAACCTCCATGGTCAATCGGCACTAGATTGACGCACCCACTGAGGCTGGGTATTTCCTTTGACTTTAACTAGGTGGAACCCTCTGAAACCGGTCATGTCACCTTTTCTTTGTAATAGTTTCAAAATTAGAGTTAAACTGAAAGGTATTCAAAGAATAACTATACAAAAGGCAAGCAAATGAGTTCAGAGAGAAGCGTCCCTTTCGGGGGAAAAGAACGACTTATCTGGGGTGCATGCTGACTTCAAATGAACATGACATGCTTTTTGGACTGGACGTCTGACCCACACAAACTTTCCATCTTCACATGAATCGGATGACCCGTATTTCAAAAATCAGGGAACCTTGCTAGGATTTTTTTAGTGATTAGATGACTTCTTTTTGGTCAACAGTGCCCTTTTGCGGGTTTTCGCCAATCGTCCTCTATCGTTTCTCTTCTCACCGTCGCCCAATAGTACTCTTTGCAAGTTTTCACTAAGCGGCCTCTCTCATTTTCAGTTTCTCTACTCGTCATCGCCTTATGGTGCCCGAAGGTTTTCACCGATATGACTCTCTCGTTTTGTTTCTCTCAATTCAGACTGTATCAGATTCTTTCAATGACGTTTTCACTTCACTGCCTTTGCCAATTGATCTGAAGGACTTGAACAAGGTCTTTGGGTAAAAAGGATTTCGAGTGGAATTACAACTTTGGAACCATTTCGACGGATCCAAACCGAACCGTCATATCATCTGCCCCAGTTTCAATTTTTGGGAAATTGAGATTTTTGTTTGGTATGACTGAACCTCAGTGAGAGGATGCCTACGTATCCTTTCGGAATCAAGTCAGAACGTAGTTCAAACCAATAATTTTTGTGTTTTTTTTCATTGGTATTTCCGGGTTCCAAAGAGGCTAATCAAAGAAATGTAACTAGCTCAAAAGGGTTTACGAAGGATTGATAGTGTTTGGGATGGCGAGAAAGAGAGCCTTCATCATCTCAAAGTGCGCCATGACATCATCAAAGTAAACTCAAACATAGTATCTTTTGACTGCATCCGTGTTCACAGCTGTTTCTTTGATTAGCCTCTTTGGAACCCGGAAATACCAATGAAAAAAAACACAAAAATTATTGGTTTGAACTACGTTCTGACTTGATTCCGAAAGGATACGTAGGCATCCTCTCACTGAGGTTCAGTCATACCAAACAAAAATCTCAATTTCCCAAAAATTGAAACTGGGGCAGATGATATGACGGTTCGGTTTGGATCCGTCGAAATGGTTCCAAAGTTGTAATTCCACTCGAAATCCTTTTTACCCAAAGACCTTGTTCAAGTCCTTCAGATCAATTGGCAAAGGCAGTGAAGTGAAAACGTCATTGAAAGAATCTGATACAGTCTGAATTGAGAGAAACAAAACGAGAGAGTCATATCGGTGAAAACCTTCGGGCACCATAAGGCGATGACGAGTAGAGAAACTGAAAATGAGAGAGGCCGCTTAGTGAAAACTTGCAAAGAGTACTATTGGGCGACGGTGAGAAGAGAAACGATAGAGGACGATTGGCGAAAACCCGCAAAAGGGCACTGTTGACCAAAAAGAAGTCATCTAATCACTAAAAAAATCCTAGCAAGGTTCCCTGATTTTTGAAATACGGGTCATCCGATTCATGTGAAGATGGAAAGTTTGTGTGGGTCAGACGTCCAGTCCAAAAAGCATGTCATGTTCATTTGAAGTCAGCATGCACCCCAGATAAGTCGTTCTTTTCCCCCGAAAGGGACGCTTCTCTCTGAACTCATTTGCTTGCCTTTTGTATAGTTATTCTTTGAATACCTTTCAGTTTAACTCTAATTTTGAAACTATTACAAAGAAAAGGTGACATGACCGGTTTCAGAGGGTTCCACCTAGTTAAAGTCAAAGGAAATACCCAGCCTCAGTGGGTGCGTCAATCTAGTGCCGATTGACCATGGAGGTTGATTGCTTCCAAAGTAAAGAAGCTTGAAAAGAAAGAAAGTCAAAGGCAAAGGTCCTAAGGGCTAAATAAAGTGAAAAGGTCAGAGCCCACGCAGGCAAGTCATAATGAAATCTTGGGAGTTGAACCTGGCCGGTTTGAAAAGAGATTCACCATCAAGATCAATAAGCAGCCAAAGCAGGATCAAGCAATTAGGATGATTAAGGCCACAAAACCAACCACCGCTTTAAACTAATAAATTTTCTTTGTTGAAAAAAGGTTATATTCAAAGCAACCATGCAAGAAGCAGATACAACCCAAAAGAAATGTAATGTGCAAATGTTGAAACAACTTTGCAGTAGGAAAGAGGCAAAAAGGTAAGTTTCCCGAAACTCGTTCATGCATTTTAGCTAATTGAATAGAATAAAAAAATGTAAAAAAAAGGAGAAGAATAAAATAAGTGAAAATGAAAATCCCAAAGGAAAAACAATTCATAATAGCAAGAAGCCTTTTTCTTTCCAAGTCTCGGCATAACCCGATGACCCCGATGGCATAACCCGTCGAATCCCGGCATAGCCCCAATCTCCCTAGCATAACCGAAGGAACCTTTTTCTTTCCAAGTCTCGGCATAAACCGATGACCCCGATGGCATAACCCGTCAAATCCCGGCATAACCCGGATCTCCCTGGCATAACCCAAAGAGCCTTTTTCTTTCCAAGTCTCGACATAACCCGATGACCCCGATGACATAACCCGTTGAATCCCGGCATAACCCGGATCTCCCTGGAATAACCCAAGGAACTTTTTTCTTTCCAAGTCTCGTCATAACCCAATGACCCCGATGGCATAACCCGTCGAATCCTGGCATAATACGGATCTCCCTAGCATAACCCAATGAGCCTTTTTCTTTACAAATCCCGACATAACCCGGATCTCCCTGGCATAACCCAAGGAGCCTTTTTCTTTCCAAGTCTCAGCATAACCCGATGACCCCGACGGCATAACCCGTCAAATCCCGGCATAACCCAATGAGCCTTTTTCTTTCCAAGTCTCGGCATAACCCGATGACCCCGATGGCATAACCCGTCGAATCCCAGCATAACCCGGATCTCCCTGGCATAACCCAAGGAATCATTTTCTTTCCAAGTCTCGGCATAACCCGATGACCCAGACGGCATAACCCATCGAATCCCGGCATAATCCGGATCTCCCTGGCATAACCCAATGAGCCTTTTTCTTTCCAAATCCCGGCATAACCCGAATCTCCCTGCATAACCCAATGAGCCTTTTTTTCCAAGTCTCGGCATAACCCGATGACCCCGAAGACATAACCCATCAAATCCCGGCATAACCCGGATCTCCCTAGCATAACCCAAGGAGCCTTTTTCTTTTCAGGTCTCGGCATAACCTGATGACCCCGACGGCATAACCTGGATCTCCCTAGAATAACCCAAGGAGCCTTTTTCTTTTCAAGTCTCAGCATAACCCGATGACCCCGACGGCATAAACTGTCGAATCCCGGCATAACCCGGATCTCCTTGGCATAACCCAAGGAGCCTTTATCTTTCCAAGTCTCAGCATAAACCGACGACCTTAACGGCATAACCCGTTGAATCTTGGTATAACCTGAACTTGACCCAATACCGCCTCGATCCGTTCACAGGATACACAATACTGATGCGACTGCTTAGATACATGTTATAACTAACTCACGAAATTTTTCTAGTGCAAACTGGGGCAGAAAACTTTGTTTGTTTGTTTGTTTTGGGTGTTTTAAAGCAAGCTGATCCCAAAACACAAGGCGCAAGATGACCGACGGAATAAGTCTCCCTCCAGAATGTAGAAAAGAAGAGAAGAGGAAGAGAAATGAGCTTGAATATTGGGGCAAACGAAAGAGCAAACTACTTGAAATCGGAGAGAAGTTGCAAGCCCCGCCAATCCTGATTTGCTCAAATGCTGCGGAAAGAAACAAGCACCTACAACTTCCGAGCATCAAGATTCAGATCGAAGTCCACAGCCAAATTAGCTAAAACTCAAGATCAAGTTTCAAGAGAATTATAGGAATCTTGTAACTCATAATTAATAAATATAGCTAGCTTAGCTTATATTTTCCTTTGGTGTAATAAGGAAATCCGTAAGCAGTAGCAGCAGTAACAGCAAGATCACAACTTCATGGTAGTCCCCAGCTATCAGAATTCCCGAACTACATTGGCCTGATTCCCTTTTAGCTAGGGATATGTAGGAGACCTTTTGAAGCAAAGGTTCGGTCAGGTCTTTCAAAAAAATGCTTCACACGGAGTACTCAAACAGGAAAAAATCGCTCGTATCCGCTCACTTTATTTTTGCACGAAAACTCTTCGTCTTTTCGGACAAAGAGGGGCAGCTGTAAGTACGTTATTTTTGCCCTGTACGAATTACTCCAAAAGAAATCCAAAATAAAATAATTTTTTGATAGTTTGCAATTATTTTGAATTTTTGTGTTATTGTTTGTATTTTGTTTGTGCATGTCTATTTGTTTTAATTCATATAAAATACAAAAATATGTTGCATTTACATCTTTTGGTTTAATTTTACAGTTAGAATTAATTAAGTAATTTGATTTACAAAAAACGTACTTCGTATTTTTATCATTTAAAGGTCTAGTTGTGTGATTTTATTTTTAATTGGTATTTAATTTTATGTGTTAATTATTAGTATAAGTTAATTTGATTCTTTGTAATCTAATTTAGGATTTTAATGTGTTAAATTAGGAATTAAAATGAAGAAAAGAACAAAAAATGTTAAGAAAATCGGACTGGGCCGTCCAAATTTGTCCAAATCCAACCCAAATTTTACAGTTAAACCGGTCCAATTGACCAGACCCCAGGGATGTCCAAACGACGTAGTTTTGGCCATACTTGATTTGGGCCGTTGATCTCAAATTGATCAACGGCCAGGATCATATTTCCCTTACCCGTTCCATGCAACTGACCCGCTACCCGTTCCATACCGACCCCAATTTAGACCAAACGACATCGTTCGTTTTAGTTTAATCGATTTTGGCTATTGATCTTAAATGATCTAACGGTCCAGGATCATTTTCCCTCATACTATATATTCCTTATCCTTACCCAGCCCCCCAATCCAAACACCCCCTCCCTTCCCTGATCATCATCGTCTCTATCAGAGACAATCCCCTTCACCCAAACCCTAGCCGCCATCCCATTCCCCTAGCCTGAAAACCAGGCGGCACCGGCTCCAGTGACCACAAAAATAACATCCCTAAGCCACCTGACCACCATGAACATGAATCCATGAACCATTTGCTTCAAATCTTCTCCCATCATCTCGAATCTTCAGTTGAAGGTTCTAGCAAACTGGAAACCTACCCTAAACCCTCCCAAAATGACACCAGTTGTCCATACGACCTCCCTTATTCCCAAACTACCACTAGTTTCCTTCGAATCAAGCCCTAAATCCCCGAGCCCCAATCCGGGCCCAAGAAACCTAGAAAATTGCAGCTTGATTTTTGTTCAAAATTGAAGAAGCTTAGGGTGTCCGATGGACCTTAGCCGAGGGGTTCTCAATTGAGAACACTTGATTAAGGTCCGTTTGGCCTCAAAGATCAATGTCCGAGTCCGGCCCAAGCTAGCTGGTTTTTTTCCGATTGCCTCTCTCAGGGTATTTCTTCTTTCTCCATTCCATCTATATATATATATATATATATATATATATATATATATATATATATATATATATATATATATATATATATATATATATATTAATACCTGTTGTTTTAGCTCTTTTGAAGTTTATCAATCTTTCTGTTCCTCCCCGTTGTGACCTTTTTTTTGGGTCGTTTGTTATTTCGGCTTGTTTGTTAATTGGTCAATACATATTCGATTCGATTAATGTCGTCGAATAATTGGTTTTGTATTTCCCATGTAT
The DNA here is from genome assembly GCA_032618575.1 of Nicotiana noctiflora. Classification (NCBI taxonomy): domain Eukaryota; kingdom Viridiplantae; phylum Streptophyta; class Magnoliopsida; order Solanales; family Solanaceae; genus Nicotiana; species Nicotiana noctiflora. The sequence continues at coordinate 34,909 of JASVEL010003822.1, read as the reverse complement.
TGCCCTAAAACTATGAATCACTGATTTGTTGTCAACTAATTGTTATTAATTAAGTGAATATCATCGAATAACTAGGAAAGTTTTATAACTAGTTTCATATAAGTCCCCTGTTTTTCGCACTCGAATTACCTGTTTTACTTGTTCCATTGTGATTGATTTATTGTCAATTGTTGTATGTTATAGCCTAGGTAATCATTTAATAAGCTTCGTCAATTAGGTCATTCATGTTTTTAATCATAGTTGTGCTCTTCGAGTTGTATGATTTTCAGTTAGTTGTTGTTTAATTAACTAGGAAAACATTTTGGCATTTTGATTGTTTATAAGTTAATTGTCTAGTTAATATAGTTTCTTCTTGATTATACATCTGTTTTGAATCCTTGAAACTCTTTTCTTTGATATAAGTTTCTGCCTTAAACTAATAAGAAGATTTGGTTATAGCTGATGGATATTGAATGATGTTTTCAGAGGTATTTTAGAGAAATAGAATACTCATTAATTGATTAAAGGTTGCTGATCATTAAAAGGGTATTCAATCGAGTGTTAAGGGTCAATTAGCATAAGCTTAAGGGTCAACCTAGATAGTATATAATATGGGGATAGTGGTGCTAATAGTAACTTCACTAAATCTAATTTTAAGGGATTAAATGCGCACTAACTATAATTAATTAGCACTAGGATAATGGGGTGACATAAAATAATAAATAAGATTGATAGTGGGGAGGGATATCACTAAATTGATGCCTATTAAAAGGAAGTGAACACGGAGAGAAATAGGACAATTGTTTTTCTAAAATATACAGAGGAGGAAGAGAGTTTTGGACAACATTTAAAAAAAAATAGAGAGAAAGAAAATTAAGAGAGTCTGAAAATCAATTTCGATCGTTTGGAACTTCTTTTAAAAGTTGTTGGTCTGCTATTGGTTTAAGTTCAACTGAGTTTATTTGAGTGATTGGCTATTACTTCACATTTTATTTGAGTGTGTTTCTGGTTTGGTATTGCTGTTGCTATTTGGTTTTTATTCCCGGACTGTCAGATTGTGTGAACTGTATTTGATCCTACTATAGTATTGTTGCTCGTATTACTGCTGCTGCTGATCTTATTCCTCTTCCTGTTGAAATTCATTCTTCCAGGTACAAAGCTGTACTCTTGGCAATTGTAAGCTGAAATCGCATAGAATGATTATATGAAGATTTTGAAGCATATTAAACTAAACTGTATTCTTAAGTTATGTAGTAATGCACTTAAGTCATGAATGTGTGTATATTCTTGTTGGATATTTTTTTTTGTAATAATTGGACTGCATTGTTAAATGTGAAGCAATTTTTTTCTTTCTCTTTTGTTAAAAACAAATAGTAACCTATTTAATGAATAACCTAATGTAACGAATGGATCAGTTTCAGTTGAGGTCCGTCGGTTGTTGTACAAGGTTGTTTAAAAAGAAATGATTTAGAAACTTGGGAAAAGCTTTCGAAAGTTCAGTTATCATCTTACTCCATGTATAAACAGCATTTGGTCTCACTATTTCGAACAGATGTGAGATTCCATAGGGTGAAGGCTTCGAATTGAAACAACTAATCAGTTGAGATTATCTCTTAATTAGTTAGAAGGAATAACTGGAATTTTATAGTTGTAGGAACATATAAATTTGTTAAGGTTAGATAAGCATCTTGAATTAAGTAAAAATGAAAAGTGATTTGACCATGTAGAGTTAACCTTTGTAGTCATGATAAAAATCTTAAAGTAAGAGCTTCACTTAGTAATATTATTCTTTGTAAAAATGGTTAACGCCCTTGTACCAATATCGAGTATTTTTAGATAGTTAAATCTCAGATTTGTTTGGTTAATGGATTAGCCTATTTTACAAGGCCTGTGACTAACTATTTTTTTATTTAAGTATAATTTTTCGTTTGTGTTTGTTTTAACTTAACAACTAATAAGTTTTTTTTAAAGCGTGTTAATTAATTATGCCTCATGTTAGAGACAAACAATGTAGAATATCGTAGTTTACTTTAGGACGAGCCTTTAAATAAAATTATGAGATGAGCCTTCGTCAAAAGAAACACACAAATAACGGGACCCTCCATGAATGTCTATATTAAAATACTTAGAGATTTGGGACGGGCCGTTTAGCAAATTTCATGGCCTTCCCAAAAGATAATAACACTTTAGATTCTTTAGGCACAGTTTTAATAATCTTACCTTCCTAACACATCTGTGTATTTCACACAACCCAAATCAAAATCCAAAAACGTCAAATAAAGGCATGTCGAGGATCCGGATGCATTTCATGTGACGCAATCCGAAAACATATTTTTAGGTGACGTTCACTTTCATAAATAATAATTAAAAAGTGGTAAATAATTATAAAAATTTCACTATAGGTTGGAGCATATACAAAAAATCAGATTTTTAGCCAAATATAATAGTTTAAGCGACCGTGCTAGAACCACGGGATCCGGGGGTGCCTAACACCTTCCTTTGGGTCAACAGAATTCCTTACTTAGAATTTCTAGTTCGTAGAATTCAAAAGGAAAGTCGAATTTTCCTCGATTTGAGATTTAAATTAAACCGGTGACTTGGGACACCAAAAGTCAATCTTTTCCCAAGTGACAACTCTAAGTAAATAAATAATCCCAATTCGAAAAATGTCACTTTAATTGGAAAAAACTCCCCTCATTTGGGGTAGTGTAACGACCCGGCCCGTCGTTACGGGAATTACCACCCCGTTACCGTGCATTTACATATATTATGCTTTTAAAACAGTATTAGAGTATATCGGGTGAGTAAGAAGTGATTTGGATTGAAAATGAAACAAATAGCATGTTTGAAGAAAGCTTGAATATGAAAAGTCAACCAAGAGTTGACTATTGAGTTAGAGTGCTCGGAACCGGATTCGACGATTCGACTAGTTCCGGGGATCATTTATGACTTAGGAGAACAATCGGAATTGAATTCGGAGGTCCGGTGTAGTTTTAAGCTTGAATTGGCGAATGTTGAATTTTGACGAAAACCGGATGGTAGGTGAGATTTTGATCCGGGGGTCGGAATGGAATTCCGACAATTTCTGTAGCTTCGTTATGTGATTTTGGATATGTCTGCAAATTTTCAGGGTCATTCGGACATCGTTTGATCGGGTTTTGGGTTGAATGTTAGTTTTGAAAGTTTTTAAGAAATTTAGGCTTGAATCCGTGGTTAATTGATGATTTTGATGTTTAGGATGGTGTTTTTATGATTGGAACAAGTTCGAATAAGGAGTTAGGATGTGTTGGTGTGTTTGAATGAGGTCCCGGGGGCCTCGGGGTGTTTTCGGATGGTTAATCGGGAGAAATATGGAAAATTGCAGAAAATAGTGCATTGCCTCTGTTGTTTCCGCTCCTGCGGAATTATGGGCGCAGGAGCGGGTGCGCTGAAGCGGAAAGGAGCCGCAGAAGCGGAAAGGGAGCCGCTGAAGCGGAAGCGCGGAAGCGGACGGGGAGCCGCAGAAGCGGCCTTCGCAGAAGCGGAAGGGGAGCCGCTTGGGCGAGTCCGCAGAAGCGGACGTCTAGCCGCAGAAGCGGAACTATCCGCAGAAACGGTCCAATCTCCGCAGAAGCGGACGCGTAGGAGCGGAAATATTTCCGCAGAAGCGGAAATCGCTGTAAGTTAAGTGTATCAGAAGTTAGAAAATTTCATAAACATTTTAACATTTGGGGGTCTCGGCTTAAGGGCGACTTTGGGCGATTTTGAGGAAGAAATCAAGGGAAATCATCGGGTAATCAACTATGAACTCATATTATGATTAGTATTGATAATATCATGCAATTATATCATGAAAATGGAAGAATTGGGGTGATTCATGGAAGATTTAACCCTAGGTTTGAACTTTAGAAAATCAAGGTTTTGAATGAGCAAATGGAGTCCGATTTTGGTAAAATTAATATGCTTAGACTCGTATGGAGACGAGGATTCCGAATATGTGACTTTCGTAATTTTTCGAGAATCGTACCGAAAGTCGGGTTTTACCAACTTAGTGTAATTTTGCGAATTTCATATAGATTGAAGTGGGTTATGATTCTTTGACCCGTAATTGATACAATTATTGTTATTGGACTAGATTCTACACACGAGGCATCGAAATTCAAAGGAAAAGGCATCGCGGACGATTCTACTACCGGCTAGAGGTGAGTAGTTTGTGTATATTGTAGCTTGAGGGTTCGAAACCCCGGCTTAGCACATTGTGACGCTAATAGGGCGTGGCTCGCACACCGTGGCAGGTGCGGAATTGATTGTGATTGGGGATTGAGACTTGGTCCATCCCGGGAATGAATAATATGATGTTGGTGTTGGAAATACATTGTATTTGCTATATTTGTGGGCTGTAAGCCTTGTTTGGGGCCTTGTGCCGATCTGTAGCGTCCTTAGAGGACAATATTTATGTGATAGCTAAAATTGCTTAAATCACTGATCTCAATCCTGGAAATTGTAATCACACTTTTGAAATGCTAAGTCACCGGCTTTTACAAACTTAATAAAGTTAAAGTATTTTTCATAAATTATGAATTGAGAACCGGAAATAAGGAAAATGAATTGTTTTGTGACTTAATTGCTTATTGTGGACTGAGTATGGGATCGGGCTGCACGCCGCAGTGGTTGATGTGAGGATCGGGCTGCACGCCGCAGCAGTATTGCGCTTGGGCTGTAGGAGCCCCTCCGGAGTCTGTACACACCCCCAGTGAGCGCCGTCGACGTTAAATGGGATCGGGCTACACGCCGTAGCAGTTATGTGCATTGCATTGCATCCGTATTTGTTGAATTACTCTGTGGTAGCCGTATTGTATTGTTGTTGCTAGTTCGTAGGAGATTCGGACTGTAGTGTAGCTTCATATTGTGGTATTTTGTGGATTTCTTACTGTCAGCTACATGTATATATTTGTTACTCACTGAGTACTTAGTACTCACCCCTACTCCCTGCACCTTTTGTGTGCAGACTCAGGTACACAGGAGCAGTAGACGGAAATCTCCAGCGTTTACATAGTCACATCGAGTTGCTGAGGTAGCTGCCTACGTTCGCAGAGCCTAGCTTCTCCTCTCATTCCAGGTTGTTATTGTATATTTTGTATTCGGACTTGAGTACTTCTATATCGTACTCTCTATTTCCTATTGGGTTTTGTTAGAGGCTCTAGACTTGTGACTCCGGATCTTTGGGAGTGTCAGTATTTTGTTCAGTATTATTATTATTGGAGTTCTTAAACTCATATATTCTTCTTGTGTTGTCCATTTAGGGACTGGTATTTTGTGATAATTAAATTGTTGGTCGGGCTGGCCTAGCTTGATTGTTGGGCGCCATCACGACCGGATTTGGGTCGTGACAAGTTGGTATCAGAGCTCTAGGTTATTAGGACTCGCGAGTCATGAGCCGGTTTAGTAGGCTTTCGTAGATGGGTACGTAGACGTCCGTATCTATCTTCGAAGGGCTACAGAAACTTTAGGAAAAACCTCTTTTCTTGAATTCATATCGTGCGATTTGTGTTATCATGAAATTAAATCTTTCCATATTCTATTCTCTCGCAGATGGCGAGAACACGAGCTAACGGACGTGGCGGACGACCACCATCGGCACCCAGAAAGCCGTGGTCGTGGTAGAGGTAGGGCAGCAGCACCAGCGACGGAGCTTCAGGTTGAGGCCGATCGGACTCGGACCGTATTCCGGCGGCGAACGCTCCGGCGGCTCAGGTTCAAGCACCGGCAGTGCCTATCGTGATACGGGTCTTCGGGAGACCTTGGCTCGGATATTATCGGTGTGCACGAGCTTGGCACGGTAGTTGCTGCTACTCGCCGCGATATCTTCTTCGCAGCGAGGGGAGGAAATCGGACCCCGTGGCTCGTACACCCGAGCCGGTTGTTCCCAGTTGCACCCGTTGCACCGGCTCCTGCATATGTGGTTCCGATTATGCCCGACGATGAGCGACGTCGTTTGGAGAGACTTGAGAGGCTACAACCCTCCGACATTTAGTGGAGCCGAGGCGAGGATGCCCGGGGTTTTCTTGACGGATGTCGGCGTATGCTTCGCACCGCGGGTATTCTAGAGTCCGGCGGTGTTTCATTCACTACTTTCCAGTTCACAGGTGCAGCTTTCCGGTGGTGGGAGGATTTTGAGAGGCGTAGGCCCGCTGGGGCAGTGCCCCTCACTTGGCAGCAGTTCTCCACGGTATTTTTGGAGAAGTACGTGCCTCGGTCTCAGAGAGAGGAGCTGCGACGTCAGTTCGAGTGGTTGAAGCAGGGAGAGATGACAGTTAATCAGTATGAGATGAGATTCACACAGCTGGCCCGTCATGCCATGTGGATGGTTCCTACCGACAGGGAGAGGATCCGGAGATTTATCGATGGTCTTATTTATCCCATCCGCATATTGATGACCCGGGAGAGAGTTTCTACGGTTACCTTTGAGGAGGTGGTTGATGCGCCCGTCACATTGAGACAGATCGCCGCCGAGAGCGAGAGGAGAGAGAGGCTAAGAGGCCTCGTGGTACCGGCAGTTTCGGTGGTGCTCCGTCTAGGGGCCAATTTCAGCACAGAGCAGAGGTCGCTCCTTCGGATCTCATCAGTCTGGACGTACGGAGTCCGGTGGGGTTTCATCCGATCGTGGTCGTCGAGGCCGGCGAGGGTTATCGGGGTCGGCGAGGCCGCCGGCGAGTCGACCCGCACCGAGTGCTCTTCCGGCTCGTAGCTGCGCTCCCGTTTCCTCGACGACGAGATTCATCGATAGCGAGGGTCCTCGGCAGCCCCTTCTTCCATCTTCGGGCCGTTGTTTTGAGTGCGGTGATTTGGGCCATATCGGGAGAGAGTGCCTCGGTGGCTTCGTAAGAGGTCACGGCGGAGGGATCGACCTTCGTCTTCTACTCTCGTTTCTTCAGCGCCGACACGGTCGGCTAGGACCGGTGGCCAGGTATCTAGAGTCGCCCCAGGGGCGAGGATCGTATCGGTGGAGGTCGGGCTCGTTTCTATGCTCTTCCGGACAGGAAGGATGCTAGTGCCTCGGATGCGGTCATTTCAGGTATTATCTCAGAGTCTGCCACATGGATGCTTCCGTCTTATTTGATCCCGGATCCACCTATTCTTATGTCTCTACTTACTTTGCACATCATTTGGGTATGACCCATGGTATCCTTGCTTTGCCCGTACATGTGTCCACCCCAGTGGGGGATACTGTTGTTGTGGATCAGGTATATCGATCCTGTATTATTACTATTGGGGGTCTGGAGACCCGAGTTGATTTATTACTACTGGGCATGGTAGATTTCGATGTTATTCTAGGCATGGATTGGCTATCTCCTTACCATGCGATTTTGGACTGTCATGCCAAGACAGTCACACTAGCTATTCCAGGTAATCCGAGGATCGAGTGGCGTGGCTTGACTGATTATGTGTCCGACAGGGTGATTTCGTATATAAAAGCTCAACGAATGATTGGCAAGGGTTGTTTGTCTTATTTGGCCTTCATTAGAAATGTTGAGGCTGAGACACCCAGTCTTGATTCGGTCCCCATTGTGAGGGAGTTTCCGGATGTTTTTCCAGCAGACTTGCCAGGCATGCCGCCTGATAGAGATATTGATTTTGGTATTGATTTGGTGCCGGGCACTCAGCCCATTTCTATTCCTCCTTATCGTATGGCACCAGCAGAGTTAAAAGAATTGAAGGAACAGCTTCAGGAACTCTTAGATAAGGGTTTCATTCGTCCGAGTGTGTCACCTTGGGGTGCACCGGTGTTGTTCGTAAAGAAGAAAGATGGCACAATGAGAATGTGCATTGATTACAGGCAGCTGAACAAGGTAACAGTGAAGAATAAATACCCATTGCCTCGTATTGAGGACTTATTTGATCAGCTCCAAGGAGCTAGTGTATTTTCTAAGATTGATCTTTGATCGGGCTACCATCAGTTGAAGACCAGGGACTCGGATATTATGAAGACAGCGTTCGGGACGCGATATGGGCACTACGAGTTCCTAGTGATGTCTTTCGGGCTGACTAATGCCCCAGCTGCATTCATGCACTTGATGAATAGTGTATTTCGGCCGTACCTTGATTCTTTTGTGATTGTGTTTATTGATGATATTCTGGTATATTCACGCAGCCAGGAGGAGCATGCACAACACTTGAGAGTGGTATTGCAGAGGTTGAGAGAAGAGAAGCTTTATGCAAAATTCACTAAGTGTGAGTTCTGGCTTGATACTGTGGGTTTTCTGGGACATATAGTGTCCAGTGATGGTATTCGGGTTGATCCACAAAAGGTTGAGGCAGTGCAGAATTGGCCCGGACCTTCCTCAGCCTAGAGAGATTCGTAGTTTTCTCGGTTTGGCGAGTTATTACCGTCGGTTTGTTCGAGATTTCTCATCTATTGCTTCACCGTTGACTAAGTCGACACGGAAGAATGCTCCATTTGTGTGGTCCGATGAATGTGAAGAGAGCTTTCAGAAGCTCAAGGAGGCTTTGACCACGGCTCCGGTACTTGTGTTACCATCGGCCTCAGGGTCATATACGGTGTATTGTGATGCTTCCAGGAGTTGGACTCGGTTGTGTGTTGATGCAGGAGGGTAGAGTTATTGCATATGCTTCTCGTCGGCTAAAGCCCCACGAGAAGAACTACCCTGTTCATGATTTGGAGTTAGTTGCTATTGTTCATGCCTTGAAGATTTGGAGGCATTATCTATATGGTGTATCTTGTGATGTATATACAGACCACCGCAGCCTTCAGCATTTGTTTAAGCAAAAAGATCTAAATTTGAGGCAACGGAGATGGCTTGAATTGCTTAAAGACTATGATATTACTATCTTGTATCATCCCGGGAAAGCCAATGTAGTGGCTGATGCATTGAGCCGGAAGGCTATTAGTATGGGCAATTTGGCGTATATTCCAGTTGGGGAGAGACCCCTAGCAGTTGATGTTCAGGCGTTAGCTAATCAGATGGTAAGGCTGGATATTTCTGAGCCCAGTCGGGTGATGGCTTATGTAGTAGCTCGATCTTCTCTATATGATCGTATTCGAGAGCGTCGGTATGATGATCCACACTTACTTGTCCTTAAGGACAGAGTTCAGCATGATGATGCTAGAGATGTCACTATTGATAGTGAGGGTGTATTGCGGATGCGGGGCCGGATATGTGTGCCCAATGTCGATGGCCTTCGTGAGTTGATATTGGAGGAGGCCCACAGCTCGCGGTATTCTATTCATCCAGGAGCCACGAAGATGTATCAGGATTTGAAGCAGCATTACTGGTGGAGAAAGATGAAGAAAGATATTGTGAGCCATGTGGCTCGGTGTCTAAACCGTCAGCAGGTCAAGTATGAGCATCAGAGACCTGGTGGTGTATTCCAGCGTATTGATATTCCGGAGTGGAAGTGGGAAAGGATTACTATGGACTTTGTTAGTGGACTCCCTCGGACGGCGAGGAAGTTTGATTCAGTTTGGGTGGTGGTGGATAGGTTGACTAAGTCAGCTCACTTCATCCCAGTGTGTACTACCTATACCTCAGAGCGGTTGGCAGAGATATTCATCCGTGAGATAGTGAGATTGCATGGAGTTCCTATTTCCATTATATCGGACAGAGGTACCCAGTTCACATCTCAATTCTGGAGGACATTTCAGCGAGAGTTGGGTTCACAGGGTAGAGTTGAGCACAGCATTTCATCCACAGACGGATGGGCAGTCTGAGCGTACTATTCGGATATTGGAGGACATGTTGCGTGCTTGTGTCATTGATTTTGGTGGTTCATGGGCTGATTATTTGCCTTTGGCGGAGTTTGCTTACAATAATAGCTATCGGTCCAGCATTCAGATGGCACCGTATGAAGCTTTATATGGGAGGCGGTGTAGGTCTCCAGTTGGTTGGTTCGAGCCCGGCGAGGCTAGGTTGTTGGGGACAGAGTTAGTCCAAGATGCCTTAGACAAGGTAAAGGTGATTCAGGAGAGACTTCGCACAGGCTCAGTCGCGTCAGAAGAGTTATGCAGACCGGAAGGTCCGAGATGTGTCTTATTCAGTAGGTGAGAAGGTGTTGCTGAAAGTTTCGCCTATGAAAGGTGTTATGAGGTTTGGAAAGAAAGGGAAGTTGAGCCCAAGGTTTATTGGACCTTTTGAGGTGCTTAGGAAAGTTGGGGAGGTGGCTTATATGCTTGCTTTGCCACCCGGTTTGTCGGGAGTTCACCCGGTGTTCCATGTATCTATGCTCCGGAAGTATGTCGGAGACCCGTCTCATGTGTTGGACTTCAGCACGATACAGCTAGATGAGGATTTGACTTATGATGTGGAACCAGTAGCCATTTTGGGTCGACAGGTTCGTAAGCTGAGATCTAAGGATATAGCTTCAGTGAAAGTGCAGTGGAGAGGTCGTCCCGTGGAAGAAGCAACTTGGGAGACCGAACAGGAAATGCAGAGCAGATATCCACACTTGTTTGATGCTCCAGGTATGTTCTTAACCCGCTCGCGGACGAGCGTTTGTTTAAGTTGGGGAGAATGTAACGACCTGGCCCGTCGTTACGGGAATTACCACCCCGTTACCGTGCATTTACATATATTATGCTTTTAAAACAGTATTAGAGTATATCGGGTGAGTAAGAAGTGATTTGGATTGAAAATGAAACAAATAGCATGTTTGAAGAAAGCTTGAATATGAAAAGTCAACCAAGAGTTGACTATTGAGTTAGAGGTGCTCGGAACCGGATTCTGACGATTCGACTAGTTCCGGGGATCATTTATGACTTAGGAGAACAATCGGAATTGAATTCGGAGGTCCGGTGTAGTTTTAAGCTTGAATTGGCGAATGTTGAATTTTGACGAAAACCGGATGGTAGGTGAGATTTTGATCCGGGGGTCGGAATGGAATTCCGACAATTTCTGTAGCTTCGTTATGTGATTTTGGATATGTCTGCAAATTTTCAGGTCATTCGGACATCGTTTGATCGGGTTTTGGGTTGAATGTTAGTTTTGAAAGTTTTTAAGAAATTTAGGCTTGAATCCGTGGTTAATTGATGATTTTGATGTTTAGGATGGTGTTTTTATGATTGGAACAAGTTCGAATAAGGAGTTAGGATGTGTTGGTGTGTTTGAATGAGGTCCCGGGGGCCTCGGGGTGTTTTCGGATGGTTAATCGGGAGAAATATGGAAAATTGCAGAAAATAGTGCACTGCCTCTGTTGTTTCCGCTCCTGCGGAATTATGGGCGCAGGAGCGGGTGCGCTGAAGCGGAAAGGAGCCGCAGAAGCGGCGACCGCAGAAGCGGAAAGGGAGCCGCTGAAGCGGAAGCGCGGAAGCGGACGGGGAGCCGCAGAAGCGGCCTTCGCAGAAGCGGAAGGGGAGCCGCTTGGGCGAGTCCGCAGAAGCGGACGTTTAGCCGCAGAAGCGGAACTATCCGCAGAAACGGTCCAATCTCCGCAGAAGCGGACGCGTAGGAGCGGAAATCGCTGTAAGTTAAGTGTATCAGAAGTTAGAAAATTTCAGAAACATTTTAACATTTGGGGGTCTCGGCTTAAGGGCGACTTTGGGCGATTTTGAGGAAGAAATCAAGGGAAATCATCAGGTAATCAACTATGAACTCATATTATGATTAGTATTGATAATATCATGCAATTATATCATGAAAATGGAAGAATTGGGGTGATTCATGGAAGATTTAACCCTAGGTTTGAACTTTAGAAAATCAAGGTTTTGAATGAGCAAATGGAGTCCGATTTTGGTAAAATTAATATGCTTAGACTCGTATGGAGACGAGGATTCCGAATATGTGACTTTCGTAATTTTTCGAGAATCGTACCGAAAGTCGGGTTTTACCAACTTAGTGTAATTTTGCGAATTTCATATAGATTGAAGTGGGTTATGATTCTTTGACCCGTAATTGATACAATTATTGTTATTGGACTAGATTCTACACACGAGGCATCGAAATTCAAAGGAAAAGGCATCGCGGACGATTCTACTACCGGCTAGAGGTGAGTAGTTTGTGTATATTGTAGCCTGAGGGTTCGAAACCCCGACTTAGCACATTGTGACGCTAATAGGGCGTGGCTCGTACACCGTGGCAGGTGCGGAATTGATTGGGATTGGGGATTGAGACTTGGTCCATCCCGGGAATGAATAATATGATGTTGGTGTTGGAAATACACTGTATTTGCTATATTTGTGGGCTGTAAGCCTTGTTTGGGGCCTTGTGCCGATCTGTAGCGTCCTTAGAGGACAATATTTATGTGATAGCTAAAATTGCTTAAATCACCGATCTCAGTCCTGGAAATTGTAATCACACTTTTGAAATGCTAAGTCACCGGCTTTTACAAACTTAATAAAGTTAAAGTATTTTTCATAAATTATGAATTGAGAACCGGAAATAAGGAAAATGAATTGTTTTGTGACTTAATTGCTTATTGTGGACTGAGTATGGGATCGGGCTGCACGCCGCAGTGGTTGATGTGAGGATCGGGCTGCACGCCGCAAGCAGTATTGCGCTTGGGCTGTAGGAGCCCCTCCGGAGTCTGTACACACCCCCAGTGAGCGCCGTCGACGTTAAATGGGATCGGGCTACACGCCGTAGCAGTTATGTGCATTGCATTGCATCTGTATTTGTTGAATTACTCTGTGGTAGCTGTATTGTATTGTTGTTGCTAGTTCGTAGGAGATTCGGATTGTAGTGTAGCTTCATATTGTGGTATTTTGTGGATTTCTTACTGTCAGCTACATGTATATATTTGTTACTCACTGAGTACTTAGTACTCACCCCTACTCCCTGCACCTTTTGTGTGCAGACTCAGGTACACAGGAGCAGTAGACGGACATCTCCAGCGTTTACATTGTCACATCGAGTTGCTGAGGTAGCTGCCTACGTTCGCAGAGCCTAGCTTCTCCTCTCATTCCAGTTGTTATTGTATATTTTGTATTCGGACTTGAGTACTTCTATATCGTACTCTCTATTTCCTATTGGGTTTTGTTAGAGGCTCTAGACTTGTGACTCCGGATCTTTGGGAGTGTCAGTATTTTGTTCAGTATTATTATTATTGGAGTTCTTAAACTCATATATTCTTCTTGGGTTGTCCATTTGGGGACTGGTATTGTGTTATAATTAAATTGTTGGTCCGGCTGGCCTAGCTTGATTGTTGGGCGCCATCACGACCGGATTTGGGTCGTGACAGGTAGGGTGTGTAAAAAGGAGGTGTGACAGGAATCACCCCCTCTAAATGCTCCAAAATCTCCCAAGAAAGGAGTGAAAATGAGAAAAAATGTCCTAGAGCCCGAATAAATGAAGCCACTGCCTTCTGCGATTTTCGTATTTGCGATCCTGGGCTGCACCTGTGCCCACCGCTTCTGCGATATGGAGAACGCTTCTGTGGTCTAGGCCGCTTCTGTAGACAGGCCCACCGCTTATGCGGATTTAGGGCTGCAGCTGCGGTCTTGGGCTGCCTGGCCTTGGCCCGCTTCTGCGATTGGTGAACTGCTTCTACGGTCTCGCACCTGCAGTTTACCAACCGCAGGTGCGATTTTGATAGTAACTAGCAATTTCAGCCTTTTTCCAAAATTCTATTTTGATCTGTTAACTCCTCGAAATCCAACCTAGGTCCCCGGGATCCCAACCAATCTGAACATCAAATCCCAAAACATATTACGGACTTGCTCAAGACCTCAAATCACATCAAATAATGCTATAACCACAAATCGACCTCCAATCCAAGACTTATGAACTTTAGAACTTCAAACTTATACTTTCAATGTTTAAACCTATCAAATCACGTCCGATTGAATTCAAATTTTGCGCAAAATTCATATTTGACAATATGGACCTACTCCAACATTCGGAATCAGATTCCGACCCCGATATCAAAAAGTTTACTTCCGGTCAAACTTCTTAAAACTCTTCAAATTTCTATCTTTAGCCAAATGACTCCAAAATGACCCACGGACTTCCGAATTCACTTTCGATTGCGTTCCCAACTCCATAATCACCATACGGAGCTACTCCAGACTCGTAAATCCCAAATGGGCATCGATAACACTAAAATGCTCTTGAACTCAATTACAAAATTTCTTCCAAAATGCTAACTTCCCAAATAGGCGCCAAAATGCTCCCAGGTCGTCCAAAACTCGACCCGGACGTACGTCCAAGTCCGAAATTATCATACGAACCTTTTGGAACCTTCGAATCCTGATTCCGAGGTCATTTACTCAAAAATTTGATCTTAGCTAATTCTTCCAACTTAAAGCTTCCACAATGAGAATTCTCTTCACAAATCAACTTCGAACTTCCTAAAATTCAATTCCGACCACGCGTGCAAGTCATAATATCTGAAATGAAGCTGCTCATGACCTCAAACTGCTGAACGGCGCGCTAAGACTCAAAACAACAGATCGAGTCGTTACAACTTGATTATTCAGTGCGTACATTCTAATATGATATAATAGTGACGTAGTTAATTCTCAAAGTCAAAATTTTTGTTACGAGGGGCGGACCTAAGCTTGGGTTTGGGGGGCACGGGCACCCGTTGGCCTCGGTGAAAATATTGTATATATATTCTATATATATAAGTTAATACAAGAAGGATCCTTATAAATATATTATGTTGCACCCTCAATCATAAAGATTGGGTAGAAGAGTTGGTTTGTGGAGTAGTTGTCTTTTTCAAGAACCAAGTTCAAATCTGAGGTTCAACAATAAACGTAATATTTTTGATTGGGTCTCATTTGGTAATTTCAATGGACCCACCCCTTTTAATTTTAATTAAATCCCTACATCAAAAGCTTCTTCTACAGTTATCTCTCTCCACAAAAAAAACTTCTTCCTTAATTTTTAAACTCATATGCAACCACTAGTTATTAGTCTGTCTAAAGCTATCGAGTAATTATTTCCGTCGTGACCCTACTGTCTATAAATATTGTTAAGGTACTGTTACAGTGCACCCGTTACCTTTAAATCTTGGGTCCGCCTCTGTTGGTTACCTTTTCAAATGAATGTTCAATTGGCTCAACAAAAATGCCTTTACCATTCTGCTAAAGTCTGTCTTCGATATCCGCTGATAAAACTAAATGATATATTTCGTAAATTTAAAAAAGTTTATTATGACTGTGCAAAGCGCCGACAAATTATCTAGTATTTATATTGGGGGGTATGAAAAACATCACTGGAATGGATACAATACGGATAACGTCGCTGATGACGCATTGTTTGTATGCGGAAGAGCTTTTGATGAAATTAAAAATGCATGAAAGGACAAAATGACAGGTAGAAAGTTTGTATCTTGGTACAATTTTTCTTTCCTCCAATAATTCATCAGGTGGGGTTCCCCTAAAATGCTTTGTACTCCGTGAACACCTTCACCATCATCATACTCAATAGGAGCTTAATTAAGGCAGTAATTGTGAGACTTTCTAAGATGAGGTGCATCACTTTCTTCCTCTCCCTGATGGTAATAGCGGATGTTTTGCTCTCTGCTTCTTCGGTTACCGCCGCAATATACAGTGGTGGTATATCTCGGAACAGCAGTGCTGCCGGAGAATTGATGGACGAATTGGATGGTATTAACTGGCAGGTAAGTCTTGCAAATGGTGAAAATAGTATATCTTTCAACGCTCTTCAGCGGCCGCCAATCTGCGACGCGAGAATCTATGGCAATTGCATAGGGGATAAGAAGCCTACACAGCGGCCATGTAACTACTACAATTACTGCAAGCGTCCTGGTTGATTCATTGCTTTCCTTGCCTGGTGTGTCATTAGCAGCTATAGCACTGAAGTTCTTAAGTGAGATGTGGGGGTTGGGGTTGGTTGGGGGGGGGTTTAAAAAAGTAAGCATACCTGTCGCAAGATTTTATTATGGTTATATTTCTCATATTTGCTCTATACAAATACTAATGCTGTTTTTATTTTTGTTTGCCTTTCTTTTCCTTGCGCCGAGGGTCAATTGGAAACCGCCTCTATACCCTCTTGGGTAGAGGTAAGGCATGTCTACATATTATACTCCTGAACCCCACTTTATGGGAATATAGTGGGTTGTTGTTGTTGCTTTATACAAACACTAAATAAATCAATTTGGCAGTTATTATGTCTTTGTTTAATTTGTTTCTTGAGTTTTATAACTGCTCCAAGAGTTGTGAGGCAGAATGATTGAAGAGTGAGCAATTCCAAGAAGCTAAATATGAGAAACAAGCAGGAGCCATTGTCAGGAAGAAATTTAAACTATATTAAAAGAAGGGAAGAATACTTGAGAGTTAACACATATATTCTGATGAATAATGATAATTTACCTTGACGTCCATTCTCCTGCTTTACATTCCTGCTATAGTACTAGTAATTTTTTCTTTGGTCCTAATTTGTCTAATATTCATTTTGTTAGCATAAGTTTTGATAAATTTTTATTGAGCTATAGACAATGTATGATTGTTTCATAAATATAGAAGTTGGGTCATTGGAGTGGCTGCAAGCCAAAATCCAAATTATCCAATGAAGTTCTGTATTTTTGTAGTTTCAATCGAAGAAAATAAAGAATGAAATATTGACAAAGTACTAATCATGATGTCTCTGATGTCATGGGCCGCTATCCTAGTGGGCTGTACCCTGTGTCAGGAACCTTCTACACATTAATCAAGTCCAAACAATTAATGGGCTTCTTTTATGATGACCTATTAAACCACGGACATCACTGATGGGGTAAAGTACACAAATCTTGTCATATCGGCAGAACTCAAGTTTAACAAGTATTGCCCTTTCTTATTTCATGGACAATACTTTTTTTTTTTTTCAACCCCTCCCAAATTAGGAGGATCTATAGTGTTTTCACACTTCCCCTCCATGGTGACTCGAACCCAGGACCTAACGGTCGTAGGTGGAGGTGCTTACCAACTGAGCAAGCCTCATTTTAACTTTGAAGTTTTGCCCATGAGGTAAGCAAAAGGGAGAGAAGGTTAAAAGTTAAAGAACACCCAAAATATATCATATTTTTATAATTTTTTGCCAATGATGGTCAATTATGTGGATTGACAAAATGTTGGTGGACCTTCCTGTAATGATCCAGTCGGTCATTTTGAGCAATTATGTTCAGTTTGGCAGTTTCAGGTCACTAGTAACTTCACATAGTGTATTCTGACTTGCGTGCATGATCGGCTTTGATGTTTGAATGATTCAGAATTGATTTTGAAGGAGGACTCCCACTTGAGAAACTTGAAGTTGAACAAGTTTTACTTTTGAGTATATGACCTCAGATCGGAGTTTTTATCGTACAGATAGGTACGGGTGGTAATTATGGACTTGGGCATATGCCCGAAATTGCATTGGATGTTGTTAGACGGTTTCAGCACCATTTGGCGGAATTTCGCAATTAATAGGTTTGGAATTTCTTTATGTTTCACCATGATTTGACATTAAGACTATCGGGTTCGGATTTTGGTTTCACGACTTGGAATATGTCTGTATCGTCATTTGAAACATCGCATGCTAAATTTTGTATCATTTAGAGTTGGTTTGATGTGGTTCGGACGCTTGATTGCAATTCTAGAAGTTCTTGAAGTTCATTTTGATTTTCATGTGTTTTAGCGGCCGATTCGTTATTCTGGATGTTTTTTCGATATTTTAATCACACAAGAGAGTTTGTATGATATTTTTAGACTTGTATGAATATTTGCTTTAGAGCCCCGTGGGCTCGGATGAGCTTCAGACGCATTTCAGAGTGTTTGGAAGGTTAAGATTTGCGAGGTTTTTCATCACATTTGCGATGTTGGGCTGCTGGGGAGGGTACTCGCTTCTGTGAGGAAATGACTACTATCGCGAAGCTTGAAGAGCTTGCATTTTCGAACTCTGGATCGCATTTGTGATGAAGTCCTGGGCTGGGGAAAAGTCGTTTTTGCGACCAACTGGTCACTTTTGCGAAAAGACCGGCGTGTGCATTTGCAACATTGTTGTCACTTTTGCAAAGGGATTAGAATTGTTCAAACTTCATTTCTGCGGAAGGATTATTCGCTTTTGCGAGGGTCCGTAATTACGAATCTCATTTCGCTACTGCGATATCTGCAACTTGTTTGTAGCTGAGTATTCCGAGACTTAGCTTTAGTTTATCTTATTTTGAATCCTAGACTCGGGGGGAGGCAATTTTGTGGAGAGTTTTCCATACCAAACTATTGGATAAGTTATTTTAATTAATTTTCAATTATATTTTGTGATTATATATTAGATTTAACATCAAATTCATGGGAATCTAAGAGGAAATTTTGGGATTTTTGTCAAAGATTTGAAAAATAAAAATTTGAGATTTGAGAGTTGTTTACCGTGAAAATGGTAATAACTCTTAAATTTGATTATGGGACTCTAAAAATATGTGATCTATTTTTATGCTAGTTGTTAAGTAGTTGATTTTGTGTGTATAAGACTTAGAAACGAAATAAGAGTTAGGGATAAGGTGATAATCAAACTTATAGGTTAACAATCGGGGCCTCGAGCTTATCGATTTGGGGACCTCAAGGTCGATTCCAGAGCTCGGTTACGAGCTATTGAGGGTGATCGGAGTATGACTAACAGTTATAATAAAATTAATAAAGGCTCTTTATAGCCAATGATAAGCAATAAACGATGAACAATAATGAAGACGATAAATAAAAGCAATAATATCAAGAGAAAGTGTTAGAGAGTAGAGAGAATGTTCTTGTATATTTCATGTGGAGCAACTGAAGCAATAAATATTTACAAAATGAGAAGGATCCCCTTTATATAGAAGGGGAGTCCCAACATAGTACAACATGCATTAATTACAAAAATATGAAGATGTGACAACTAGATGACACCCTGATTCGGGTTTAGAGTGGTGTACTAGGCTCTGATAGTCCTAGACATACGCCTAGGGAACTTTCCATTTCTTACTATTACCATGATCATTACTACCCTGAGGTCGAGTGTCGACGACCATCGACGGGGGATATTCGGTCGCGGCCTCGATCCTTCGAGACGATCTCTCGAGGCGCCTCGATGACGATAAATTGGACCCTCTGATATCACCGTACACAGATAATCCCCGCATTTCTTAGAGATGAGCGATAAGAAACAATTTTAACATCTAATTCTTCAGACTTCTTTTGATGACATCACGTTGATGATATCATGCTTATGAAGTAATCCTTCACGATAACTGGGCATCGCATGGACTTGTCTTTTTAGTGTCATTTAATGTGATACTGGTTCCTATTCTTCGAAGCGGCAATATCGTTGCCGATTCAGCTTTCAATAAAGCATTGATCGTGCCTGCCGATCTGTCTTTCAAAGGAATTGATGGTGTTGTTGGCCATACTATCTCCCCATATAAATAGGGCCTTCCGGTACTATCTTTTTATCCAAGTGCCTTTCAACATCTATCCATTCTTCTCTTCTCACTATCCTCCCCTATCGCTACCCACCATGCTTGGGGTTTATGGCTTGATGGAGGCATTTTTATCAGATGTGCCATTCCTTTGCTGGGCGAGATTATACTGTCTTGTTGTTGTCACTTTTGTTGTTGTTGTTGTTGTTGTTATGGTTGTTACTGTTGTCGCCACTGGTTCGAGGCAATGATATAGGGGGTCAACTTCTTCTGACTTAGGAGGACGTTTGGACTCTACACCGCTGCTCGGGAGAGTGTTTGGACTATATACTGCTGCTCACTCTCCTACCCTGGCCTAGTTTAGCAATTCATCCCCTTGGTTTTTTCCAAGGGATAAAATGGCACAACCAGCAGTTAAAGTTGCATGGCACGATTTCCCGGAATATGGACCCTGAGCGGTTGTGCCATTAAGGTTGACGCCATCCAGATCTTCAACCTCTGGCTTCGGCGGGCTATGTCTCTTTTTTCTGCTTCTTCTGCATAACTTTTCTCTTCTTCATCTTCCCACTTTCCTCTTCTTCATCTTCGCCCTCAGAGATATTATTCGAGAGGACCAAGATGAAACCCTAGAGGAGGTGAAAGTCAAAGATATTGTCGCCGAGGATGCATGCCCGGGGAGATAATTTTGAAGATGTTGCTGGCGAGGAAGCACCCTTGAGAGTAGGCTAGGCTCTAGCTTTCACTATACGTGTACCTTTTCATTTCTTTGTTTCTGTGTAAGGACCCTTTGAGGTCTTTTGTAATCAAATGTAAGGACCCGTTGAGGGCTTTTTCTATCGAATTCTTATGGATGAAAAATGTTCCTTTAACTTGTCTCTGACGCATACTATTTTCCCTTCATTTATGTTTGTGTGGAATCTAAGTGTGTGGCCCCATCGATTGGCGCAAATGTTATGCTCGGGTTGGATTGATAAACTCGAGTCATCGGGAGCCCGACTTTGAGTCGAATGAGAGTATGGCTTTGAACCTCTAAATCGAGACTTAACTTTTAAACCTTGTAAGAATTTTTGAAGGGGGATCCGCTCGCAAGCTCGAGAATGGAGACCGCCTTTAGGCTTTCGAGAGAAGCCCCCGAGTGAGGGTTAACTCGAGGCGTCTCGAAACATGTTTTGAACTTAGTGTATATAGCCTTAAGGCATTATGGATAGGTCCCGGATGAGGGACTATCGGGGTTTATATGATATCCCGAGGCCAAGCCCTCACGAACAGAGTTTGGAGTGCTTATTTCTCTTGAGTCTAACTTCCCTTTGATGGAGGTCCTCGAGGTCAGGTAGCACCTCGGTACTTATAATGATGCCATTGGCTTTTTAGAGCCTAACTTCTTTTTATGGAGGTCATCAAGGTCGGGTATCACCTAGGGACTTGCGGTGGTTACATTGGCTTCTTAGAGCCTAACTTCCTTTTAATGGAGGTTCTCGAGGTCGGGTACCACCTCGGGACTGGCGAAGATAGCGTTGGCTTTCTAGAGCCTAACTTCCTTTTGATGTAGGTCCTCGAGGTCGGGGACCAGCTTGGGACTAGCGAATATGTCTTTGGCTTCCTAGAGCTTAACATTTTTTATCGAGGCCCTCGAGGTTGAGTACCACCTCGGGAGTTTAGAAAATGTCGTTGGCCTTTTAGGCAGGTAGATCGTTGCCATTTTTTTTCATATATAGGGTTATTTCTACTTCTTTGGAGACCCTACCATTAAGCCTCTCATTACTTCAGTACTAACGTACTTTTACAGATTGCTGCTTTAGTTCACTAATTTTGCCATAGAATTGACTTTTGCATCGGAGCCTATCCGAGAAAGATGGGATAGTTCCACCTCCGACATTCAGGATCATTGAGACTATACCTTGAAGATCACTTCTTTGATCAGAGAAGAGCATCTTGAGTTAGTGAGAAAAGACTGCGGCTGAGGGGAGAAAGTGGTGTTACAAATACTTTCCCCGGATTAGGGCATCATGGGTCGTGCCGATGGATTCTTGAATGTGTACATGTATCCTTTCACATTGGGCTTCCTTGATAGGATTGTGCTTGACTTCTGTTTAAAGTATCAGGTTACCTTGGCACAGATCCACCCGTCATTTTGGCAAATAGTGATGATGATGAGATTTTTGCGGGGAAGGCGGGGCTTGAATTTACGCTCAGTCATCTTATTAGGTTGTACCGGACCTTTCACTATCGATGCCTGCTAACCTTGTGATGCCAGTCGACCACGCCTTTCATTGTTAATGATGAGGAAGATGGAGATCGGGAGTGGATGAGTGGATTCGTCCAAGTCCGAACTACTAACATTATCCTTGTGGAGCTTATGCCATTCCCTAAGGAATGGAACTATACATGTAAGTTTTACATTCTATGCCTTCTCAGTTTTGTTTATGGTGAAGGTTGTTTTCGTAACTATGCCTTCTTTTATTTTTCTACAGCAGTTTCATGGGTGTTTGATGACATTCCTTATCTGTCGGATTTGGTTCAGAAGTTGGCGACCCACTCAACCTGTGATAAGCGCACGTGGCGAGCTTTGTCCCAGAGCAGATGGGAAGTAAAACATCATGGTGTATTTCGTGCTATTTCTTTTTTATTTCATTTTCTTCATTTGGAGAGGCATTTCCCTTTTTTGCATATTAATCTTGTTGTTGTAGGTATCAGAGAGACTTTTGGGGCGAGGCTTTTATAGGGAGATGGCGCTCAAAGCAAGGGGAGATGAGACGGGGTCTTCGAAGCGGAAGCATCATTCAAGCGTGTTGTGCCTGTGATTCATGGCTCCAGGAAGGTGGTTTCTCCATTGTCGTTGCGTATGTTTTCGGTCGACAGTACTTCAAGGGATACCATAAACCTGGGGTCACATATTCCGAGTAATCGTGCCTCAACCAGAGTCGGCTCTTTCAGAGCTGAGTGAGCTAGATTAGATGTGTGCTTGACTTTAGAGGAAGCCTAGCGGCTTCACTTCGTGGTGAGTTTTGACATAGGCCTTTTGATTTTCTCGTTTTCTTTTCCTTATTGGATTTTCTTTTGCAGGCCTTTGACAGGCTTAAGTGCGGTCATCTTCATCGTGATTCTAGGTTGTGGAAAGCTCTAGATGAGGAGAGATCCCTTAGGCTCCTTTGCGATGAAAAGGAAGTCGAGCTAGCACATTTGCGGTATAAGGTGAGCCAGAGCTTGAATTATTAGAGCTACTTGAAGGAGAAGGTTATTTTTCGTCCCGGGTGAGTATGTGTTCCGCCTTCTAGCTTCTGAGGCTAACACTTCATCTATCTCAATTGCAAAAAAAAGACGGAGGCCCAGGAGCATCTTCAGGACAAAGCTGTCCGAGACAAGAGTGATCATGATGAGCTAAGAGCTCAGGCGGAAATTCAAGATTTAGAGCAGAACGGTGTCCTGGCTAAAGTTCTCGCCTTTAAGGCTCCACTCCTCCTTATCTCATGATAATGATTTGTTTCAAATGGACATAAGTTCGAGCTTTCGAAGGTTAGGGCTAAGATCGTTGATGCCCGGGATGGAGCCGTAATGAGCGAAACTAAGGCTGATCAAGAGATGTCAATTTATTTAAAGGATGCTACTGATGCTCAAGATGAGTTGAGAAGGATCCTCGACCGCAAAGATAGGATCAAATAACATGGTCGATGTAAGTCTCGAAGGAAGACTCTCGATGAGATCTGTGCTAGGGGTTTTGTCCTATCGAAAGAGTTGGCGCGAGCGAGGGCGGACGAGCGTGATGCTTGGGTACTTTGTCCGACACCGAAGAAAGCAAAGATGAGGCAAACAGGCCGTAGCTCCCTGGGGGAGGGCGTAGATTTTGTCATCTGTATATAGCATTTTCAAAGCATGTTAGATGGAGATTCTGTTTTTTTGCATATGTGTATAAAGAAAACCTCGTGTTTTTACTTCTTTTGTATCCCTTTTTGTCTTGAATTCGATCTGGTGAACTAGTCTTCTCAATTGATAGGAATCCTTAGATTCGTGATATGGCCCTGAGGCTCATCCGGCTGGCCCGTAAGCTTCTATGTACTCGGCCTATGCGAGCCTTTAGTACAAGCTGGCGTTTGAGCTCTTTTGCTTTTATTTTTAAACATGTTTTTATCAATGTTTTTGGGTTTAGTCTTTGAGTTCGGTTTTGACTCGAGCTTATTTGACCCTCACATTTTTATGTTTGCTCGGGCTGGCGACAATGGCTCTTACACCTTAGGCCGATGCGGCTATTTATGTGGGTTTGTGACAATGGGTCTTACGCCTTGGGTCGAAGCGACCTTTTATATGTCTAGCCCTGAGGTCCATTAGGCTGGCGACAATGGCTCTTACTCTTTGCCCTTAGGCATATGTAGTTAACTATTTTGTGTTTAGTCTCCAAGTCGGGTTCTGAGTCGAGTTCATTCGACCCTCAAGTTTTCGAATTTGTGTGGGCTGGTGACAATGGATCTTACAGCTTAGGACGATATGACCTTTTATACTGGCTGGAGATAATGGCTCTTACGCCTTGATTCGAAACGGCCTTTTATTGGATTTATTTTTCCCTCATTAAGGACTCTTTAAAATAATTCTTTCCCGACTCTTCGATGGTTCGGGAAGAACCTCGATTATGAGTCATTTTTGTGGTGATGATCGAGCCCCTCGGGAGGTTTGGCTTGGAGGTTGAGTGTCTCAAAACTTGTGATTTGGAGCTGACGTGGTCGAAGCTCTTTTGCCAACGTCGAGGGTAGCCTATTTAACCAATTCTTTTCGAAGTTGATTTGAAGTAATTGAAGGCCTATGATTTTGTAGCGACGGTCGAGCGTCCCCAAGTCGCGTTAGTTTGGCTGGTACAGCCTTATGACCGTGGTCATTTGTTCTTCATCGGAACTATATTTTATCCCGAGTGAAGTAGTTTAGGTGTCTACATCGAGGGTATGCCTTTTAGGGGTCTTACAAGTTTGATATATATCCTTAACTTTAATATCGGGTTTATGCCTTTAGTAAGGTCTTACAAATTTGCATGCCTTTGAGGTCTCACAGTTTTTAGATACTTGGTACAAGTATGGCTAATGCCGTACTTGAGGTCTTAAAGATTTTAGATACTTGGTACAAGTATGGTTCATGCCTTACTTGAGGTCTTACAGATTTTAGATGGTACAAGTATGGTTCATGTCTTGCTTAAAGTCTTATAGATAATATGGCTGCCTTATGTATGTCTAACGAGATCGAGTCTGCCCGCTCGGTGTCTTATGACCTTGGATTTTTTAATGAATGATGATTGGAGACAGACCTCGAGTCATCGAGGGTATTCTAGCTCAAGAGTCGTTACTCATAAACATGGTATTGCCTCATTAAGGGGTTGCGATTTCGGAGATTCCGACCCTGAGGTCATGGTTTTCGGAGATTCCGACCCTGAGGGCTTACATGTTTTTTGTTTGGAGATGTTTTATGGTTTTCATGTTGCCTATTTGATAGCTTATGAGTTTAGAGTCTCGACCCAGAGGTATTGAATTGTTGACGCCAGTCCCAGAGTGTTTGGGACGTTTTTCGACGGAGGAGTCATTTTTGCAAAAATGCTGAGTTTCTCTTAGAGTGTTAGATACTTTTATAAAAATTATTCTTCGACTACTTGGTACAAGTATACAAGTTTTCGCCTTCTAGGGTTCGACTGTTCGCACACGATTCGGTCGACCGTTTGGCCCAGTACATCATTTTCCTATTGGGATCGCTTTTGGCGTTTCTTGTTTTTTGGAGTGGATAACCTTTCGGAAGATGCCTCCCAGTGTTCGAGGTTCATTTCATATGAAAGCTTGAATACTTGTCAAGTCTTCCTTAGGTAGCATGTCGATGTTGCCTTATTAAAAACATTGCCGGTAAAACCCTTTTTCGGGATAAAACTCGATTGAAGGAAAAGAGGGAAACGGATGCATTAAAACCTTAAGGTCTTCGGGATGGGTTAGGGCCTTCTTCAGTCAGGCGCCCGCATAAGGGTTAGTGCAAAATATAAAATTAAATGGAGATCGTATACCTTAATGTGGGATGTGCCGACGATATTTCGAGGTCCGATATGTCCTAGTCACTTGTGATGAGGACGGGGTATGGTATTTTGCTTTGTTTAATCGGGCTTAATCGAAGATATAGTTTGATTATGCTTTGGATCTTTTTCGAGTGGGGGTATTTGC
Source organism: Nicotiana noctiflora (assembly GCA_032618575.1). Lineage (NCBI taxonomy): Eukaryota > Viridiplantae > Streptophyta > Magnoliopsida > Solanales > Solanaceae > Nicotiana > Nicotiana noctiflora. The sequence goes on along the minus strand of JASVEL010003822.1, from coordinate 9,449 downwards.
GCCGGTGCCGTATCATGCACCGCGAACATTTCCTTTGCCGCATGTTGTTCCCCGTAAATGGTTTTAACCCTGTCCTTTGTTAGGAATTTCATCATTTGGTGGAAGGTGGATGGTACTGCTCTCATTCAGTGTATCCACAGTCGTCAGAACAAGGCGTTGTATCTCATATCTCATTCGATGACATGAAATTTGACATTTTGGGTTGTGCCGGCCACGTTGACTGGGAGGGTGATTTCTCCTTTCGTTGTTTCACTTTCCATGTTGAATCCGTTGAGGACTCAAGTGGCGGGAATGATTTGGTCAAGCATTCCAAGCTGCTCTATTACCCTCGACCTAATAATGTGGGTCTAGCTACCTGGATCCACGAGTACACGTTTTATTTTCAATTTATTTAAGAGGAAAAAGATTATGAGTGTGTCATTGTGAGGTTGAGACAAGGTCTCAGTGTCCTCTTCGCTGAATGTGAGGGCATCTTCGGGTATGTACCCCCTGGTTCTCTTTTCTCTGGTGATGTATATTTTCGTCCTTCTCATGTACCCCCGGCTCTGTTGATTAGTCTCCGAGAATTCTATCCTCAATCTATCCTTCAATCATTATGAGGTGGGTTATGCCTCAGAGCATTCCTTCTATATTTGGTATATGGCTTATATCTTTATTTGTTTGCCTTTGGATCCTTAGCCATGATCTTGCTTGGGTATACAGAGTCCGGGGGGACTCCTAGCTGGTCATCTTCGACCCTAATTTTTGGCTGGTATTAGTTGTGGACATCCAACCAAGTCACGACAAGATATTCGACCAGATTCTCTTTCAGCTGCTTCGAAGCCACCGAGCTTCACTCATTTAGACCTTGAGTGAATACTTGCACTGCCTAGTCATCAGAGACCAATGGTAGTTTTATTCGTTCCATTTGAAAGCAAGATACAAATTGTCCCAGATTCTCGTTATCCTTTTTCTTGATTTTGAAGACGTCGGATTTCCTTATGGCTAACTTGATGGCCCCAACATGAGCCTTTATAAAGGAGTCTGCCAGCATGACAAATGAGTCTATAGAGTTTGGGGACAAGTTATGGCACCACATAATTGCCCTTTAGAAAGTGTTTCTTCGAACGTTTTCAGTAGGACAGACTTGATCTCATCATCCTTCAGGTCATTTCCCTTTACTACACAGGTGTAGGCGGTAACATGCTCATTGGGGTTTGAGGTACCGTTATATTCTGGATATTTGGCATTCTGAAATTCTTTGGAATGGATTATGTGGCCGCTTCTTGTGGGAACGGCTTCTGTATGAACTTCTTTGAGTCATCACTTTTCAAGATAGGGGGTGCTCCTGGAATTTGATTGACCCTGGAGTTGTAAGACTCGGCCTTATTATCATTGGCTTCTATCATTTGCTCGCCCGATTCGATCCTTCTAGTGAGGTCCTCGAGCATCTTTACGCTGACAAGATTGGCTATCAACTCGTAATTGTTCGATCTCTCTAGTACCTATTCGGAGGGAACTATCCTCGGTGCTATTGTGGTAGGAGTTTTGTGGGGACTTTGCAGCTGAGCAATAGACAGCTGTTGTGCCTGAAAATTTTCAAAAATAAAATGAAGGCTAACCTCTCGTTCTTCCCTGGTTAAGGTTTTCTAGGATTCTTGTGGATCCCCTAGGTGCACACTCCTGTTGGTATGTGAGCTTATATCGACCTGTTGGGCGCCGCGCGAAACTGCGTCCGCTGGAGTTGGCCTTGAAATGTAATTCATAGAGAGAGACCTCATTCCCCATAATCCAAAAATAAAAAGGCAGCTCGAGGAGAGAGTAGGGTGGAAATGGTTTACCAATAAGGTTCTGGATGCCAATGAATATCTTATTAAGGAATTCTATGATAACGTGGCCCACATCAAAAAGGGCACCACTGTGACAAAGGTCCAGAACTTGAAGATCTGGCTTAATGGACACACGTTGAATGAGTATGCTGGTTTTGAGGATGTGGAAGCTGTGTAGTACTTGTAGAAGCTAGTACTTGATGAAGCAGTCTGTCCATGGTTGGCGGAAATATTAGCCCCAGGGACAACATCGGTATGGCTCACAATCGAAGTCCCAACATACATAAAAACCCTTAGTTTTGAAGCTAATGGGTGGTACACCTTTGTGTGCTGCTGGCTGGATCCATGTCAGCATGACAATGTCCTCCCACTCACCCAATGTGTCTTGATTGCATCCATCATGGCAGGGTTTCCAATCAATGTGGGAAACCTTATGTACTATCACATCACGAAGGCAGTCGAAAAGGAAAAGGTTGTATCCCTATCTCTACTTCCTCACCATGTACTTCGAGGACCAAAGAGTTGATAAGAAGATATATGACACAAAGACAAAGCCAAATAATCCCTTCTCCTGGTATAGCACAAAAGGACCAGACAACCCTAATGCAAAGGGCAAAGCCGATATCTCCGCTGGTCAGTTTGAAGAGCTAAGGTTTGTAGCCTCCGAGTCAAAGCCTTCCATAGCAGGGGGTTCGTTTGCCATACCTCCTCCATCATCCAAGCCATCCGTCACCATGTTGTTATCTATGACATCTTCTTCCACATACCCTTAGACTGTACTACGAGTTTCTTAGACTTTTTCCAGCATCAACAACTAGATGCAGGCAGCTACATCAAAGCTGTCTGTCTTATCCAGCGTAATGGCAGTATAGTTAGCCCCGGTATAGCCCAGGTGCCTTCATCAGTAGAAAAGTCATTGAAGGAGCTTTTGGACAACTAGAAGAAGCTCCTGGACAACAAACAGAAGATCATGGATACTTTGGATATTAATGGAAAGGCTATAAAGGACATTGGCAAGCAAGTCAAGAAGATGAGGAAGACTCGGGCTTCAAAGGAATCAATGGATCAACTTAGGAAGGATGTAGAGAGGTTCACATCTGCTGATGATATCCCACTGGATTTGCTCATGGAGGAGCAAGTCCCAATAGCACATGCAGCAGAGTAGCAGGCACTAGCAGCTGGCCAATCTGAGGAGCCAGCTGTAGCTACACATAGTGACGCGGAGTTGATTCAGATGCTTCACAACCCCATGGTCCCCCAATTCGATTTGGAGATCCAATTAGAGGACCCAGAGGGAGCTGCTGATCCTATGCAATCCGAGGACCCCTTTCATGTGCCAGACCTGATGCAGACCACAAAGGGAGTTTTCTTTACTCTCTAACCCTTCCCCTGATCTTATTTTTCTTTTATTATTAAAGACAATGCTATCTTTTAGTGGTGGTCTATTTTGATTTGGTATGTAATAACTATGACTCTTTTTCTTTCTTTACTTCTCTTTATTTTACTTTTGGTATGTATATATTCGTTAGTTTCACATTTCAGATGTATATGATTTTACAATTTGATGTATATATTCCCTTTCATTTATGTAAATATTCGCTTTACTTCAATTTGGTATATATTCAGTTGCTTTTCGTGTTTTACTTCATAGTTTCTTATTTCTCTTAGTAGTTTCTTGTTATGTTGTTAGCTTTTTTTCACATTTTATGTGGACAATAAGACTTTGGTTTTCTTAATACCACAGTTCTTTCCAAAGGTGGATGTTGTGTGAACCGGATGGCTCTTCCCCATGATGGATGGCATGACAACCTTCATAAAGAATTGAGTCAGTTTTCTTTATGTTTGGTGTAAATAGTAATAGTGAATAAAACTGTGTTATCCAAGCTTCACTTGGGCCTAACACATTAGTTTCGACTTTATGGTTAGAAACAAGTTCATTTGCAAAGAATAGTTCTAGTTGTGACCTTTAGACTTTTGTGTTGACTAAACAATCATCGAATAGCTTCTTGGCACCATTTGTGATGCTAAATCTTAGCTAGGGTTGTTATGGGTCCTCGACTCTATTCTCTTTAGCAATCCAATAGCTTGTGAGGTGAGGTATTGAATTTCAAGTCCAAGTCCCATGCCTATAAGTCTAGAACTTGCACTAAATATTTGTCTAGGCGAAATCCTAAGTGTAGCTCGACTTGAGAAATAATTATAGGCTCTCCTTGATCCAATTTGAAACTTGAAAGCATCCATATCCTACTAGATATGATATCCCTAGTCAACCCCGTTGTGCTGAATCCCTTTTTCTTTTAATAACTACGATACAAGCCTTTATCCGTTCTATAATGACCTTCTCTTCGCACCCGATCTTTCCTCAACATTCACAATTGGCAAAAACATATGTTTGGGGGAGATATGAGGAATGTGAAAGCGAAAAAAGGTACAAAATGAAGAAAAGGGAATGCAAAAGAAAAGAAAGAAAAGCCAAAAAGTCAAAAAGAAAGTGAATAATATAGAAAAGTGAAGGGATTCAATGAATGTGATGATGAAAGGCACGTAATGATTAGAAAGGGAGAAAAATTATCATCATGAGAAAGAAAGAGTGACAATGTGTCTCTCTATTTCCCCTAAGGAAGAATAAAGTGACTCAAAGAGTCAAGAAAGTATAAGCCGAAATGAGAAAATGGAGTGCTTAAGGAAAGATGAAACCATTATCTACCAATAAGTCCTACCTTGAACCAAAAGCCTTCATTACATTCCCGCAAAAGCCCTATATGATTTTTCGAGTTAAGTGAGTTTACATTAGTGGTGATTTACATAAGGGTCAAGCTTATGGTTCTTAGATCCAAACTTGTGACCTTCCCTTGAGAGAGATGAGCGTACTTCTCCACAATTCTTATTTTGAGTGCTACAATCTAAAGTGAGATTTACTTATGGAGAGTAGAGGAGGAAGAGTTTGGGTTCCACAATGACCTATGTAGTAGAGCGAGCTTCCTTGGTGAGTTAAGTCAATTCTTGATGCTCTTGTGTCACACTAGAACTATGGTACTTAAAAGTTTGTGTGATGTTGATAATTCATTTGTACTAAGGGTAATTGTTAGTCCTAATTGATGCATGTTTGATTTGCACTAGGGCATCTGAAATATCCTTCTATTTTGTTGAAGTGTGGATGAAAATTACCTTATTTGCTTGAGGACAAGCAAACACTTAAGTTTGGGGGAGTTGATAAGTGGTTATTTTAGCCATTATTTTCTCTCTTTTTACTTGAATTTTGGGCTTTAAATACGTAAAGGTATCCCTGAAAACTAACATAATATGCTTGCTTGCAGGGATTATTTACAATGAGCCAAAGTGGCCATGATCAACTCATAAAGGAGTCAAAACCTGAACAAAGACCAAGGCTGGGCCAAGACTATCGCACGCAAATCGCAACAGAAAAGTGTGGCGCCAAAAGTGTCACCGTGGACGCGATCATGAATTCACAGACCGTGAAAGGAGAATTAGAGAGCTGGATTTTGGGCACAGACAAGGACGCGAACCGCGCTGGAAATTGGCGGTCACGAAAATACTGTCGCTGATGCGATTGGTATTTCGCTGATCACATTTGCTTATATTAAAAGAGCTCACTAAAAAGGGGGAAAATGTTAACCGCAGACCACATCAAAGTTACACGGCCTCGGAAGGCTCTCATGCGGAAGCGGTTACGATTACGCAGTCTACGAAACAACTTCCAGCCCACCCTCAGATTTAAAGAACACGGACTACGTTCAATATTACGCGGCCATGAAACCTCTACAAGGGCATTTTTGTCCGAAAATTTTAGCCTAGTTGTCACGACCCTAGTTCACCAATCATGAACATGTCGTGATGGCACCCAGTCCCCACGACTAGGTAAGCCTAACGCGTTGCGGAATATACAAGCTATGAACACTTAAATAAGAAACAGTGGAAAAAATAGCATAAAAAGGTATGTAATCCGTGCCGCTTAGCACATACATCCGTCAACACACTGAATAAAACTTTACAAAGATCCGGAACCCCACGGTAACACAGACTAAAAGGGAATATACAACTGTGGCTCTATGTGTAAAGAGTATCTAACAACGAAATGAAGAAAAATGTCAACTAGTACTACTAGAATAGAAGGGAAGCCTCCGGATCCGCGGACGTAGCAGATCATACCTCGAAGTCTCCCAGAAAGCTGCGGAATCACCTAGCACGAGCCTGCTCTGATGTACCTGGATCTGCACAACAAAAGTGTGCAGAAGAGTAGCATGAGTACACCACGGCGGTACTCAGTAAGTGCCAAAAGCCTAACCTCGATGGAGTAGTGACGAGGAAGGTCAGGGCCCTACTGAGAAAACAATAATATAATGATGATAACAAAATAAACAGTTTAAATGATAAATGATAATAATTTCCGAAATAACAACATTATGATGATTATTGCAACTGTCTACAATTAAGCTAACAACAAATAACCAACTCAGATAAACAAATCCAGGATCTGTGGGAATTTAACCCACAGTCCCATTCTCGGTACCTCTGGGTCTCCGGGAATCGAACCCGCGGCCCATGTCTCAATAATATCTCAATAACTCAGGATCTCCGGGAATCGAACCCGCAGTCCCTACCAATAAGTCAGGATCTCGGGAATCAAACCCGTAGTCCACATTTCAATAATCTCAGGATCTCGGGAATCGAACCCGTAGTCCCTACCAATAACTCAGGATCTCAGGAATCGAACCCGTAGTCCCTACCAATAACTCAGCATCTCGGGAATCGAACCCGTAGTCCCTACCAATAACTTAGGATCTCGGGAATCGAACCCATAGTCCACATTTCAATACATCTCAGGATCTCCGGGAATCGAACCCATAGTCCACATTTCAATACATCTCAGGATCTCCGGGAATCGAACCCGCAGTCCACAACAATACCACTCCGGGTCTCTGGGAATCGAACCCACAACCCTGGGATCTCCGGGAATTGAACCCGCAGTCCACAAACACAGCAAGTAAAGGAATACACAAAGAGAAGTATAATATGCTTAACTATAACTTCACCGATAAACAGCGCCAGCGATTACCAAGAAAACTCAAGTAAGACAATTAGGCAACTAGACAGTTGAATACTACCTAATCATGCTTTTCTAGCTACTACCGGGTAGGAATATCGAATTTAACAACTAAAAACAGGAATATCACTCATCGAGCATTTTAAGTAAAGTATGTGTTCAACAACCAGCGCATGTACACGCTCGTCACCTCGCGTACAAGGCATTTAAAGTATCACATAATATCCTAGGGGTGAAAGTCCCCCACACGAGGTTAGACAAGCCACTTACCTCAATTCCGGTACAAAACCGCTAAGAAATAACCCTCTTGCCGCGAATGTCGGCCTCCACAAGTGTAGTACCTGATAAAAATCAATAGAATCACATCAAAATAGGCCAATTGGGCATTACCCAATCAAAATAACTCAAAACACACCAAAACCCACAAGTTGCCAAAACCCGACTTTCGGAACGCTTATCGAAAATTACGAAAATTATATTTTCGGGTTCCTTATCTCAATACGAGTCCGTGCATATAAAATTTATCGAAATCGGACTCCGTTTGCCCATTCAAATCAAAGATTTCCTAAATTTTAGGCCTAGGGCTAAATCCTCCATAAATTACCCCAAATTCCTCCATTTTCATGATATAATTGCATAATATTATCAATACTAATCATAAGATGAGTCCATAGATGATTACCTGATGATTTCCATTGAATCTCCCTCAAAAATTGCCCAAATCGCCTCTTAAGCCGAGACCCCAAATGTGAAATGTTTCTGAAATTTTCTAACTTCTGATACAATTAATCATCTGCGATTTTCGCTTCTGCGGACCATTTCCGCCTCTGCGGAACCGCTTCTGCGACCACGTGGTCGCTTCTTTGAACTCCAGGCCTGGCTGGCCCATTTTGCTTCTGCGAGCCTAGGGTCGCTTCCGCGAGGCCGCTTTTGCGAAATCTCTTCCGCTCCTGCGGAACATTCCGCCTCCGCGCCTCGGAGTCCGCTCCTGCGGACTCGCTTAAGCGGTCAATATTCCGCTTCTGCGGAACTCCCCTTCGCGACCCTGGACCGCTTCTGCGAACCTCTTTCCGCATCAGCGATGCCGCCTCTGCGGACCAGGATCCGCTTCAGCGATCACTTCCGCTCCTGCGTTTACTTGTGCGCTCCTGCGGACTCGCTCCTGCACTCCCATTTCCGCAGGAGCGAAAACAACAGAACATAACCCAAACCTGCAATTTTTCATGTTTTCTCCCGTTTAACCATCCGAAAACACCCTGAGGCCCCCGGGACCCCAACGAAAACCACCAACATATTCCAAAACACGATACGGACTTGTTCCAATCATAACAACACGTCTAACAACATCAAAACCCATAATTCACATCGAATTCAAACCTAAATTTCTTAAAACTTTCCGAATTGCACATTCGATCAAAAACCCGACCAAACGACGTCCGAATGACCTGAAAATTTGCAGACTTATCCAAAATCACATAACGAAGCTACAGAAATTGTCGGAATTCCATTTCGACCCCCGGATCAAAATCTCACCTATCGTTCGGATTCGCCAAAATTTCAAACTTCGGCATTTCAAGCATAATTGAGCTAAGGACCTCCAAAATACATTCCGAATGCGCTCCCAACCCCGAAATCACCCAACGGAGCTAATGGAACCATCGAATTTCCGTTCCGAGATCGTCTTAACACTGTTTCAGTTGCGGATCATTTTCTATCTTTAAAGCTCTCATTTAGGGACTAAGTGTCCCAAAATACTCCAAATTTCAGGACCGACTCTCCCGGCAAACCACAATAGCAGAAATGTACTTAGGGAAACAGTTAAATTGGGGATTGGGGCGTAATTTTTCTAAAACGACCGGCCGGGTCGTTACATCTTCCCACACTTAAAAGATTCGTTCGTCCTCGAACGAGCATAGAAAACATACCTGAAGTGGTGAAAAGATGAGGGTACTGGCTGCGCATATCCTGCTCGGTCTCCCAAGTCGCCTCCTCGACCGGCTGGCCCCGCCACTGAACCTTTACCGAAACAATGTTCTTTGACCTTAGCTTTCTAACCTGCCTGTCTAGAATGGCTACTGGCTCCTCAACATAAGACAGATCCTTGTCTAGCTGAACAGAAGTGAAATCCAACACATGCGACGGGTCACCATGGTATCTCCGGAGCATGGAGACATGAAATACGGGGTGAACTCCAACTAGACTAGGAGGTAAGGCTAACTCACAGGCAACCTCCCCAATACGCCTCAAAATCTCAAAAGGGCCAATAAATCTAGGACTCAGTTTCCCTTTCTTCCCGAACCTCATAACGCCCTTCATGGGTGAAACAATTAAGTCTTAGAGCTTAATTCCAACATCCGAAATTCTGTGTCAGGCTTGTTTTCATCAAGAGATTACTCAATATTCCTCAAACGCCGTCCTCAAACATGACTGCATAACCTTGCTAGATTCTTACCTTACAACACAAAATCCACAGGACCACGATAATATTTTATGATCAAATTAGCCAAAAATTCAACGAATCGGATGCTCCCATTGCACCTCACGATCTACATAGGTCTCGTTCCAACTTTTACAAT